>JAPQRQ010000006.1:25665792-25682949 GCA_037367365.1 Apogon talboti | reverse complement strand
GTTTTCATGGTATTTTTGCATCATACATGCTATCATATATTTATGGCATATATTACATTTCCACATGTCCTATCAGAGTTTACAGTGTTTTTTGTATATTTTATGGTTTTACAATTTATTTTTAATGTACTCCCTTCAATGTAATATTTATACCAACTGGTTATATGAGAATAAATTCTGAGTACTGCAGTAGAATGAGTGAATTTACTGCAAGACTATCAGATGATGCTCTCAGGTAAACAAACCACCTCTTTAGACTTTGGACAGACTCATTAAAAAAATATTTTGTTAATATGATATCATGATATATGTCTGTGAATAGTGAAATGGGGGTAGATGAAGGTGTAAACAGCATTGCTGGTGGAAGAATAATTTTTGAGGTAGGTAAGAAGGTAAGTAAGTCGGTAGGTAAATAGATAAATGGGTAAAGAAATAAAGTATAACAAAAACCAACCCTAACTGTATGCAGTATTTATAACCTGACTCTTAACACTAAAAATGCACTTTTTAGCAGTTCAATCTGAACTCACCCTGTGTGCTTAGTAAATTACTCAATATTACAAAGCCTGTCTCTCCACGGCACATTACTTCTTTCCTCCAATCATTTTTCCATGTGTTGCACACAACAAATACTCAAACCTCTAACGAAAAAAAAGCCCTGTTGCATTCTGAACCAGCTCTTGAAAATAAAAGTTACACAGTCTGAAAACCTGTATTTTGTGCCTTTACAAGTGTAGACAACACTTCTTGCATTTGTTGTGTGTATTTTTAAGAAAAGAGCAAAGACAAATGGCCTGTGGCTGAGAAATGTACAAAGAGCAGCCAGGAGTTAAATAGAAATTTTGCAGTTGGGGGCTCTGCTCCTGATGTTACACCAGGCTCTAGTGGACTGATCTGTCCTGTCTGGTGTAGGCACAGGGGCTCACACCATAAGTTACACAGATCGCTTTCAGCTGTCACTGATGCTGATGTAACTCCATTAATTGACTGCTGTCAGCTTACAGTAAGATGGCGTACTATTCCACTTAGTCCTATCAAGGGTTTCATTGAGGATTAGTCTCCTGGCCACTGGGACATATTCACGGTTCTACAGTCTGACCACATCAGACAGCTTCAGATTAATTGCAGTCCTTTCTTTCTTTTAAAGCAGCAATGTCAGTCAGACTGGCCACCATGGCAGAGCATTGAAATCTGATATTTAATTCAATGTAGAACACTGGAGCGACCCCAACAAGCTCATTCTCAGTATTTTAACAACATTTTCATAGCATTCAGACCTGACTGGACACTGAAAATTCCCCAAAGCTACTGCAATCTCACAGAGAAATGATATTGGACTGGATACTTCTGAGATTTTCTATAAATCTTGATAGAGCTTATATCCTGCCCTTATATCTGATCCTGACCTTGAAGATTACGTTACAGCAATGCAATGCACTTCTCTGAACTCAAGGTGAAAAGAACAATAAAAACATTTACCTTCTTGCTCTTTATCTACATTACTCCCCCCACTCCACCCCCCCGATTCAATAACAATCACACAGAATATTATGTGGCAACAATAATAGCAATATCCAAAAATAGTGCTGCACTCCCAGAACCCAAGCATTCAATCAAAGCTGGTATGGTATTTGATTTTGTCTCATCACCATGTTCAACTCCATGAAGAAAAGGAAGTCGTTCCTCTCTTTTTTCAGAGTTTTTCATCATACTTGCTCTTTATATACAATGTAATATGATGACTACATGTATAATAACTGAAGGTAGTTTCATCACTCGAGTTTTCCAATACTTTCAGGTAAGAAACATAAGAGAACTGTTGCAGCATTTGACGCGACAAGTTTGTCTTATTTTAAAAGAAATGCTGGTGGCAATTCATAATGTGAGGATCATTTTTTCACCTGCTTGCATAACCTTGACTTAATAAAGTTAAAACTTTCCCCAAGTATCATGACACTCTGATGCTGAAGGACAGAAAACACAAACAATGGTCAAAAATATGTTAAAAAGGGAATTATGCAGGCAGTTTAGCATTTAACAGCCGTGATTTGTGGTTAATACACACAGAGTACTGCGACTGTTTCCAGGTATCAACATAAAACGTTAATTTATAGTATAACCTTGAAACAAAAAGCAGGATCAAATCTCAGCATTATATTTAAATAAACAATAATAGTATTAGCTGGTTGTAGCCTATTCTACTGTGAAAAGAGGCATATGTAAATTCACATAATTTGCTTTAATATCTTTTTAGCTTTAAAACTAGATTGTCACATGGGAACTACAGATTTACTTATACAACTCAGGCCTACATCTAAAAACATCAAAGCCAGTCAAATTAGGTATCAGTTTAGAAGAAAATAAATACTCTTTCATGTAGGTCTACTAATGCTGTATTGAAATCTTCATGGCAGGTCACTGGTTAATTAATGTGCCAAGTGCTGATGCTAGTTGCTAATGTTAAGTGCTTTATATTAGTGTGGGTAAAATGCAGAGACTGAATTTCCCCACGAGGACAATAAAGTGAGCTAACCTTAAAGCTAACCTTAAATAAATAACAATAAATATATTCCATACCTTAGTCTAACTGTATTTCCACAATAGTCTAGGAAATTTGAAGGAAAATGTAAAGATTATGCAATGAGTTCTGAATCTGACTCTTTTTGAGAAAACAATTAGGCTTTGTCCTTCTTTAGATTACCTTCAATACTAAGACAGAAGAGTCTGTCAGTTTACATTGTCATGGTAACACCATCAGTGCATCCTGTGAGCATCATACAGAGGCACTTCACATACAGTACTGTGCTAAAGTCCTAAGCCAACATTAGGTTTGTTGGTTTAGTAAAGATCTAATGACCACACTTGTTTCTGTTTAAGATCCAATGTCGATATATGGGAAGTATGTACAGCATTATTTAGTGGCCTCCCTTTGCACTTAATATGTATGTATAAGTATAAGATTTATTGCATTCATTTTCTGATGTTGTCAGAAACATGCTCATTTCAAGGCTGCAAAAACAACAATGCTAAAGACGGCGTAAGACTTTTTTTTTCTGCACAGTGCTGTATGTTGCTTTCTGCTACTGAAACCATCCATATACAGTGTTGGTGTCATGTAATACCACTTTTCCACGGATGGTATCAACTCACTTTACCATGACAGAACCCAGCACCAGGTCACTGCGTTTCTATTGCAGGTTTATACCACCTCAGACCAGCTGGTTGTCATAGCAACACCCCATAAACTACTGTGATATCATCTTCAACTACAAGTGAGGCAACAAGGGGGAATAAAGTATTTTATAATTTCCTTTATAGTATTATATAATCTTCTAAGGTGAGAATATAGTTGCTTAAGCTTCACATGTAGTTGATTTATTGAGATAGAGCTGACCTGAAAATTTGATTGGTTGTTTTCAGAAATGATCTGCTAGTTTGGCTTAGCGTCTTATGTAGCAACAGGATGACACGTGCACATATTCACATGGCAACAGTTCCGAATTGACCAGTCTGTGATCTGCATGATTTTACATCATCAGTTTAGCTCCTTTGTTGAAGCTGGATCTAAAAATAATATCTTATTGTCATTAGTGGTCCCTACTTTTATGCAGTGGAAAAGCAGCATTAGTTACTGTTAATTTGTTTCATTTCAGATCATGTACTGTACACAGGCAGCCTTTCAAACACAACAGAAAGCTCTGCTATGTTCAAAAAGCACAGAAAAAATGAAACATTATTTTCTGGTTGCTGGACAGCGGTCATCATTATTATTATTATTATTATTATTATTATTATTTTGAATTAATTATTTAATGAAGGCATTCAATTTGACAGTACTAAAGCAAAAGTAATAAATACCACATTTATCTAACTTATTATTAATGCTAAGGTATTACCTGATTAATAATCTTAGTAAAACTTAATTATTACCTCATATATGAAAATTTTTCCCCTGCTATTACAACTGTTATTATCAGGCTGTAACAAAGTTCTATCAATCAATGTATATTTTTGACATTTATGTTATATTTTATATATGTTTGACATTTAGCTGCCATCATCCAATGTTTCAGTTACTGTATTTTCTTCATTTTTACTTAATCAGTTTAAAAATATTCCTGTACATTGAAACTAATACAATCTAACTTTCTGACTGAAATATTTTGCAATTGGTGAACACTGATAAATGCAATTCAAGAGACACTGACAAAATCCATCAAAATCCATTTGTCCTTTTCTCTGCTAGTTTTTTGTTACATTTTGTCTGAATATACTTAAAGTTGTATTGAATTGTAAAGGGAGAGATACAGCCATCCAGAACCACATTAACAGCATGAAGAAGCTGGAAGGGAAGAGGCTATTGATTGTGTCACCTTTTCACAGGCCCGGGGCTGTGAGGGCTCTTTGTGGGGCCGACTCTCAGTGGAGGACTCGGCTACTTGTAGATGAAAAGATTGAGCGTATAAAGCAGCTGGAGCTGAAGGGGGAAATCTGCACAGAGCTACAAACTCCTCTTTTATGTCCTGCTGTCTTTCTCCCTCTGCATGTCTTACTCCTCCACTCGTCTTCTTTCTCACCTAATCTCTCGTCTCTCCTACTCAGCCTCTCAGTGGGTTTATTAGGTCGAGGAAACAACATTTATAATTCTTTAATTTGGCAGTTCATCTGAGAAATTTGGTGTCTACTCACGCACCAGTGGTCATGTAATTAAAAAAAAAAAAACAGATCGCAGTGTGTTTTTGGCAACAATGCAGAAGGTTTCAGTTTATTTACTGTGAAAATATGAAGACAGTGGTTGGCACTGGTTTCTGTGGCAACAACACTGCAGCCGTTACTGGCCAGATGGCTTCAATGGAGCTGTTTTACTGTGAATAGAGGTGCTTAAGTGACGCTCTTTCAGTTTAATTCACTTTAATATGGATTTGGATTGGTGAAAGAATTCCTTTTGTCTATTTCCCTTTTATCCTACTGTCAGAAAGGCTAATTAGCTCACTTGAAAATGCCAGGCAGGTGCATTTAGAAAAAAATGAAATGAAGTCTGCGAGGCCATGTTTATCACGCCACGGCTCTAGTCATCTGTATTAAAGGCCAGCAATCAGCCCACAATTACAGTGTAACCTCAGCTAATGGCTCTGAAGAGTCCACTCGAACTCCGCTTACAATGTACACGTACTCAGTCAGGTGCTGTGATGGCGTAGTCATGTTCACATTTGTTTATCGGAAAAGTACAAATACCGAAACATCCAGCTGCACACTCATGAGGATCACAAATATGATTAAGGACAGTTCAGTTCCAGATGAGAATTCACGACAAAATACCAAGTATCACAGGGTTGTACCTCGATTTTCAGAAGTCTGGATTCTTGTGTTTTCCCTAAGTTTGTGGAAGACTAGAGCAGCAGAAAGTAGAAAAGCCAAAGCAGATTATGAACACCCAAAAAGCTTAACGTGAAGACTAGTAGGTAGGTGTAGGAAGGTGTAGAGGTCCTTGCTCTTATCAGCCAAAGTGTTGTAAATCAGTTTCTCTTTCTGAGGCTTTGTGTTTGGTAGTGGGTGAAGAGCTGTGCTGATCTGCTCCACACTTCCAAACCAGTAGAGATTGTTCTTATTTCCCAGTCAGAGAAAAGTCCCCTGTATATACCACCACTATACGCTGTTTTACATTGTATTTCTCACTATTAATCTAGACATTTCCAGCTGCTAGACTGCTGTTTTTCCTCATCATTCTACAGTATGTGCTGCCTTGTGCAGCTTCATTCTACTCAGCTTTCAACATGAGCTTCCACTTGACTGCCCTGCATTTTTGTCTTAAAAGAACTTTTGACTGTTGTTGACTAGTTTCTAAGCTGCATATTTATTTGTTTTATTCCTAGAGCTCACACCTGTTTTTTATGGTCATTACAACATTGTCTGTTTGTGGAGCACGTAATCCTTTGCATGCAGTGTAGTACACCTGGCCTGGAGTGTGGCCGTGGGTCACTTTTTATATTTTGTTTACAGTCTCAGCTCTGATATTGCTCTGCAGATGTACACAGAGTGTTTCTTCTGGGGTGCTGATAGTCTTTCACCTCAGTATGCTCTGTTAACTTCATTTTGAGTATAGAGAATGTTTTCAGTAAATCCTATATACATTTTATCCTTAGGTCTATTTCGCCAACTTTTAAATCACTGTTTTATTTGTCTGGTATGGCTGTTTCTTAAATATATGTTGTTTCCTCTGGTTACTGGGTCCACTGGAGGCCAACTGCATCCATCAGGTCTGAGAGAAGTAATTTATTAAATTTCCCCATTCATGTGGCATAATTGGAACCCATAATGGCAAGGGTATTGCATGCTCCTATGCAACAAAAACCCTTGTGTTATTATTAGAAATAAAGGCTATATATTATACACAGTCATGTGTTTGTTGAAATATGAGCTTGCATGGGTGGTTAATGTCATCACAGTGTGAAAAATGAACAAAAAGGTTGAATGTGGAGCTTTAAAATCACTTTGGTTGAAGAAGAAACTGTTTTTAACACATTACAAATTTTAATGGTATTCACGGTCATAGCAATAATGATATTAGCTGTTGTCCTTAAACCACATGTTTCCATGGCCTTTATCAACTGCTTTTCATCAACAGTCAACTGCTGCTACAATTAAATCTAACCACAGAATAGCATCATTAACATTTAAGAGATTTGCAAATTAATTTGGTGTTTAGCAGCAAAGAAATAAAATGTATTGTCTAGGAACAGCTCATATTAACATCCATTATAAACACTTTTAACACATGGAAATTAAATGAATTAATTTTTAATTATTTTGCTTAAATATAGAGATACTAAGTTATTTATGGTGGTGTTAATTTTACTGCAACATAACAGGATTTTAAATTTCGTTATATATCAGCATCATAAAACTGTATTTTAACTTTGTGTCAATTCCAGTGTTTGAAGCTTTTTGTTGTCCTTTTGCCATATTTGCAACCCTTTTTACTCAGACAGACACCGGAGCTCATCGAATTCTGAATACTATATCTAAAATTAAGACTTACACATAGGTCTGTGTTAAGGTTTAAGTATCTGCTTAAGCATTCACTCTCAAAGAGAAAAAAAAAATCTATGAACTCAAAAAAGCACAAAGCAAAGAGAGACAGAATCAATAGAGAAACTGGAGAGCCAAAGATTAAGTCTGCTTGTTAGCCAAGGGGATACATGTTAATCCTGGGTTGCCTTTTATTTGAATTCTGCTGAATTAATTGGAAATCTGGAAATAACATCAGAAACACATGATCAAGGCCGTGTTGAATGTTTACTGTGAGCGTTACTGAACCCAGAGTTCAACTACTAATTAATTGATGTACAGTATTCACGCCGTTTCTCTACATGTCTGCTAAAACGGTCTCTGATTCAGTCCACATCTCAGCAGAGTCACAGTGAGAGCAGGGACTCTCACTGTGCTGATAAAGATTATATTTATCACTGCAATGGATAGCTCATTAATTTCTCCAGGAATACCATCTGGGGACAACACCAGACTGCAGTGCTACTTGAACAAGGCCGACACACCATAAACTCCCTGATCAGCCCGGTGTACACACCCCCACAAAAAGGAAAAACAAACTGTGGTCACGCTTGTTGAAATGACGCTGTGAACTCACAAACCCACTTAAAGTCGCAGAGGAAAAGGTCAAGCTGATTGAAGGGAAAAAGACCTGGCTCAGTCGTACGTGGCTGCAGTAACAAGAGCATTCACCAGTCTTCTGAGCATGCTGAATTGCATTAGCCACCTTGTCAAGTTTGAGACACAGTCACTCCACCCACTGACCTGTTGTGTGAGATGTAATTATCCGCTGCAGTCCGTCTGCTGCGTTACAGGTAATTGATGCTTATTTCCTGAGGAAGGATTGAAATCTGTATTGATTGTCAACTTAAGTAGGCCAAGTTTATCACCTGGCTCTCTTCCTCCTCCGTAAGGAATCAATACAAATTTCACCCAACAACCTCCTTCAGCCATCTTCAATGCTCTAAGAACTGAAGGTCCCAGTCATGCTTATCTACTCCCCCATTCACAACACCTTCATAGCATAGTGCCACAACACAAAGCTCTGGTTTAGCTTCTTAACTCTCTGCTCATGAAATCTAATTACAGCCACACTCACTAATCTGGAATTAATTCACTTTAGATGAAGGTGATTGATAATGGCCCATGGAAAAGTCACCTAGGTCACCTGTCAACAGTCTGACTTCACAGTGAATAAAGCGCTTGAACTTGATCGATCAGACCTATTCCAGAGGTGAGAATGGGAACAAACTAAAGTATGCATGACATGTATTTATATTTCTGTGGTTTCGAAACCAATTTGTGAAGCTTTCAACCTGTTTAAATAGGTACACTCCTTGTTCTGTGTGAGATACTGTGGAACACATGAAACAGTGAGATGGACCATATCCCTCCATAACACTGACAACAATCTAAGATGGAGTCTTTGGCTTATGAACACCGTCATGATCCACAACATGCATCGAGTTAGAACCTGGAAGAGGAAAGCTGCAGAGCTGAAGCTGAGCATCCCTGCCTGTGTCCAAAATAGAGCTGTACAAACTGGCTCCAGGGCGTTGGATTATGAGACTAGAATATGTGGGTCTTCATCATCTAGCTCTCTAACATCAGTTGGACTTTGAAGTTGTCATTTCATCAAGATTATATATTTTTTTTAAAGCTATGCTCACTTAACTTTTGGTGCACCACTGGAAGTAAGTAATCAAAAATATAATAAAATGAATAAAAATGAATAAAATAAAAATAAATGAATACAAATTCATAAAAAAAATAATTTCATCATGATGTTCAGAGCATTCAAAATTTAACATAAAACCTTCTAGAGAGAGAATACGGTCAGGACTCAAATTTTCAACCAGAATACTAAAAGCTATCATACTGCAATCCAATCCAAATTTATTTACACAGCACCAAAGCACCTCTTTGATTAAATACGGTATAAAAAAAACATAAAAACAACAAAAAAGACCAAACAAAGACCAAAGAATCATAAAAACAATTATAGAAGTTGAAAAGACAAAAGACAAAGACAGAGGAAGTCATTTCTCTTTGTGAGTTAAAAGCTAAAGAATAAAAATGTGCTTTACAACAGTACTTAAAATGGTTTACAGAAGGCCTCAAATGCAGTAATGAAAAGTTTCACTGTCGACACAAACTTCAGCTTAGACTGTAGGTTGATTTCCCATTATTCTGTAAAGACCTGGATAAATGTGGGCATAACATTAGGGCATTCTGCTGTAATTGAATAGTGGCATCACAGAACCAATGTCCTCTTCACTCAAGATCAACTCAGGCATGAGAACAGAAAAAAAAAAAAAAAAAAGCAAAGAGAAAGATAATAGGAAGAGGCAAAGCGTCATACTTCAGATTTAATGGACTCTAATGACTCCATTTAGGCACTTCATTTTGCCTCAGTGAATGAATAAAACACAAACTATTTTGGTAAGAGCATTGAGAGAACAAGACAAAGCCTAATTATGGCCAATAACAGAGCAGCAACTTCAGGACAGTTGAATTACTTTTAAGAGAGAAAAGGACACTAGAGCAGAGGCTGCTTTGTACAGATGTCACTCAACAGAACCGGAGAGGCCATTTATTTTTAAGGTTCTGAATTCAAATGTTACAGGCTATATTGACTGTTTATGGATGGATGGGCGTCTCAAGTGTGTAATTTAATACGAGGTTGAAAGGAATGACGTTGTCAAGCTCAAATTACTCTCAGCTCTTCAGTTTGACCTGACACGCACTTGTATTTTTCATCTCTGAGACAAAGATGTACATTCGATCCCGGCTTCCCCATGTGTGAATGAGTCAGCATCGCTCACTGTCTTCTGTGGAATTGTTGTGCAGAGGAGAACAAAGCCAGGACTCAGGTATTGCCTGTAGAGAAGTCATACATCTGCAAAATAACACTGACGACAGGGTGTTTCTAGAGTGTCTTCAGGGGTCTCATGTAACTTTGTGGAAAGTTAATGAGTTACGAAGCATGAACACAAAGAAAACCTCTTAACACGTCGTGCTGAGCAGCTCTGCAATCCCTTACAAGCTTTGAATTTTTAGAAAACCATGATAAATATGACCACTTTTTTTCCCTCCTGATGAGTGTTGACGTGATGATGTTTTATATAACCTCTTGTTCTATTAAAACCATATTTTCAGAGAACTTCTTCACTGAGTTTAAGACTGATATCAGTACCTCAACAGCCCGTTAAGCAGAGGTGAAATATAACTTATTTATATGTGAGTACTTCACACGAGTACATGAGTACAATTTTACAGTACTTATGTTTTCATTTTATGCAACTTTATAATTCTTTTCAGGTTAGTTTCAAGGTTCTAACTCTTCATGGCCTTGTTGTCCAGTGCAGTCAATCAATCCGCTAATTAATCAATCAATACTCAATACTTGTATAGCACCTTTGAGACAGATCAGCGCAGTTGAAGGTGCTTCAACAATGTCTGTTACCCCAATAGTGAGACAAACAATCCAAAGAAAGCAAGGTAAAATTGATTGAAATGATAAATACATAAAAATAAGAAAAATAGAATAAAACATTACAAAAATCTAATCCTTAAAATATCCATTTTTAAAAAAGTTAGAAGAAAATAGAAGAAAACCTTGGTTACATACTCTATATTGAAAAAAAAAGCCCCTGCTTGTGATAAAGTGAAGGATTTATTGTTGAGAAAATTCTTCTCCTTCATAAGCTAAATAAACCCTTTAAAGCCCTCTTGGAATTGCTGGAAAATGGAAGACCTGTTTTTCTCAGTTCATGAAAATATGACTTTTTAAAGATATGTGGATCTCACAGGATTGCAACACTACAAACATTTGACAGTTTTACAAAATAGACTCAATTAGATTACTACAACCAACAGTATATAAAGTAGTTAAATGAACATCCACATTAATTGGTCAGTAATATCAACCAAGAAGCATCGTATATAATTGTGTAGTACATTGTCAGGGATCGTGTTGCTGAACAGTGAAAACTTTTACAATTCATATTTAACCTAGACCTAAACCTATTTTTATGGCGGCTTCTAAATGATTTTTTTTTTTATATTTAACCTTTCCAAAGTGATTAACCAGCAGTTTTTTTTTTTGTTTTTTTTTATAATGTTGTCCTCATGTATTTTCCTATATTTAATTTACTGATCATGTAGATGTTCATACAAACTCAGAGAAATTTCAAAGGTTATATAAAAACAGAGAAAACTAAGACTTCATAAAATATATCATTAAATGAACATAAAAACAAGTGTCTATAAGAACTGCCATTTGTCAAACTACATGTGATTTATTGGCAAATTAATGTTGTAGAAGATGACGGTGTTTACATGTCCACTACGGAGCCTCTGAACATCCACATGGGTCATATCTAATAACAATGGAAAGCTGAGAAACTGCATTTTTACCTGAATTATTGACATGTACTGATAGGATTAGTGGTTCAGAGGTTATTAAACATTTTAGATCAGTAGATGCTTTTAGTTGCTGGTGGCTGTTTCGGTGTTTGAGGTTTTTGTACTTAAGGAAGGCTTTGGATGTATCACTTTACTTGTGGACTATTTTCACAGGGCGGTTTATTGGTACTTTTACTCAAGTGAAGGATCTGAGTACTTCTTCCGTAACAGTGCGCAGAAATGCTCCAGAGAGAGGCTCAGGCTCTGGAGTTTAGTTTTAACACCGTATTTATTTGTTAGCCAAAGTGGAAGCACCGCAGGCTTACACCAACATTACATCTACACAGTCCAATCTGTATGAGACATGGCTACCCTGGGACCCACAGGGGTTTGAATGATTGAGGAGCTCCCTGCTTTCACGTCCTTTTGTCAGTAATGAGGCGAGGGACTCGTCGAGCTGGCAGCCCACTCAGGGTGTGCTGGTGGGCAGCCGCCCTTTGATGGCTCCTGATGAGTGGGGAGCGTCCCGAGCCACTGGGGTGAAAGTTGGCAGGATGCTGGGTCTGTCCAGATGGGGTCTCATCTGGCCCTTCCCTTTCCCAGTCTCTACAGATCTCCTCCCCTCACACAATGAGACAGAGCAGCAACTGACTTTCCATCTCAAATCAGACCAAATGAAGATGAGAGGTGTCTGGTACATCAAAAGTGTTCCTGATTGCCAGGCATCTCAGAGAGAGATCCATCACTGACATTTAGAGCTTGTCTGATGGCCAGAGATGGAAAGGTTAGATTTTAGATGTTTGAAGCTGAACTACACCGCAGGGGTGCAGCAGGCATTGGAGGGAAAGCAGAATAAAACAGGCAAATATCAACCACAAATTGAATTCATAGAGAGCTACAGAAAAGTTACTTTAGGAAAAATTCTTTGAATGTGCATAAGTCCACTCCTTGTGTCTATCTTTTAAATCAACAGTAAATTTTTGAGCTTGAATACTGGGTGGGAAAAAATAGATTTCATTTCACAGTTGGCCAGCAGCAAGCATTTTTTTCCATTGTGTTGGAGAATAGTCTCCCATTCTGTGCATGATAACATCACCAAACAAATGTTTATCAAATTGAGTTTTCATCACACACAATGGAGGAAAAGGAGCCTCGTCCTGTAGACACTATCATTTCAGCATAATTTGTTGGACAAAAAGCAATTACTGATATGGAAATCCTTTGAGCATTGCAGTAATTGAAATCCCATTTCACTGCTGCAGTGTTTCTTTGCATGCTTTAGAGTTTTATAAATATAGAGGTCTGAATGCTTTTCCATAACTGCCTCAATATAGCAGAAGGAAAAATACCAGATCTCCCACTGCTAATCTTGTATTCAGGGTTGTGAATTGTAAGTCTGACCCTTAACAAAATATGTTTTCAGCTACAGTGGGTCACTCATTACTTGGAGATTAGCTATATTTCAAGGTAAAATATTCCTGAAGTATAAATAACTGGTGTCTAAATAAGACTTCCACCTATGATTAACACAGGGAGGGCATCTTTAATTGAAGAAAACAAACCTGTATGGCATGTTCCAGTTATGTCCTTCCCCACCTACTGTGTTTACAAATCAGGGCTGCTCTCGTCCACTGGGAACTGCTCACAGCAATGATTTCCGATGCATAGCAGATCCCTCCACCATCCCTTCTTTGAAAGCCCACACTAATTCCCCTTCCCTGTGCACACCGAGCTAAGCAGGGCTCCCAGTGGACCAGGGCAGTGCAGAGCTGGGTTACAGCTGAGCTGACTGGCCAAGCATGGGAGTCAATCGATGCAAATCACTGAGAAACCTCCACCATGAACAGGAGGCGAAACGTAAGAATAACTGCAGTATTATTCCACCCAGTTCACCGCACAAGGACTCACAGCAAACCTCTACTTCACCCGCTGAGGTTCACATGAACTCAGCTGATTAATCCCTTAATGATTACATGTAACTATAAAGTGCATTTTAACACAAAACCCTGTATCTTCCGCGCAGGCAAAAGTGTCAAAGTAAAGAACGCGTCACTCTACGATAACAGAACCTCATTATATTATTCACACAAGTAATGACACAAGTCCACAGTGTTGCTTAACCGAGCTCACACAATTAACCTGCTGCCAAAGAATGAAAGCAATCAACTCCAGCGAATCAAAATGTATAATTAAAATGCAAATCCTCAGGGCTCTTTGCTGCCCTAAATGGATTATTTGAAATTACCTGTCATAAAACAGTGGCATTAATATGGCATCCACCGCTAAAAGTTCTGAGAGTAAATAAATATTAGACTCTGAACTGTGGATTTCCCAAAGTGGTGTTTGTGCACTGCCTCCATGTATTTATGACTGGCTGCCTATGTGAGTTGAAGCTGAATCTGCTATATTTAGAATCACTTATTTCTTCTACCTGATTGAGACTTTCGACGCCTGGGAGTGAAAGTGTATTCGAGACGAATGTGCAGCTGCAAGTGAAGGCATATTTTAGAGCTGAATATCAAATAGGGTGACTTATTGTGTATCCCAGTTAAAAGTTAAAGAGAATAGATGATGGCTTGTATCAAATGATAATTTAAGCAACACACATACTAACTGACCTACAATCTGTTGACAGTTAAAAGAAGAAAGCAAAAAAAACTAAAATTAAAAAAACTAATTGACTATGCATCAGTCTAAACATTGATCATCCTGCGGTTTTGTGTCGCCCCACATAATGAAAACTAAACAGCACATTAAGTCAGTAGGCGACTTCTCAGCCATCTGTTAGTGTCGCTAGTGACTCTGTAGTAAGTAGAGCACTTTGGCAGACCTCATGTGTCTGTTGTCTCACTGTCTCATGGTGACGATGGGGGAGGGCTGTCTCTTGTCTCATCACTGTCACCTCCGAATTGAAATGAAGCGTGTCTGGCCTGTTGTGGGGGTGTTAAAATATTGGGCCATTGCTCATTTTGCTTAGCAGATTACTGAAGGGGGGGGGGGCGTTGGAAGGTATTATCAAGAATGATGAGCAGGAGTAGGAGGATCACTAAGATGTAAAGTGCTTCATCTTGTGCCTCAGTGAACAGTGAAGAGATGAGGGCCCAAACAGGTGGTTGGACTCTCAATCAGAGAGACTGCAGTCTGAGCATCCTGACTCAAAGCACTCGATTCAAACAGTGTGGGCAAGCACCTATCTGCTGATTAGTTCCACTTGTTCTGCCCATGCCGAACATGAAATACTGGATGAATATGATTGAAACTGCTCAAATGAATTAGCGTATTACTTTGGTCAGCAGGTGTGTGTTCTCAAAGCTAGGGGACCCATGTGTATGATTTCTGGTGCCATTTGCAGAAATGAAATCTAATATCCATATCCTGGTCAAGCAATTAAGCAACAATCTTCGATCATAGTGCATGGTCTCAATTTCACAGTCTGGTGTCATGCTCACCCGTCTTTGTTCATGATGCTTTCATGCAAATTTCAGTCTATATAGTATGTAGAGGAAGCGTTGTCCAAATGACAGAAAAAGTATACATAATAGACCAGTGTAGCACACAATACTACAATACAACTGTACAACAAATATCGTCGGGCAAAGCTGCCTCTGTGTGAGACTACTAAATAATAAATCCCCCATATTCAATATAAATAACATATGCTCATGTGAAGAACTGCACATGGTAGATGTTTTTGAGAAAAAGTCAGAGAGGCCAGACTGAGACGGTTTGGACATGTACAGAGGACTGATAGTGAATACACTGGTAGAAGGATGCTGAGGCTGGAACTGCCAGGTAAGAGGTCTAGAGGAGGACCCAAGACCAGATTTATGGATGTAGTTAAAGAGGACGTGAAGGCAGTTGGTGTGAGAGAAGAGGATGCTGAGGATAGGGTTAAATGGAGGAAGATGATTCACTGTGGCGACCCCTGAAGGGAACAGCCGAAAGGAAAAGAAGATTCAATATGAATAAGATGCACTACTAACAATGAAGCGTTTTTATTATATATGAAATGTGAAACTTGGACAAGTTATTCAGAAAGATCCAACTCCTGCCATTCTTGGCAAAAGCCTCAAAAATGATACTCTGGTGGGCAGCAATGCATATTTCCACACCTCTATCCTAGTGAAAATTGAAACGAGAGGCAACACAAAGACTGCAGCAACCTGTCGCAACAAGAAAGTATCCCATTACGTTAGAATAATCTGATTACCATAAAAACAATTTACGCACCGAAGATTTAATGAGAGAGCAGAAACAAGATAGGGAACCACGGTTATGTTAGTATGGTTTGCATAACATCAGCCACGGTGCAGTGTTACATGAGAGAGTCGTCTCCTGATGTCTTCTTAAACACTCCCATACAATAATCTTCTGCCCTCTTTAATTACCAACCTGTCAGGTACAGCGTAGCCTTAAGCATTTCTTATGCCAATCACCATTCCTGCCTGAACCTTCTGACAATTTGAAGAGCCAGCAATAATTGCAGAGACAGCTCTTGAAATGTAATGAATAAATATAGCTACTGTATAAGTCGACCTGTGAAAGTCGAAAGCTGACAGTGTGTGGAGCCATAAAACCAATGGCAACATTTTTTTTCCAGAGTCACACTAACAATTCAATATCCTCAAGCAAACTGAAATGAGTGAAAGGATGACTTATCTGTGTACGAGCATGGCTTTTGTACCTCAGGGAAGTGATTTTCTATTAAATCGCTAGTTGTGATTGAAAATAATGCAGTGGCTACAGGACACAACACTCTGGACAGATGGGGTTTTCTTCACCAAAGGCAACAACCCCATGCCAAACAAAAAAGAGGGACGCTGTGGGCCATTTGTCTCACAATGTGTCCTATCTTGCAGAGTTTAAAGTCCAAACTCTTTTGCAAGTAGAAGTCGGCACGCATGCAGATAAACATGCCAGGCATGGGTGTGAAAATCTGTCTCCTACAGGCTCTCTAGTATGGATTAAAAGTGTGGATGTTATCTTCGTGATGTCTAGACAGGTGGCGAGCAAAGCCCAGAGTTACACAGCCAGCCACCTCTCAGACCCCCGTCTGGTTTTTGTACTCCTACAGCCGCAGGCACACCGGAGGACAATGGGCACTTAAGAGCCTGACAGTGACCTGCAGCGCCATGTGAGGACAGCAATGAAGTAAACACACAAACACACACTCGTACAAGTAAACAAACACCTCAAGGTCAGTGGCCTTATCTGTCTGACTGCAGAACTGTCCATCGGAGCTCAGCTGTGACATTGTCAACATGTACTGCTGCTCATGTGCCACACTGGTCTTTGCATGTATGTTTCATCAGTTGAAATCTCCCTGTACTTTCCTCTGTGTGGGGAAAAGATTTGCACTGTTTATGCTTAAAGTGTTTCTGTTTTTACTTTACATTCACAGTGATCTTCTCTGCCTCTGTTTTTCAGCTCTGACATGGAGTTAGCTGCCTGAACAGATTGCCTAAACACAGTGATTGAAACATTCAACATTTGGAAATTGCTTCAGCAATGAGGCCTTTTCAGCATATGCATTTGCACTTATTTGCCAGATTTTTGAGTCCATGCTGTTGCTTATTCTTGGTTGAAAATAAGCTTTAAACAGCGATAATGAAGGTCCTGTGGGACAGTTGGAACCTTCTTGGGATAATATATGCAGGTGATCAGTCAGGCAGACTAAAGCAAAAAAAAAAAAAAAAAAAGGGG
>JAPQRQ010000006.1:25625369-25664793 GCA_037367365.1 Apogon talboti | reverse complement strand
AATAATAATAATAATAATAATAATAAAGGAGCTGGGGTTGCTTCAGTTGGTCTGGTATGATTCAGCAACATTACACATCCAAATAACGAGGTCAACTAAATGACCAAATTTGTCTATCAATGGGTTTTTTCCCCCCCTGATGACAGGATATTCCTGAATTCATCAGGCTAAAAGAGTCTTGTAAAATACAGTATTATAACTACATTATTGTATCCAATCATACATTTTTGTGGAAAGTTTGCATAATTCATACTGGAATTCCTGAGTTATGGCCAATAATGTGTTTCTTAAGGTCACAATGACATTGACCTTTGACAAATTATAACCTGTTCAACCCTGAGTCCTAGTGAACATTGGCAGATTTGAAGAAATTCTGTCAAGGTGTTGCTAAGCTATCACTGGGCAGGTGGACAAACAACCAGAAAGCATAATGCCTCCAGTCATGGCTCTGTCACCAAGGAGGCAAAAAAAAAAAACCCTTAAGCTTAACCAAGATGACACAAACTACAAGTAAACAACACGTAAATATCAGAAATATAGACAAAGAATACTACAAAACACAATTATACAGATATTGCTATGACAGTGTTATGCCTGTCACCTGAGTAACAGTAAACCAATGTAAACAACTTCATTTGCTGTTAATTATTAATCAAACATAACTTGCTGGATAGTACTTCACCAGCCTCATAATACTGGACATGAACAGGCATTAAATCAAGTGAAGCCTGCAAGCTGTTTCTGGTAGACTACGACTCAAGTTGCACTCACACATGACACACGCTACTCACTGCACATCCAAGTTCCTCTGTGTGGGAGCTTATTACCATGACAGCCTTGGTGCCAAATATAAGCTTTTAGAAATATCTGTACAGACTCTGTATTCACTTAAAGACCTTAAACCGTCAACAATAGCACAATAACAATCATTTATTTGATCTGCACTGTACAACAATAAAGACATAGTTAGAAATGAAGTTATTTTTTAAGAATACTGATTATGTTACAAGTACCAAAGTGCATTAAAATATCCGTGCTGAATGTGAAGCATGAAAAAAGGAGAAGATACCTGCATTGTCATTACTGTTACATCCAATAACCCAACGTACTGGATGACTTCTTAATTCCATAACCCTCCTGCAGTGGATCAGTGAAGATCAAAGGAAATTCTGCTAGAATGGCAGTAACAGCAGCAGAAAGAGTCCCTGATCAGGACCGGGATCAGAATTATCTTCACTTGACAAGTGTATTTGCACTGGAAACCGTCTCCTTATCAGGGTCCGTCACCTTTATCCCTCAAGAATATTAATTTGCACTCGACACAGAGCGAAAACTTTGAAGCAGCCCGTTGCTCTGAAATCAGTTATGATGCAAAACAAACAAGCCTTACAGTGTTTAATGGGGACCAAATGTCACTGCTGAGATGAAACGGAAATGAAAGGATGAAAATATGTAATCACTGTAACGGCATCTGGAGGTTTGTCATTTGCTTCAGTGCACTGGTTACAAAGATGACTTGTGGTGTAAGTGGTTACCGAGGTAGGCAGGGCTGCGGTCAGTCAAACTGATTGCGACTGCTTGATGCTTCGTGTAACACTTACTTAGGTGGAGGACATCTGACAGGAAGCTGCCCTCGAGAAAACAATTTCTGTTTGAGCTTTGGTGAAAATAACATGGCATGTTACTGTTTAAATATACATGCAGATAGAATATTTTTGTGTTGATTATCTTGTAAGTTCAGATATTGGGATGCTGGGGAGTAATAAAATACAGTTACTTCATCATTGTCTTTAATGTGGAGCCTTTTATACATTTTTCGCTTTATCAAAAACACTGGACCTCTCAATTCCTTACAGTTTCAAAACATGCTTGTTGCTTCAGTTTTAATGTAATTTGATGTTAATAACAGATTTTTTGTTGCTTGCATTTTGTAGCTCCAATTTATTTGAAGCCAGAACGGTTTAATAGTCTTAGAGTTGTAATAATACAATGTGAGGTGCAGTTCACTTTGAATAGAAACAGTAGGAAGCAGAAATGAGGAATGCTGCTACGAGAGAATAGAGGCAGAATCAGTACATGCACTTTTAAGTATTTGTACTTCTGCTGGAGCAAACACGTGTGTCTGTGATTATGGGTAAACAGCAATTTAATACTAAACGTGTCTTACAATATTTACAGAAAATATTAGATGTAGATTAACAGATACATCTATGGTCATTGGCAATGCATGGTATGTATCTACGCCACGCAAAGAGGTGCATGATATGATGGATCATGTGTCGGCTGAAGCAATGAGCAGTATCATTCTGAGAGCTTTGGATAGTATCTAAATATGTAAACAGGTGCTCATTTTTAGTTCAATCACACACACACTGTTGCATGGAAACATGCTGCTCTGATGGACTTATCAGTGTTTGCTGATGAGGCCTCTGAGGTTTTTATCTGTCATCTGCAAACTGCACTTAAAGATAGTGTGTTGAGACAGATACAGGCCAATACTCTACAGGCTGTTCACTACGTCTATCCCACTTCTCAAAATAATTCCATCTCTGCCTCTACAGTGTCTAGTTCGTCTGCCAGAATAACTGTATAGTAGCTAATATTTAAAAAGAAAGAGAACTGTCGGATAAAAGTATAAATAAATCATAACCTTTCTTTTGTACATTTTATATGAAATAAGTGGCTATCAATCATGAACAAGAGGAGCACCATGATGTAGCCCGAGTCTGAGCAACTGAAAGACGTCTACCAGAGCACAATATCAAGTCCTACTTTTACACATAAAAGGAGCAGAAAAACCTCAGAGGATGATCAAGTAGAGTGTCCTGAAAAACTAAGGCAAACTATTACAGTTTCATAACAGGTAATTTATTCTTATACAAGACTTTTAGACACCAAAACAGAAGCAGACTCTGTTATTAAAGTGATACCAGAATAATAATGGGGGAAAAAACATGTTTTTGTGCTGTAAACTGAATTATTTGGCTTTAACTGTGATGGGTAAGAAAAAAAAAATCAATGGAGATGCACATAAAAACTGGCAAATTTATTTAAAAAAAAACAAAAACATTAAACGTAGAGCACCGCATGGCTTCAGTTTCTCATCAGAAAAGACCCTATGATGGCAAGGTAAAGCAGTGTTTATATAATAATGTAAATATAGTGTACACTGAAGTGCTTTTTGTTTTTTAGGTAATAAAAGGAGTACAAAATCCAAATAAGCGTGTTCAGACCTTGGTTCTATAATGGAGTCTTATGATTCTCTATCCTAATGATGTCTCTGAACTACTCACATCGACATCACATGAAAAGGAACCTCCTGATCTCCAGATGTAAAAATTTGCAGGCAATACAAATGATTTACAATAAACCCTACGTTATTCACAACTGAACATATCAAATGTTTAAACGGAGAAAATGAACCATTATAAGCAAGAAATAATTTATGATTTGATGGCAGCAATATGTCTCCAAAAAGTTTGGACAGGGCCAATAAAAGGCTAGAAAAGTAAGTGGCACTAAAAATAAAGGGCTGAAGGAGCATTTTAGAACATTTCAAGTTATTTGGCAACATGTCGGTAACATGATGGGATATAAAATGAGCAACTTATTGAGGCAACTGGATCGACAAACTGATGTTCCTCAACATAAAATTGTGAAGACTTTGAATATCTCATCATCTACGGTACGTAATATAATCAAAAGTCTCTGAGGGTCTGGAGAAATCTCTGCATATGAGACATAGCTGAAAAAATCAATATGGGATGCCCATAATCTTCTGTCCCTCAGGCAGAACTACATTAAACCAGGCACAACTCTGTAATTGAAAGCACTGTATGGGCTCAGGAACACCAACACAACTCACTGTCTGTGAAGGGAGTTGACCATGCCATCTACAAATGCAGGTTAAAGCTCGATAATGCAAAGAAGCCATATATGACCATGACCCAGAAACACCACCATCTTCTCTGGGCCAAAGCTGAACTTCAGTGGACTGAGGCAAAGCAGAAAACTGTGGAAAAGTGGTCAGAGGAATCCCAATTTGAAATCTCTATTGGAAAACATGGATGCTGCCTCTTCTGGACTACACAGGAAAGGGACCATGTGACCAGGGAAATCTGGCTTATCATCAGCACTCGGTTCAACAGTCTGCATTTCTGCTGGTTGATGGTGTGTTAGTGCCGGGGAAGGCCCATTTCATCGAGACAATGCTAAACTGCATACTGCATCTAATCGAAGTAGGTGCTAAACTGGCTTTACTGCAGTCCTGACCTTTCACCACAGAAAACATTTGGCAAATCAAGAAACTTAGAATATGACAAAGACAATCCAGGACAGTTGAGCCGCTTTCAACATTAGATGCATTGATTATGTTCTACTGGTAGTAACATATGGTTTTATGAAATTCCTGAATCATTGCATATTTTACACAGTGGGGAAACATTTTAGAACTGGAATTATAAAAAGGTTGTTATTGCAAATATTAAATCAAAAAATGAATGGAATGGACTCCAACAGTTGCCATGCTCCTCTGAAATGTAGAAACCAATGGTGCCAGCATAGCAGTAAAATTACTATATAAATAAACGAAATACGCAATTAACTACTTAGGAAAAAAAAGTGATTCTAAATTGTAATATTGCATTGGCAATCAAGTGTAGTGCAATTTGATCTGATTAACTATGAATGATCATTTTATTTGTGCCTCACACCACACTATTAAGCTCCATAAACTAAAATCTGTCATTTTAATGGAGGGCTTTAGGTGCTAATTGTTATCAGGTTACTGATGTGACTCTAAGTTATGGGGGAGTGGAAATGAATGGATGTTTCTCTTTACAGGTTTAATTTAGCCCCCCTAAAACTAGAAGGGTCATTAAGTCTGAGATCAGGGCAGCAATCATAAAGTCATGGGACGCATTAAAGTGCAGAAAGCACCTTTATCAGGTTCTCCTTCTCCGCCCTCCCTGCTTTCTGCTGCGCGCTCAATGCAGCATGAAGGGAAAACACTGCTTTATGTGAGCAGCAAGGGCAGCATCATGCATCCTTGCCTTCTATGGACCTTTTACGGCAACTTCCCCAATTAACTTTAATGGCCAATAATATCATTTTATGCTTTTCACTCTCTTCTCTTTATTCCAACTCCTCCACAAATCCATATTCGCTCCTCCACGCCCTCGGCCTCCCGTACTGCATAGCTACCTCCTCCACCTCTATTCTTCTCCTCCTTTTCACCTCTCCAGACCTGCAGTGTCAATGGTTTAAACGGATTGCTCATCCAGCCAGTTAACCTTCTCATCCCATAAAAAGTATAATTGGTTTACTATAGAAAGGAGCCTTTTCCATGCTAGGGATAATCCCTCAGCTTGATTAATGCTTCTCTAATCAATTGGTGTCTGGGAGACCCGCCTCTTCAGTCACATCCTGTAAAGGGGAACAGCTGGCCTTTCTAAAGGTCAGGGAAAGGGGGGTCACCTGGGGTCAGAGGGGCTGATGGATCAACCAGGGGGTGTCAAACCACTTACGCACATTAACAAAACTCATGTGCTATTTTAAGGGAGTGAGTAAAACAGGGTCTTTGTCTGAGTGTCATATATGTTTACATTTTACCTGCTCAGTAAAAAGCAGTTTTATAGTAAACACAAAGACTAAAAAGACCAGTGAGAGAATCATTTGGTTAACCAACATACAAAATAAATCATCTAACTGGAAATCTAACTGGAAACAACAATGAAAACTGACACCTGGAGTGAAATAACATTCAAGTGCAGGTAAAACCAGCTTTGGATTTGTTTCCCTGCCAAATTTGCATTGTGCCTGTTTGTACTAGCAAAAGGGATCAAGAATGAAGATCTACTGATGTTCAATGTTTAATAACAATATGTTTAAATAATCTCTCAGTTCTCAGCTTTGCCTTATTTGCATCTTTTGCAACACTGATTCATCAATAAAACCATGTAGTTTGACAAATGACAGTGGTTGTAGACACTTGTATTTACATTCAGTTAATGATGTATTTTGGTGAAAAAAATGTCACTTTTTCTTCAGTTTTCTCAGTTTTTATAAAATAACTTTTGAATTTAGTTTAATTAGTCATTGAGTTTCTATGAACATCAGTATATTAAAAATACTTGATTTTCACTGAAAAATGCAAAACACAGAGGATAATATTGCTAGCCTATATATCATAATAAATGATGACAAATCACCTTGGAAATGATACATTTAGAGAAAAACTCATTTAGCAGTGGCCACAAAAATAGTTCAGATGTGAGGATTAAACAGACAGAAAGGTCTTGAATTTGAAACCAGGTCCTTCAAGGGCAGAGGTTAAGTTTAGGTGTAGCTGTGGGGGTGAAGGTTAAGGTCACAGGGTCAAGGCTTGTAATAGGATCTCATCTATACCAAGTGTGGATCTATTTTGTGTGTGTTTATCAAACAAACAGTCCCTTGTGAAATCATGCACGTATCAAGCAACATGAATCTACTCAAGCCATTCACACACAAAAAAAAACAAAAACAAAAGGATGGAGAAAATACTTCATTTGTACAAAATTGCACTGAAAAGCCTTGTGCAGTAATATCACGCAAAATGAGAAAAGATCCCCGGGTGTATTGCTCTTGTAATTTTCTCTTCAAACAGGATGGACTATCATCCTCACAGCCGGCACTGCTGAGGGGTTTGTGCTCTACTCAGAGCAGATTTGAATAAGACTTGGAAATTGACACAGAGCCTGCTGCGATGTATGAATATCAATGTCACCTCTGACAGCGTAGAGTGGCGCACTGGGAAATATCAATTCATTATGAGTTTTGGATTGGGACAAACTATTTTACTTTGAACCAAACCCACCCACCCACTGGGTTTTCTCTGTGGACCAAGTGTGGTGACAATGAAGTTATCCACACCAAACGCTGTAATCAATAAACAATTTGACCACTGGCAGACACTTAAAGATGACCACGCTGAACAAGATGTCACCCCTGAGGACATTGAATAGTAAATAATGAATCGCTACATTAGTATAATGTCTGTTGTATACATTAGCATTCAAAGTGGACATCTAAATTACTTTGAATCCATAAGTGTCACTTGTCACACACACATGATGTATGTCTTTGACTCCATAATTCCTCAGACATGTTCCTTTTGACTTTAAATGAAAAAAAAGCTGACATCACACACACTTTGCAAGCTTAGATAGACTGTTAGGTAAACCCAGAAATGAACGGTACATTAATCTTAGAGATTTCTTGATGCTAATAACCATAGACTCCTGATATAACGGCGGCAGTGATGAATTATCTCACCAATCACTTGCTACAGATGTTTTGCTGGTCTCAGATTTCCACCTTGCGCTTATTCCCTGCCTTTCCATTTCAGCCTTTCAACTTTCCACAGGGTGTCACAGCTGATCGGCTGGTGATTTAGTTAAACTTGTAAACAACAGCAGCCATCTGTCTCCATCAAATTTAATAACAACTCAATGCTTATTCCCTTATTTATAAGAATCGGGAGTGCAGGCAGCAGGCGCTCTGTGTTGGCATAGGGGGAAATCGCAGCACAGTCCGTGTTAGTATGCACATACATGCCTCTCTTGCACACAGACTCACTGCGACAACACTGCAGTCAGAGATGGGGGAGATGGTGAAAGAGAGTGGGGGATGGATGAAGGGAGGAGGATGGGAAATGGGCAGGGGAGATCTGTTTCTGAATACTCTCTACATCTTCCTGAGGTCAGTATCTTGGACTCTTCTATCCAGAGGGAGATGTGGAAAGGTATAAACACACCTTCACACAAACATACAGTGGATCGTTAATTGGAGCTCAGCAAAGTGTACAGATTAAATATAACAATTGATTTGGAATGGATTTGCAGCAAAGCAGCAAACTAGTAAGCAAGACTCTTCATTGTGTTGTTTTATTATTAATACTCTTGAGCCAATGGGCTGTGGAATATGCATCGAGTGACCTGCCCTTCCCTCTTCTTATGCTAATCGTCATTGACATTTCCCGCACACAGCACACCCGGCCTGGCCCCTCTGCAGTGGACCAGAAAACCACTGAACATTAGCAACAATAAAATCCCTCAAACGGTGCAATAATCCACCCCGAGACATTACCATACCAGGATTACAACTGTCCACATGCTGCAACGTTGAACCCATTCCTTTGAAAAGATTTTGTCACGTTTAAGGTTTCACCATCAGGTATTCTTTGTATTTTAGAGGGCTACAGCATTCATCTTCTGCCCATTTGTCATTGCTGTCTACTTTTCTCTAGTGCTCCATTCATCTATCCGTCCACTCATCTCTCCATCCATCAGTTCATATAGCCTTTGTTCCACATGTGAATCCATCTGTCACGACCTCCACTATGCCTGAGCCTTTATATACAGACATCTCATTCCAACCATTCAAGAGGCTGAAATACACTGTTTTGATGCAGATGCTGCTTATAGAAATCCCATCGAAGCTTTTTTTTTTTTTTGGTAGACCATAATTTTCTCCATCAATATGACAATAACAAGTGGAAAGCAATTTATTCTCCATTACTTGCAAACATGTAATTTCTTGTGTTATACCTGTAGTACACTTTGGCACAGTAAAATGAGCCTTGTGAGCCTGACTGAGGACTCTCCGTTAGAATTAGAGACACACTATGTCAATCACACTGTGTCTGCTATCATTCCACCTGCATCACCAGGAGGCATGCATCTTCTGCAGTGGAGAAAAAAGCAGGGGAGGTAAGGAACTGTGATTTTCTGGTTCAGAGAACCCACTCCCATCCGAGCCACCCCCGCTCCTATTTTCCCACTTTGCTGCTAACTCAGTCTTTTTCTGTAGTTAGAACTTTTAACAGACTAAAACTGCTCTTTGTTTGAGACTGAAACATATTAGGAAGCAATTTGAATCAAGGTGTCAAGGCCATAAAGTGTTTTCACCTTCTACAACTGTCACAGCCATTGTGTCTCTTGATCTTGTTTGTAAGAAACTATTATTTTGTGATCAAAACAAGGGGATCAATGAGTAGATGGAGATGGAATAACAACCAAACTAATTGGATTTCCTGGCTCCAATACAAGCCAATTAACCTTACACTGAGGCAATTAACAGTGAATGGAGTGGTTCAATATCACAAAAGTGAAGCCCCCAGAAGTTATTTGCAGAATAGTTTATCTCTATTGAACTACACGGTGCCAATCCACTCAGCCTACCTTGTAACTGCCTCTGTACTAACCAGTAAATGTGACCCTGTGCCATGTCATTTTTTAATGATGATTCATGCTGGGCTTTCTGCCCCTGCAGTTGGATACTCCTAACCTCTCTGCATGTTAATGATGACTTTCCTTTGACTGGGTGTTGTAGGTTCAGCCAGGACAAAGAGTTACGCAAGGGTTTGTACATGCCTCGCTAGAGACCCTGTGAAGACCAAGCTGTGATAAACACATGATTAGAGAGACAAATGATATTAGGGCCAATCATCTCCCGCCCACTGTGGTCATTAAAACACCACACAGCAACAATAGATCAGTACTAATTGGATGCAGAATATGACCAGAAGACCACATTAGTCCCATCAATCACAGAGTCTGTCTTTAAGGAGAACTTGAGCTGACCTAATGATTTACAAGACCTGTGGTACATTTTATTTTCAAGTATCTAATGTATATATACTGTATGTGTGTATGAAGTAGTTTTAATGTTCAGTTGTAGCCACGTGTTATAATGGTAACAAAGCAGACATCATGAACAAAGTACCTTTGCGATTGTTCTGAGTCTAACTCCTCCACAGAGGCTGAGATGGAGGTAATCATTGTCTGAATGTCCAGGGTGGATGTGAAACCAGTGTAGTTCAGGGACATCTGTATGACAGAGAATCACATAACACTTATACGGAAATATCTGAGGCTCTGAGGGGATCACTTGTACAGGTTTTACCACCTGAGAAAGGCCTGCCTTAAAACCAGCATTCACTTAAGTGTACACTATATTTAGAATATTTTGCCACTTTTTTCTTGCTGTCATACAGTCTTTCCCATGGGGAAGTGAAGCCCTGAAGCCTCTTAAACCTACCAGAGTTCTCCAACAAAAAGTGCAATTCTGCACCCTGTGTTGTTGTGTTACTGTTGAGTTTTAATACGTTATTTCAGCTTCAACAGACCGACAACTGATCAAGGCAGCAGTTTTACAAGGCAAAATCACTACCCTCGAGAAAGTCCAGTGGTTCTCAATAGAACGATAAAAAGTCGCAGTTTGACCTGTTGGAAAATGAATGAGGTTTGACAGAACACCATAGATTAGAGGCAGTAATATTGATTTTTTTAAAAACAAATTTCATGATGTAGTCGTGCTCTACATTAGAACTAAAGAACAACTTTATGTCATCACCATGGTGGACAGGAAGTGATGAGTAGAACTGCTTCCCCTTGTAAAATACAGGGCTTTTTTTTTTTTACATCTTTGTCAATTTTTGTGGCCATTATTACCAGCATTGATGTGTTTCATCACAATTTGGTCTTATAAGTCTGTTTACAACTCAAAAAACAGGTTTTAGAGTTCAGTACCACCTTGAATAGAAATAGGCCTGAGTATGTAATGCTCTCTTTGGCTGCCCACATCTTTCTATCTACCACTAACATTCAGTATAATGCTAGTGTACTGTTATATGATGATATATCATTATATAAGCTGTATTTTCACCAAAACCAGTAGGCGATATTCATCTGACATGCTAGGCTGAATGTTTTTTTTTAAGGGGGAATGAATAACAACAAAAACAAAGTAAAGAAGCAGAGAGTAACATCAGTATCAGCATTGCTCAAACTTTCATTTTGAAAATCAGTGTCAGACAAGAATGAATCCTTACTTTAGCATTAATGCTGCTACACTTGAATGTATTTAGGTCAAATCAAAGTGGAGATTAGATATTGTGTTTTTGTGAGGAAATAAAGTAAATGAAGACATGAAACTAATTCTGGTCAGTACAGTAAGTGGTGGCTATTACATCTATCCATGCAATAATCCTGATTGTACACAGGTGAGTTCCAGACGGATCGGTGTAAAATACAAGATCTTTTATGTTTTTATGAGAAGTAAATATATCTCAAGTCCATCGTGAAAGAAAATTGGACAAAAGTGGGAAAAGATTGGGGTATAGAACACTGAGAGCAGAGAGAGATGCAAACACTGACACTTAATGGCAGAAACAAGTTATCATCAATCTATATCATCATTAACAGTGTTGTCTCATTCTCCACCTCATCTGAAATAGAAAATTCATGAAAAAGTCAATATACTGTCCAACATTATGGTGACATTTGGACAAAACATATTTGGTGTCCATGTTGTTTACGGGTGTATCACCTGCTCTTCCTATTGCTCCTGAAATTATCATGAAAATGCATAAAAAAAAGACATTCAAACTCTTCACAAAACAGTCAAAACTATACAGCACAGTGCTTTCCAAAAGGATTTGAATGTGCAGGTGCCTTTGGCAAATCCATCTGTAATCTTTTTCACAATGTGCTGCCTCTCATTAATAACATATCATAACACCCCTGTTAATCAGCCCAGGATATACTCTGGCGATCTGCCTCCTGGTGCAATCAACATTTTTTTTATATTCTATTTATTATCTTCAGTAAGCTAGTTAAAAAAAAAAATCTTTTTAGGTATGCCCATCATAAAGCAATCCAACTCTAGATGAAAACGGAAGTCAGAATATTAAGCGTTAGTTGATGTGAATTAATAACACTGCATAGCACGTCATTTTCACCTCTTACTTTAGAACATAATGACCTAATTATGGATGAATTTAGTTACAGTATTTATAGTTTCCTCAGATCCTTTTACATAAGCTGCTAATCCATCTAACCTTGTCATCAGTTGTTACAATCCTAACACTCCCACAAGGTATGAGATGGTTGTGCACATCACATCAAATTGCTATTGAAGGAAAATGACTCTTCCCGGTACTTTGGATCATAAAATGCAAGATCTGACATTACCATATTTTAACTAGAAGGGAAATGTGGTGTGAATACATTTGCCTCAGTCCTGTAATTAACCCAAATGTCCTATCTAAGGTTGGATAATCTCAAAATCTTAGACCATGTCTGATCATGACATTAAAACAATAACAACAGTTTAAAAACTTTCAGAAACAGTTGATATTCTCTTTAAATGTCCTGTTCACCAATTTAATTACAGAATTTTACAGAGAATGTTGGGGAATACATCAGGGCGTATAGATCTGAGTGTAGCATTAATGTTACCAGGCTAGTGAGTTTATTTCAGTCCATTCATAGCATCTGTGACACACTGAAGTTTTCCGTTTTAGTCCACTTCACCTTGCAGAGTTTACGTGACATGTTTTGTTGCTCAAGAAATAATGACTGATGAAATGGCAAAAGTCTAAGATGTGGTAGTCTGGTCTGATTTACACAGGTATTTTAGAGATAAATTAGAAATGATTAACTCCAATGGAACAAATTTTGCCACATTCTAGGTAACTATTAGAAACACTGCAGATATATGTGGTCTACAATGAGGAAATTTGTGTTGTGTTTGCTTCATCTAGAAAAAAACATGCCGCTACTATGCACATAAAAATGTTGACTACTGTTTACTTCTGGATATTGTCAAACTATCACAGTAGCATTTGTTGGAAATGATGCAAAAATGCGGAATTACTCGTCAGATAATAATAACAAAAAGCCATTACATAGAGCTTAGTCGCTTAATAAAAAACTGGTGGAAAATGATCCGTGATCCCTCCATTTTGCTGCTTCAAAACTGAATGAATTCTTCCTTGGTCCATTCCTGATCCTTCCACAGACAAACCAACAAAATTAACAAACCATAACAAATGACCTCCTCAGCGGATATAATACCCACTGCCTGTTTCCACAAAGACTATCATGTGGTCACAGGTACAGAGCAATCACATCTGTCAAATGGAATTGACCAGCGGAGGAAAATATGGGAATTCAATGGCAACAAATTGTGATGATGCTTCCTCTCCTCTGTCAAAAACCTGACAGTCAATTGGGCACAATCCAATAAAGGTTGAGTCAAGGATGAAGTCGGCCTCACTGGTCCAGAGGTCAGATAAAAAGTCAAAGTTCCAGGACAAAAGGATTAAAAACTCAATGTATGTGGAAACAAATTGCTATCGGATTATTGACAAGAAAAAGCCGAAAGTTTTTATATGTGTACCCTGGAGATGGAGGACAGGCATCAAGTCATTTCAGTGCTGAGAAAAAAAAAACAAAAAAAACAAATGGAAACAAAACAAAGCTGCAAAATATCAGGGTGAGAAAAAATTGTGACTGTGATTGACTATTTACTCTAGGAGATACAGAATCAGAGATAATATAATATGAATTGAAAACTTGCAACAAAATGTGTTATCAATGTTCTACATCACATCTGTTATAGAAAGATAGTAGGCAAAACACTGAAAATAATATTCAGAAGGTACAATGACTATGGTGAAAAACAATGAATGAACCTTTCATATTATAAAGTGGCCCTATTCAGATTTCTTAAGATACTCATTTGATGCCATCTTACCTTTACTGGGTACAGGTTAGACTAATAATAGTCTGCTTACAGCTTGAGTCATATCATGAGGCATTCATGTGTCATTAAATCTTACTTTAATTTTTAGAAGGACACGCAATAAAAGGAATGTAAGAAAGGAATTGGTCTTTTTTTCCATAGGTAGCTTGGATGAGTCACTGTGTAACAGATATATAACGTATACTGAGATACAGTAAATTAATATAAGTGAAGGTGAAACCTTCTAATCTCTTGTCAGAAGAATCACCACAGACTTTGAATTTGTAAGTCAGTACAAAGAAAATAAACTAACAAGCCAATCAATCAAGCAAGTGATTAAGTGTTTGGACAGTTTTCATTGTAATCATGGCCAAATAACATTTACTACCTTAACAAAAACAATATATGCTAAATGTAACCTATCATAGGTTACACTATGCCACCAGACCTTGAAATAAAGAGTGTGATGAGCAGATCGGTAAAAAATAAAAACTAGGTGAGACGAAACATGCCATGGGGGATCTGTCCAGACTGAAGAGCCAGCGAGTGTGGAATGGGTCTTGATGCCAACAGAATGACTGATAGGACTGTTGAAATTGGATTGGAGGGGACTGGAAATCTCTGCCGGACTGTCAACATGTTGTCACCTTTTATACGGCTGACATGTCAAAACCTGACGGGAGTTCGGTCTTCCATGAACATCCGTGTCATGTTACACTCAGGAAGCAACAATCAAACAGTCTCAGATATTTAGGGATTGCACTAATAAACGCATATGCACATGAAATTTCACGTTGTTTAAAAAACCTTTAAACACCACTGGAATTCGGAGAGGCCGAGCTGTCTGCCAAGTAGAGGTTTACTCTGCCAAGCCACTATCAAGCCAACACATACACTCTACAAACTCTGTGTAGTTAAAGGAAAATTAAAAGACCATGTTGGGGTGCACACATGGTTAAATCTACTGACTGCACATAAACATAATTACAGGCTATTTTCCCAAACATAACAACAAGTTTTAGGACTCATTTGTGGCCAATACAATACAATTCATAGCCCTAAATTCTAGGCCACTGAACATTCTATTGCCAGGATTAGTTTGCAAAAGTAATATCACTGTTTGGACCACAAACAGTTCTGCACATGGGTATTGCCACAAAAGGGCTGGGCTCCTTTAATGTGCTTTGACAATTCCATGCGTAGAAACTATTTTTACTCATTGCATCATGTGATATGCTGCAAAGAAAAAAGGGGGATAGTCATGAACTAAAATAAACACCAACTTAAACCTCTTAATTTTTGGTCTATAACCTGCCCAAACATACAGTATGACTAAAATCAGAACAACAGTTACAGATGCTTGTAAAATAAAGTGCACTCATTCAGTCTAAACAGCAAGAACAACGTCTTTCAGTTGCAAACCACTGTCCTAGTGACATCTTTACCTGTTTAACATGGGTCACAGCTATAAGTGGGTTTCTTACCTCCAGGAATCCCTGCAGTGAGCACCTGCTGAGTCACTGATGACAACTTTATCAAATCCCTGCTGATTTATTATAGCCATTTGTGCTATGGGACTGTAAAATCTTACTTAATGCATCTTTAAGGCACAACAGTGCTGTAAAAACACCTTAGGGCAATGTTAAATCTTTTATGTGAGTGACTGGGGCTCATCCACCCCCAGTTTTTTTTCCTGTTGCCTTCCTAAGTCTCACCTTCTGCAGCTGTAATTGTGAAGGCTGTATTTGAAGGGCACTTTCTGTGAGTTTATTAGAAAGTATCATCAAATGGTGCTCAGCTCGTCTGACAACTCACAGGTGAGTACCTCCCTTTAAAATAATAGTTTGTCCTTCAAAAACTAATGCCAAAGGCACAAAAATAGTGTATTATAGTCCAGTGGCATAAAATGTTTTACTGCCCTTCATAAAATGGCACTTTCTTCTGTGTCCTTCTTTGAAACATCTATTTTTCTTTGGGATCTAATGGGGCTCGTTGGAACTCCTAATTGGCAGTCACTGTACTCACTGTCCTTTGAGCCGCAGTTGCTATAGGGGAGTTTGACTGTTCAAACTGGCTTTGAAGTCCTCAAAAAAGTGAATTCTGCCTTCACTGCTGTGGCAGCAGAAATGGCAATGACCAGATGGGATGGTAATTGAATGGGAGAGGTATAAATGGAGCTGATGTCATAAGTCTATGGTGCTAGACTTTGAGTCCACAGGAGTTGCTTCTCATTATTACCATAGAGCCAAAGCATCCACAAAGGCCTACCATATTTCATTCAGCTCTTATTCCATATGGACCATCATGCCTTTGTCTGCATGTCTGAGCACTTGATGTTCAGAGAGAAGGAGGGACCTTTTATGTACTCCCTTTGTATTTCCTACAAACTATGAAAAAAGGTGGACAGGACTGCACCCTGCCCTTCTGCTCTATTTTGTCTTTAGACTTTAGAGAAATCAGTTTAACACTTTGCTATTGTTGCATCCACATGTATAAAAACACAGTGAAGGGAAACCATCCTTCCAGTTACTTAAACATATAACCACTGGACTGATATTTTACATAAATCTGTACAGTATGACTCAGTAATCATTACTGCAGTCTCAAAGACTGTCTTTTTCTTCCAGCTGTGTCCATCCACATCAAAATAACAGTAATTATAGGGGATTCATCTTATGTAAGGCTGAAAAGGAAGTACATAATTTCTGCCATGCTGAGTCAAAACAATTATTTGATGACATCATGAAAGAACATGGAGTGATGGAAGTTTTTACCACTGAGCTCTAATTTATCTGAGGTGACTTGGGCAGAAATCATGTTTACAGGTGTAAATGTTATTTGATTTTTTTTTTTAAAAAGCTGAAAGTAAAGTTGATATTTACAACAGGCTGTTAAAGTAAAAACATATATATCTGAAACTGGTTAGAACTGCACAATTAATGAAACTGATTATTTGTCAGCCTATAAAACCGTATAAAAGGCTGCAATTAAATGAGATTTAACAATTTGTGAATGTAACAACATAGTATACATTTATGTCCAATTTGCTTAGACACAAGATAATTATCTATCTATCTATCTATCTGTCTGTCTGTCTGTCTGTCTGTCTGTCTATCTATCTATCCATCTACCCACCAATCCATCTACATTATGTCTTTAAAGAGAGAAATCAGAAGTCTGAGAGAAAATGCACTGTAACTGCAATCCACTTCACAATGTCACAGCATGATAACAAAATATGCTCAGTTATTATCAAAGGTCACTGTGCAAACACAAGCACATTCAGCGATTAATGCTTTCAACAAATACCCTCACATCATTCCTTTGCACTCACTTCGTTGACCCCATTTCTGCGGCTCCTGAGGAGTCGATCTCAGAGTCTCCGAAACAAAAGATGAGACATTATAGATGGTGGTTCAGCAGATAGGATTAGGCTTTAAGTCTTCAGAGAAGTCCCTCTCCACCAAAGCTGCACACTTCAGTAATGTTAATACTGTTTATTTTTTCTTATCCGTTCTTGCTTTACTTTTTCCTCTATTCACCTGGCAGGGGCGAGGAGAGGTAGAACATAATTTTCTAGACTAACACTTCATTGAAAATACACTGACAGGTGGATATTTACAGAAGGGGTGTGTAATACTGGTCCTGAATGAGATCCAGCTTTAATTTAGCATCTTTGCCTGAGGCAAGGCCAAGGGACCCTCATCCTGACAGTGAACCCCTCCTCTCTGTCTGCAATGAGCCTCTTTCCATTTCATATGGGCTTTTATGCTGAAAAACTACCTCTCCCTCCCTTCCCTTTGCCCTTTTCACTGTCTCTCTTGTAAAGTAACACTAGTACGGGACCCCGGGGAAACAAAACATTTAATCAAAACATTTTTTAATGCCAGTTTACGCCTGTGTTGCCTTTACAATGTGCTAAGGGAGCTGTTGTCAAGCAATCAGTCAAATGTGACCTGTATTACAATAAATCTAACAGAGAAAACACTTGTATTATTTTTCCAGTGTCTGGGAGTACAATAGTTTTGCCGTGTAAGGTCAAAATGAAAGGGAGTGACTGTTATCTGCTAATGTTTTTAGTATTTGTCAGCACATTAATCAGCAGTAAGTCACTCACTCACAGTACAGTTTAGTGTGCAAAGTTTTCAGTTAGTCCACAGAGCTGTCAAGCATGGAGAATTGAATGCAAGGCAGCTGACAAGCAATTAATATCAATTACTGGGGGAAAGTGTGTGAATGTGACTTCACCAGATGCAGTTTCCACGTCTATACCTTGGAAAACCACACGTGCCAGCAAATGGAACCTATATATAATCAGGCACAATGCACTGTATTTCACACTCCACTAAAGCTACTTAAAATCTGGATTTAAGAGTCTTGAAGCCATGAGTCCCAGCACAAAAAGCTATCACATGGCTGCCGCTGCTATTGCTCTCCTCATAATTGCACTAGTGGACTTCTCTTTTAGGTGCACAGTGAATGGTGAGAGTGACTGGCTTTGTGTGCACCATCTGATAACGGCAACAAAGGGAAGGAAGCAGCCGAGTGAACAAAGCATTATGTAATCAATATCGGTGGTCAGTCGTAACAGAAAGACGTGTTGATCTGTTGACTGAAGCACTGTTTACATAGATTTTCTTTTCTCACACTGCACATGTCAAAGGGAAAAGTGAGGTAAGAGGAAAACACAAGTAATGCTACACTGCCAAAAAATGAGAAGTATAGACCCAAGAAAACCCTGAGCTGATGGAAGGCACCTTGGAAGGTACAGGGGCAGCGATCCATGTCAGAACAGAGCGAGGTCAAGGCCAAGCTTGCTTATCTCTTTAAATTAAAACTGTCGTGCTGAACAATGGACGGATGATTTCAATTAAAGTCTGCAGTACAAGATCTCAGGAGTCACTGAGGAACAAACGCTATAGCTTTATTGCCTTCAGATTATTCCCTGTTGTGACTAAACCTTCTGAGGTCCCTAAGGGTCGAGCTGATGCCCTCTGGGCAAAAGCAAATGACAAGAAAAAGGACATTTTCCCCGGCCATACAGTTTTCATCATATTGTGCTCATTCAAAACCAATTGTCACAGTAATAAATTAATCCACAGACTACATACGCAGACAAAAAAACCCTGTTAAATACCTTCATCTGTGGCAGGGAAGTAAAATAAGATCCAGATTACATTCTAAGAATTGCAACTGAACTTGTCAAGAATCATAAGTGCTGCCTGTTGTAATATATTCACAGCATGGTTCATGTTGACATTTTGTTATTATGTCCGATACATAATGACCATGACCATCTGACACAATATAAATACAGACAAATGTGTTGACAGAATCGCCTTTTTCATTTTCGCAGTAATGACGGGGTTTGTAAACATGTGAAGAAAATTCAAATTGGATTTCTCAGTTAAAACATCCTGCATTATGTGCACAAACATCAACAACTATGTAGCTGTTTGATTCTTTGGAACAATGAAACCGGATGTTCTAAATATTATCTTGTTGTAAAACACCTTGTTGGCTATTAACTTAACAGAATATCCTTACCCCAGACATTTAAAGATGGGCTGCATGAGGAATTTGGAAACAAATTGGCTTAACAAATATGAGGTAAGAAAGCTTTTTTGTGTGCAGGTAAGCCAAAAATATGGCACAAGATTCACAAAGCTCTAACAAAGGGTGGAAATCACAACAGATTGTGCTGCCAAGCAAATAACTTGGTGCAGTTCTGTTATTTGCATGAATGTAAATGAGTGAATATTCATAAATCGAGTGCAAAATCAACCCCTTTCTATGCAAATAAGCCTTGTTACAGGAAATGTTTAATTTACCAAAGATCAGTGCCACCAACTGCCACAAACAGTTTGGAAGGTGCATTAAAGTCTGCAGAAAGTGTGTAGCAGTTGCACAAAAACTCGCCATCTCTCTGACTCTCAAAATCTAAGGATTCAGTGAGTCTATTAATATTTAATGATACTGAGGGCAAAATCTTCAGACTTAGTAGGGTCAGATGGATCTGGGGTTTATACTGGACTTTCAGACCTTAAAATACAGATGTCCACATAGCACTGAAAGAGACCAGGCTGCTTTATTTCAAACACTTCATAACCACCTCATAAACCTGGAATATGAGCTGCAGAACACACAATAAAAATGACCATCTGACTAATCTGGTGTTCATGAAGCTGGTGTTGGTGTGTGATGTTGCCAGTGGCAAGTGACTAGAACATCAGTACTAATATTTCTGCAAAATCTAATCATTCAGTGGCAAATGAACGTTATTTTAAGAGTCAGTCATTAAATGGATCATATTTCAGATCTGCCTTAGTCCCAGCTGCAGCCAGTTTTCAAGAACGCAGTAGATTTTGTTATAGACAAATACTTGACTAGCAAATGAAGTAAAATACAGGAAAGTTGGTTTGTGATTTTACACAATTCAGTGTGCGTTTGTGTGTGTATTTCTGATCATTAAATACACACGTTGAGTATTTTTGCTCTCTGAAGTTATCATTGTGGATCAATGCCTGAAAACACTAGAAACCACTGTACACAAGGGCAATTACACACAGGTGAACAAGTGCATGGGTGTGTCTGTGCCAGCATATCATAACTACAAAATCTTTTGTGAGTAGGTCCTTAAAATGAAGTGTGAATGCAGTATAATTTATGGTGCCATTAGTGGGCACAATCCATTCTTTGCGGATTTGGCCCATGGTGTGCAAACATGCATACTAATGTATCTGCAATTATCACTGATGATATGTAAGAGCAAAGATCTGAGACGGATTGACCTTTGTTTAAAAAAGTGGCAGATGTCACTCTGTCTAACCATCAGTAGCATCCTGACCTTCACGAGGTGTCTGTTATTTTTCCAAAAGCTCCCAGCAGCTGAGGTCTTTCCTTCTGAAGATTTCATCTAAAATTCTCTGTCAAATACAAAAATCTTAACAGATGCACATTTTAAATTGACGAGTATTTCTAAACTTCTAAATAACACCGGTAACTTTCTTAAAGTTTAAACCACTGTAACGGTGATGGGTTTGTTTTCATCCCCATTAGTCCAGTGTGTTTGGAGACACCAATGGATTGTCAGCTGGCCTAATTAAAGCGATTTCATGGTTGCCACACTTTGAGGGATTTTAATCTGAAATGCTCCACTGTGCTTATGCAAACACTCAAAATTAAAAGCATATCCCTTAAAATTAGCTTCATTTGGTTTCTCTACCCCCAAGTTTGAAAGCCTTGCCTTAGGTAAACTGATGTTCCACCCTCTAGTGGAGCTGAACGTTTGCATTTATTCTTCATAATCACATTTGGTTCAAACCTAATTGGCAGAAGCAAGGAGCCATAAACTGAGGGACAACAAAAGCTACAACAAATATAATGAGATCAATAGTGGAAAGATTAGTCTAATGCTATCAGAAATATATTTTAGATAAGAGGAAGATAGTGATACACTCAAACAAAAGGGGAAAAAATGGACACAAAGGGAAGAAGCATGATTAAGTGTCCCACCCTTATGCTTCATAGAATAATATACTACATGCCAAGAGGAGAAGCAGCTCCCATGAAGCATTGCACTCCAGGCTTCTTCCCTCCCATCGCAATTAGAGTGTAGCACATCAGTTAACCTGCATACATATTCATATCCGATCATGAGGCAGATCCATGATTCGGTGCAGCTCTGCAGTCTATGCGCAGCCTAGAAGCCTGTTCCTCCACTGGGGAGGCAGGAAGACTGTCAGCCTGCAGCCTACAGCCTCTGCACATACACAGCGCATACGAAGAGGAGGGTTGGAAGTGCTTGAGGCAAAGGCACATTTAAGATATCCCAGCCTTCTGATGGATGTCACATCTGTCTCCCTGAGACGTGGCCAAGGCCATTTTTAATGAAACCGGACTGCTTGTTCTGCTCAGCAAGCCCTTTGATATTGTCCACAGGAGCCTTATGCAATAGTTTGATGTTAATTGTTGCAAATAAATCTACCTTTCTCCCCCTCCTCTGTCCACGATCTCACACCCAGGCCTGATCGGTGCCTTGGATCGCTGCCAGGAAGCAGAGACGCAGCGGTGTAATGAAAAAACAGTGGTACGCACACACACATACACACACTCATGTTAATTATTTGTTTAATAAATATGCAATAACTACAGCTCCTGGGGCAATAACAAATCCATCTCAGTGCTGCATGTCTGCACAACAATCAAAATGAGTGAGAGGGCTTTTAGTGCATCTTCCTGTGCAGCAAATATACTTTCCCTCAAGCGTCTGCAGTACTTTTATTCTCTATTGACTGCATGTTCACATTTGTTACAGACTCGATGGGTTAGCTGGTCTTTGTGAGAGCATCTCCTCTGCATCGTTTCGTGGGCTGGCCTAATCCATGTCCACACATACCACCACAGACAAGACCCCTCCCTCTCTTCCTGTCTGTCTGCTCCACAAATAGCTTGGTTTTTATCACCCAATTCTTTAATCACCCACTAGAGCTTAGATCAAGGGTTTTACAAGTGTGATTATGAAAGTTGGTGAGAAAGAGTATTCCACAGATGACAGAGATACAGTTTATCCCAGATCCTATTATAGTTGTTGAAAAAGGCTTTTAAAAGGGAGTTTTAATCTCACTTGGTGTCTGACAGAAACTTGGAATTTCAACCATGTCTTTCAGTCCATTTATGCCTAGTTATGTCCAATAGTTGATGAAGAAGTGGTTTCTTTTTCACAGATGATACTGAGGTTGAGATTGAATAGAGTGTTCAAATATACTGTTTTAAGTAACTTTACAGAGTATGAATAAAATGAAACAAAGCAAAGAATCCTTTGTATTGTCTATCAAAAGTTACACATCTGTACACATAAATGACAGAATAGGCCAGTTGCAGATGACTCCCAAAACAGACAGGAAGACATGACAGCAACAACGACGAAAGTTCTAAAATGTAAAATAAATAGATTGATTAATTAATTGTTGGTGGTTTTGGTAGTCCTAAATGTGTTCTGGTACATGACTTCCTCCTGATGTTTAGAGTTTGAAATATCATTACTACATGCCACTACACCCTTTTAAGTTGTTAAAAATGCATTTATCCTCATCATTATTTTGTACCAGTTTGACAGCATTGTTTGTTACTGATGTTGATACTGTGACTTTATATCATTGAGGAGTTTTAATTTGTATTGGACCTCATCTGTTTTGCTTGATACAGCCAAAGAAAGGAGTGTCAAAAATATAATCAGCGTGTATTTCTCTTGAAGCAGACCTTTAAACTAATTCTGGAATGCTTCTAACATGTGCTGCAGAGCTTCTGCTGGAAACACATCCGCTAAACAGAATAACCACAGTAAGCTCTGGAGGCCATGGAGAAGACATAGAGCAATGCAGCCTGGCCCAGTGGAAATCAGAGGTTAGATTCAGTCACAAAAACAACTTGGTTAGGGCTAAAATAAGAATGTTACATGATGCCCCTCATTATGGTTGCAATAGCAAATACACAGACACTGAAACAAGACACAAACACTATTCTCCTGTGGTCCATGGGTTTGTTTTTCCACCCAAAAAACAACAATACTGGGCATTTAAACTCCCTTAAATAATCAAGCAGTGGTCAAGTTGGTGAGTCAGATGTCACTGAGTTTGAAACTGAATACAGAACTGAATTTAAATAGAGAATGGATAAAATGCTGACCTGTGTAAAATATATATTGTCAGTGGCCATGACACAGAATCCTGCATGTGTAATACAATGTGCTGGTAATGTGCAAAAGCTCCTTCCAGGGTAAACTTTTGACGTAAGATCTAAACAATTATTCAGCATTATAAATTAAACTTGAAGCTAACACTTCCAAAAGTCATCCTACACCTTGTGTCATGATTAAGATTGTTTTAGAATCTGGATTTAATTAACTTTATCTCTCATTTCAATCTAATCAAAAACGCAGAAAAATCTACTGTCGTCAATTCACAGTCAAGGGGTTTAGTTCTAACTACACTGGGTTTCTAACTGTGTATACCACAGGCAAAGGAAGAGCTTAAATTAGTATAAGAGAAGGCATGAAACACAGAGATACTGTAGTACTCCGACAAGATCTGTGATAAATTTTTATAATAGGTGGGCTAATTCTGGATTTTAAACTTTTTAGAAGACAGATCAAGTGGAAACACTGCAAATGATACATCAGAAAACTACTGTGCCTGTGAGATTTACAGATAATATAGTAACAAGAATATATTCACCTATGACCCAGGTGCTAAAAACAACTCAGTAACAGACATCTTTTTATCCAGACTTCTTTCCACCAACTTGGCAGACACATGGCCCACATTTATTTCAAGGATGTGTAAGGTTTGAAGCATAGTGAACTCTCCTCACAGATAGTGAAGGTTCATTTTTCCTTCTGCTCAGATGTTCATGAGTAGATGTTAAAGGTTGACCCTTTCAAATGTCAATACTGTGTGTGAATTCGGGTTCTCCCTTCACAGGTCACATACTAATACACTGAACCTCAGTTCTGGGCATGTTTTATACACTCAATATAGACTGCAGGAGATGAGTCTTCTTGGAATCCCTGAATCGTATTCACCCTCACAGTCCCCCACATTCACATGGACACCCTGTAGGTTTGTGTTTTCTACTGTCAGACACTGCCTAAGGTTACTGTTTGCCCTGTATCTTAGAAGATCCTACACTACAAACTTTCATGCAGCTCTGTCACAATGTGATCGAAGAAAATATTTGGGAACTCTCACACATTCTTCTCTCAGCTTATGTTTCTTTTTTCTTTTTTTTTTGGGCAGTCCATCCCTCTGCAATAACTCCCTATTTTTGTGAAGCTCAAACAACCTGAGACAGTGTGCCTGGAGCTGTAACTCATCTGGAGTCAAGCCAGAGGAAGAGAGAGCGACTGACGGAGAGGACGAGACAAAAAGGCAAAGAGATGAAGAGAGAAGGAGGCGACCAGAGAGAGACAGAGGCTGAGAGATTGATGGTCCATTCCTGCTTTAACGGGTAAGTGGGACTGGACTAACATGTTTCAGGCTTTGACCGTCGTAGTTTTGCAGTGCCTCCTTGTGCACAAACACAGACTGCAAACGAGCAAGAGAGTGACAAAAACAGAGAGATGTTCAGTTCTTTTTCAATTAGGTAAAAAAAAAAAAAAACTGTGACACTGTCACACTGGAATCAGATGGTTTTCAGAGATGATGGTGCACTTTCCCTGGGGATTTAGAAATAGCAATGACGTGTTTTGTTGTTCTCAAAAAAGGGATGGATGATAAGAGCAAAAAATTCTATCTCAATATACTTGATGGTAACATACAGGATTAAAACTTCAGGGCTGGATTTTCAGACCAAACATCATATGATGACCACGTTCAGGTTATCAAATTAAAAGCAAATTGCAATTTTTCCTCTAACTACCTTTGACTTAAACTGTGTATGCATTTTGGACCAATATTAATACAATATTTGTACAACTACTACAAGAAGTACACACCAGTTGATATTTTCATGTACATACAGTTGCAGTGCTTCCATTAGTTACCTAAATTGCAGTGAACTAGAATTAATCTAAATTGTTACACTTCAACATGGCTCCAGATGATAAATCACACTCACTGCATATCGGAGATCAGTGGCTGGACCCACAGCTGACAAATTTACAGTAATTATATAATAATCATCTTTTCTTTAGTTGGAGGGAAACGCATAACGCAAATTCTGCAACTTAATGTACACTAAACACAAACAACAAACAATAACAATGAAAAATATTGGATTGAAAGACTAAAATAAACTCACTTAAAACTAGCCTTGCAGAATTAATGCTACAAACCCACAGGTTAGAGCGACGTCGATGTGCAATGCTACCTGTAAACTGCTGTAATTATACTGATAAATGGGCCATTTGAAAGTAATGTTAATGAAGTAGGAACATTGTGAAGGTGTAGCTATTTTTTTCTTTAAAGCCTTGATTTGTACAGTTCCTCTAAAAATTTTATAATATGCCAAATTATGAGCTAATACTGTAAAATCATCCATACTCTGCATGAGATATAGAATTTTTTACTGTTGAATGAGTGGCTTTTAAAGAATCCTGGTCACCTTTGACTAATTTGGGGAAAACTACATCTGTTTTTTGTAGGGAAAGCTGAAGCTTTGTCTCTGATCTGAGTTACAATGAAAGACAGTGGGGAATTTAAACAAAGGTATAAATAACAGTAAAAGGGGATGACCGCAAAGAGGAGTTCACAGGACCCCCCAAATATTTTCTTCACTCACACTGTGACAAAGACATGCATGGAGGTCAGTGATGGAACAACTTCTGAGGCTGAGGGCAAACAGAAACCCAGGGCAGTATTGGTCAGTTACTGACAGAAGAAAACACAAAACCACAGGGTGTCTTCAAGGAGCAGGAGGAAAGTCAGGACAAATATGACCCTACAGAAAAAGTAATTAATTTGTTATGAATGCTGTTTGGCTCCAGTACAGACCAAAATGTGAAAATCTTCACAAAAACATAACATTAACTGTACAAAGTGCAGTGTGTGAATTCCACAATGATAACTTCTTGTTTAACATCATGTCCACAGTCTGTAGATCATGATAAATCCAATCCATTTGTGTCACAGGGCTCGTATAACACAATCTTCATAGTCAAAGGTCACCAATAAGGTTAGACTCATCCATCGACCTTCCAACATCAGCACAAGGCTGTGTATGACTTATATTAATGGCACAGATATCCACTAGTCTAAATATCTCTAATGTTTTCTTATACTGAAAAAAGTCTGAGAAACCAACTACAAACTAACACTGAAAATCATCTCCCTGACTGTTACATATTACACCTAGATTCAGAACTGATCCCAAGCATGAGCCTAAGCTATAGTGACTTCTATCATTTTCATTAATTAAAACCAAGAAATGTATTAAAAAAAATTTCATTAAAAGATTTTCAAGGTAAGAAGCTGACAATGTTTGGTTAAATTATGATGCAACTTCAAGCACTAGAAACAACTTACCACTGGTGTTCATTTGCACATATCTGACACAGTTCAATTCGGAAACTCTGAATAGCTTACACAGTTATATTACCGTATTGTGTCTCCACCGGCTTGTGTAATGAGTTATAGAGTCTACCCATTCTACAAATGGCTGAAGGCGGGATACATCCTGGATGTGTCACCAAGGCTGACATATACAGAGAAGCAACCATTCACTCACACTTTTACACCTAAGCCTGGGTAATATAGATTGACCAATTAACCTATTAATGATATCAAATTTAACCTCTTAGTATGTATGATTTTAAGTAAATCTTGCCTTCTTGAACCTAAGAGCAAGAAGATGATTACACACTAAGGACCTACACTAATTTTGATTGAACACAGAATTAATACATTTTTTTTCTTAAATGTTACTCTAAGCTCCATTGGCTCCCTATTATATTCTCTTCTGATTCTTATATTATCTTTTGAGTAATTCCACTCCAGAACATAAAAAGATCAAGAATCTTGTGCTTTTTTCGAAAACATTTTACAGATTTTAAGATGTGCTTTTGCTGTTCTGATCAGATTGATGTCATTAAATGAACATTATTGGAAATCAATTTTTACAGATGATGGGACAAAAACGGCATATCCTTCACAAAAATAGCTATGAATAATTTCAATTAAGCCAAAGTAATTATATCATTCATATGACTGACAGCCTCTCATTAAACAGCACTTAGAACCAACAGTCTCTTCCTTACGGGAAGGATCTTTCTCTCTTTCCTTCGGCACACAGCAGTTCTTTTTCAATTCCAGTAAGTGATCACAGCATGGAGTCATTCGCTGACACCAGGAAGGCACAGAGCCACTCTAACTGACAAACGGCACGACAACCTTTTACCTCTGCATGTTATTATAGCTTTGAACATGCACCACATTCACTTAGCCTAATTAGACAAAGACAAATTGTTGCAGATCTTCAGTATTTTCTTCTGCAGAAATTGGACAAATGTCTTCCTTCGCGCCTCGTCTTTGGACTTGTAGCATTAGCTAACACTGCTCACTGTTCCCAACACTGCATAAGAAAGCTGGATTTAGAGTATCAAGAAGATTACCTCTTCAACACTGTGTAGAAGCACGAAAATAAAGCTATCACATTGCTTCTCAATGTGTAGAGATAATAGTACTCTCTACTGTGTTGCATTAATCCATTTGTGTGGGTTACCTGCAGTGTAAAATGAGTATATGCTCAATAAAACCTCTGGACAATTGTTTGTTTTGCGTCTTAATTTCTCCGTTCTGGATTACACCAGGGTATTAAGCAGAGGCAGATCTTTTACATAAAACAACTTTTCTGTTTCTTCAGGGTGGTGCTGTAATGATGTGATAGAAGACTGTGTACATAGTAGCTTGTCTGTCTCTCAAACCCCTGGATAAAGCCCTCTGAGGTGACAAGAATGATCGGCTGCTGCTTTCTTCCTCCAGCCACTCATAAATCAAATAATTACATTGTGGTTCTAGAGGGAAGAGAAAAGTTATCCCATTAACCAGCACTCATTAACCCAATTCCAAAATGTGCAAATCACTAACTTGATGGAAAGACACAGTTCTTTCCTTATCTCAATGCCAATTCAAATGCAATATGTATCACTGAAAGCATACATATTGCAACATGTGTAACAAGACAACCTGCACACGAAGAGCAGTAAATGATCATTTTCTTATCAATATTTTATGATGTACATCAATTAACCTTGAACTGTCTGCAAACAGCAGACAAACGCTCCCTGGCGACTGTGTCAGAGGAAGCTCTGTCAGGTCCAGCAGACACTGCACTGCTGTGATTGACAGTATTTTAAGAGCTGCTCTTGAGGAAGAGGATACTACAGAAAAGCCAAGCATCACTCATTTCAGAGATAACTGCAGTCTGTAAACAACCTCTCAATGTAACACCCTTTTACCAAAACACTGAAAGTGATTTTCAGTCAGGATTAAGGGTCTGTTATACAATTATTATGATTACTGTTCACTGGCAGGGTTTGTTTACTTTTTACTGTATTATATCCATGGCTTTGTTTGTGTAATGCTAGAGCACCCAAGGTTTTTCCACATAAGTCTACTTTTACATTTCTCAACATCATAATATCAACTTATTCCTAATCACAGTTTTTATTCCATGAACAAAAAGCACTACTATAAAGTGGAACACACACCTTTTCATTTTAGAATAGCTGTACATCCCCATAATGGGATTTTGGCTTTGAGCAGATGGTGCTATTTTCTCATAGTCAGGTGTGTTTAATTGTTGAAGGCAGATACATAGGTGGTCATCTGTCATGATAGATCTGAACTTAGCCTTTATGGTCTTCAGGTGTTAAAAGTGATGATATAAATAGGGTTGATCTGGTTATGTTCGACTACTGCACCAAAAGCAACCCCTAGAATATAGTATGTCCCCGGATTTCATCTAAACATCATTTTGATGTACATGAGAACAAAGGCGTAGCTGTGGTTAACACAGGCCTCTGTTGCAATAGTAATATATATTTATACCAATACCAAGAGCATACACTGATCAGCCATAACATTATGACCAATGGCAGGCAAAGTGGTGTTAATTTTGATTAGATCATTACAATGGGACCTATCAGTGGGTGGGATATATTAGGCAGCAACTGAACATTTAAAAAAAGAAAAATGGGCAAGAGTAAGGATCTGAGCCACTTTGACAAGCGAGAAATTTTGATGGGGTGATGTGGTAGTACCTACCAAAAGTGGTCGAAGGAACAACTTGCAGATCACAACCCATCGAGCATCTACAGGAGTAGAACATTATTACCGCCTGTCTAATATTGTGTAGGACCCATTTGGACTCCACCAGACCTCTGTGGTATCTGGACCAAGAAGTTAGCAGCAGATCCCTGAAGTCCTGTAAGTAGGGTCTACATGGATTGGACTTATTTGTCCAACACCTCCCACAGATGCTCAATTGGCCTGAGGTTGGGATGTCCTTCCTTAGTCCATTTTTGGTCGGTACTAACCACTGCAGACCAGGAACACCCAACAAGACCTGCAGTTGTAGAGATGATCTGACCCAGTCATCACCATTACAATATGGACCTTGTCAGAGTCACTCACCCTTAAGTTGCTCATTTTGCTGCTTCAAACACATCAGCTTCGAGGACTAAATGTTCACTTGCTGCCCAATATCCAATATCCAACCCAGTGAAAGGTACCATTGTAATGAAATAATCAATATTATTAACACTTCTCCTGTCAGTGATCATAATGTTATGTCTGACCGGTGCAGGTCTACTGGTGTCAGAAGTAGTTTTACTTACTCCTACAGAAACTAATCTGTTTTGTAATGTAACTATAATTACATTCTAGAGTGTTTCCAAAGGTGAGGGGGAAAAAAGGAGATAGAGCCCTGCAGTCACACAGTACAGATCCTCTGTGATGCTGTTAGCAGAGCAAAAATGTTTGTCTTTTTGTGGAAATCAGATATTAAAATAACAATTCCTAGCATCTAAGGGGTAAAAACACAACAGAGTTAACTAAAGGGGTTTACTTAGTATATGCACTGAACTGTACCATAATAGAGGTAGGAAAAATGTGAGGAAAATAGAGCTTTTTTTTACCACAATATACACTCACACTTGTGGACATTGCAGGCTTCCTTGTCAGACATAAAAATACAACGTAGGTAAGTTTTTATGTAGAGGTGATCACGATGACTGACTCAACACCATGAACCGGAGACAATGTAGTCCTCTACCGCCTCTACTGTAACAGGGCTGTCCAGCGGTGGTCAAGGACTGAAAGAATGTCATTTCAACACCAACTCTATAAAGTTTGAAGTCAGAGGGAATAGGATAATGTAATAACTTGTGATTTACCTGCAAAGACTCAACTAGGTGGTCACCAGGTTGGGTGACTCTTATGTAATGATATTTAAAGCTAATATCGGTGCATATTGATATAACTTCATATTTAACAAGAGATTGGGCTCTAAAATCCCGAGGCCAGTGGAGTTGAGGTACTTAATCTTTCATCCTCCACATTTGAAAGACATTCCTAAGAAAAGCCAGAGGGTATGAGACTCATGATGTGGTCGTTTGTGGGTCTAACTCTTCAATTTCAAAGGTAAATATCACACTGGGACAAAAGCCTGCGTCTCTGCCCTGCCATCACAGGACTGTCAGGAATGACAGAGGGAATACTTTGGTCCTGTCCGACACGAGGCGAGGGCCGGACAGGCGGGTGTCTCTGATCACATCACACTGCCGATTACTGAGGAAAGTAGAGGGATAAGAGCAAAGCAAGGGCTCCCATTGATCACACAAATGCATTAAGAGCAAGCAGGGACAGTAAAGTGCCTTTATCTGCAGCTACATACAACACAGAACAGCCTCATTTGTCACAGCCTGTGCCTGAGGGCTGCACCTCAGCTAGCCACTATCATATTGTGTTACCTCAAATCTTACTGTCATTTATCAGTTATGACTTGGTGTTGGTGTCATTTCTTTCAAAAGAATTTTTAGTAACGTATACATTTGTTTTAGGTATGATAAGGACTTTTCACTATGGATTTTTTTGTCTAATTCTAGGCAAAAACAACTAAATGCAAAGCTTTAGTAGTGACGTGTAGTGTGACAGGCATGAGGAAGCCAAATTTATGACTTTCTAAGATGCTTTTCAAGGCGTCTGAATGAATTTAGGACCTTACATTCACAAAAATAACAGTACAATGGGCCTCATTTTTATTGTCTTGAAGCAGTCTTAACCTTGGTCAATCCAGCTAATGTTACATTTACATTTCTCCATTAGTAATGTTTCTGCTACTGGTGTTCAAGCTGCTAAAGCTCATTCTTGAACACCTCCACCCACAAATGATTGTTGGTGGATCCACTCATTCTCATCTCTGTTATGCTAACATGATAAACACTAATTTGACAAATTATTTACAAAGATTTCCAAAGCAAATATAGCAACATCAGTGCCAGTTTTACGGATTAATTATCAGCTTTAAGGATCAATAAGGCTTTAATTTTGGACAGTCAACTTTAAGACTTTAAGACTTTTTAAGGATCTGCAAATACCCTGTTTATATTCTTGGAGATCGTGTCAAGAATGTGATTATGAGGAACTTCAGCAGCAGCAGCATCTAAAATTACAGCATTTTTGAAAGCTGGAATGCAGCAGCCAATCAGAATACAGCCCAGTTGCCTGATTAAAATGAGTACAAGATGTCTGGGGCTCTGGTTTCTGTGAGTCAGCTGAGGTCCGGAGAGAGGAGGGCTGTATTTTAGCCGAGAAGAAATGAACAGACGAGCAACTAAGGGAAGTGATATTTCTTAAAGCCTTGAACCCTTTCCAATAACGCTGAATTCATGTGACCTTTTCTCAGTCGGGCATAGTTTGCTGAATGCTCCAACGGATTAAGCACAAAATCATTAAAATGGGCAGGCTGGCAGACAGACTGGACACATCAGAATGAGAGCCAAATGTTATAGCACCTTATAGAGTGTGAAAGGTTAACTGGGGAAGGAGTGCAGAGAGGAGATGCAGAGCCAGAAAACAGATTGAGAAACATATTCAGGGCTTCTGTTAAAGTTGTATTTGTAAATATAATTAGGCTCTATGCATTACACAGTCTAACAGATACTTGATCTTTGATTCCAACTCCTATATTTATTTAATTAGAAATACATCACATCTTCAACAACATATTAAATTGATGGAGGCTTAAGAGAGGAGCACTTCTATTGGAAACTGCAGTAATAGAACCCATATACCCTCCACCTTTCACTTCCACCTGCCTCCTCCAATGGGAAAAGACAACAGGAAGTGCCCGGCTGTCAGCTTCGCATTTTCCTTGCACTGAAGTCAGGGAGCAGGTCCAGATGGTGGACCCCATTAGCTGGAGCAGTGAGCCACCCTGGCAATGCAAATACTGGTGTCACATGCCCAATAATTGATATGGATGATTACAAGCTCTCTCTCTCTCCCTCTCTCCCTCTCTCTCTCTCTCTCTCTCACTGTAGCTCTCAGGAATGAAAACCAGGAACACTCCTTTAATTGGCACTGAAGGATGCAAAACTGGCTACAGGTCATGTTCTTTTTCCACTTGCAAATCTAGTTTTCCTTAAAGCTGCATAAGCTCCAAAGACTGCTCTTCAGTTCTGGAAACAGAGGTTAATACCAGGATACCGATTCTGAACGGCTCAAAGCGTCGCCAGCTACTCACATAACTCAGATAACACAAAAAGATCCTATCAAAAGTAATAAATTGCAGTTCATTTTACTGGAGACATTTTAAATATTATTTCCATATCAGCCCATACTTTTGTAATTTTTTTTTTGTTTTGTGTTTTTTTTCTTGAGTCTTTGCGAGAAAATACAAGTAAGATAATAAAATTTTTTCTTGACGGAACTAAAATGTTCAAACACATCAGATTATTATAACTGAAACCTAAAAAAACCTTCTGATGCCAACATCACATGTTCATTTATTCAAATAAGACAACTCTGAATAGCTGTGTTAAATTAAATCCAGTCCTAATTTAGATGTAGCATTTCATAGCAGCTAATGTTGAGCCAAGGTGGTCAGTTGTACTGTTAAAGCAGACATTTACACAGTTCATGAGGCTGCAGACCCATGAACCAGCTGCGTACAATTATGCAGTTTCTCTGACAGGATTCAACACATTGTAAATTCAAATCATTGCTTGATATTTCTGCCAAATATGTTGATGAAATGTTTGTTCAGGATAACTCTGTTTGCCAGCTATAATCTACCTTTTAGACCATCTATGCGCTACACATGTTTATACAAAATTTTTAGGACTCATTTATGGGTGTTTCTTCTTGTACTAGTTATGTCAGCACTCAGCTGTTGGTTTTTAGAATTCTTACAATTATCTTGGCTATGTCGTAGTCGTCTCTGGCTCAGAATAAGGCATTATAATATAAAAACAAAGGGACTCCCTATAAATCCCTATTACCATATTTGAATTTAAAGGTCATTATATGAACACTGTGCATTGATTCTTTGCTTCATTCATGTTGTTTGATCAGTGGCCAAATTACAAATCCACTAACTGGCAAAAAGCTTTGAATTTTACTTGCATGTTTATTTTACACACTAGACCTAAATATATTTTGTAGCTACCTCAAATTGAGCACAAAAAGAACAAAAAAAAAAAAAAAAAATCATGTCTGAAATGTAGAGAATGAGGACAAGTCCATTTACATGTCATTTTCATACTTTTTCTGTAAATTGTTGGGCGCAGCTTCTGCTCTTGGCAGGAGTTCTTAATCTTGGGTCAAATGGCTGTTTTATGAAGCATAAAAATAGGCAGTTTACTCAAGCTAAATTAGTTGCACTTCCTTTTTAAGTTCTTATCACTTGGCATGTTTTTGGCTCCCTGAGCAGCTAAAATCCAGTGGTCTTGCATATTGCTGATGTATTGGGGACAGGGAACTATTAATCCCAACACAACCTGTCGAGATAAAGCAGTACGGAGCTCTGCTGGATTGTGCAATATGCTCTTAAAAGCACAGATTTATTATAATGGCGATGATCACTCCCCATGAATCTATGTGCACATTACTTTGAAAATCACTGTGTAAACGGTTCTACCAGCCACTGCAGACCATCCACTCAAGCTCCTCTGTCCACTCCCGACTAGTACCATGAAGCACATTTCATCTTCCCAGGTCTATAACCAAACGCCAAGATAACACTGTCTCCCACTGTCAGATTTATGATGAGAGATACTGTGGGAGGGTCAAAAATGTTGAAACATCAACATTAAGTTTAGCACAACTTTCACTATAAAGTTCTGCTGCAGACATAAAAAAAAAAAATACAGCAGTAAGTTCACACAGATGCATCTACTATCCAGGCATCATCTGTACAATGTTGAAAGGTACAAGCAACCTGCAATTTATTAATGACAGACTTTTTCGTAATGAATACCTGATAACTGTAGAATTCAGTGGCTATCTAAATATAATTTCTTCTACTTTTTCCATAGTATAAAAATTGTGTTCTGGTTTATAAAAAAATATCCTACACAGAAGACTGATGACAGTAGTGAGAATTAAAAAAGAAGAAAAGGATCCACACAATCCAATGATATCAAGCATAAGAATCAAAAAATGAAGAAATAAAATCCTGGACTGAATGTGTATAGCATCTAATAGTGGAAAAGTGTTTATGCAGAACAGAAAGTAAAATTTATCCTATTACACATGCATTATACATGAAATTATGTCATAATTAGAGCATGAAGTCTTAAGTTATTGGCGGAAAATGTAATCAGTTAATTCATAAGTACAAGTTAAAAATTCTGCCAAATTATAAGACATTCTGCCATTTGTGAGGAATAATTATTTTAACACAATGTCCAACATGAAGTAAGGATGAGCAACAGTTAATCCCTGGTAATTAATCACAACTACTGGAACGTTGGAGGGTAATTACCATCGAGACAGAAAATAAATCAGTTGTAAATCAATTGTAAAGTGCACTGTGTCGTACATAGAGCAGGAATGGTCTGAACAGAAATGCGACAGTCTGAACAGGCTGAGACACTGGGAGTGATATGATAACGAAAGAGCTAAACAAGACTAAACACGATTACATGTGACTTTTGCAGGTTCATTTTCTGCTTTAAATGAACTCCGCCCCTAAAAACTCTTTGGCTAAAAATGATTGGGAAACACCTCAAAGACTCAGGAACACTGCTTTTATATTAACCCAGAATTTTAATGAGCATCATTTGACTTGAATACAGTTGGACAGTAGTCCAGTCCTGGGTCATGTTTATATCAGGTTAGTGAATATTAAATGGAGCTATTGGAAGCATGTAAAACAAGGTCAAAGATATTATAATAACTAGAATATTCAAAAATCATGATCATCACTGATGGACAGATGGATGAACTCTTCTAGTGGAATCTAACTTTTGTTTTTTTTTTAATGTTTTATTGCATGTATAAGCATAGTTGGACATGTCATTCCATCTTTTTTAGGAGACAAACTTCATTCAGTGTTTCCCATTAACTGCCTAAATTGTAGCTGTATTTGGCCTATCACAGTCTCATAAACAATCAAAATTTATACTTTGTAGAAACAACAAGACTGTCTGAATCATTTCCATACTGTGTTTTTGTTTTGAACATTAAGTAGAGCATAAGTTCTATGCAGTACATCCTATCTTTGCTGACGATGGGGTCTCATCTTAGCTTTGTGACCCGCTGACCTCATGGTGTCAATCAATCAAATTTTATTTATATAGCATCAAATCATAACAAAAGTTACCTCTGGTGAGCTGGTGTAGACCAGACTCTTAATAAGCGAAAGCTGCCAAGCCTTTCACCAATCACACAAGAGGTTATATAACAAATCATGACAAACTGAACAGGAAGCATTATTAACAGAATAGGGAGCAACTTAACATGGCTTGTACTGTCTGGAACTTACTAGGCCCTCAATACTTAACACTGCTCAAAATAACATAAAATATGTGATCTCCTAAACACTTTTAGTAATGACAAAATCTAAAGAACCAGTCTCAAACTCTTAAAACACACCATTAATCACTGACTAGTAAGTGTATTCAACACTGCATATAATACTATATAAAACTGGACATCAGTGCTTGACTCTAAGGTGTATCTTACAATGTTTACGTCAAATTAGAAAATTTTCACACTTACACATACCTGCATGTCACACCTTCTGTCAAACATTCTCTAAAGGCATACATGTATTTTTACGTGTGAAACCACCCCCGCTTTATAACCGTAAGAAGAACCAAGGTGCTGAAAAAAGAATGGTGTGATCTGCCCTTTTCAACAATGTGATTGTAATCCCCTTGCATGAACCCAGCTTAGATGCATCCACACTGGGGTTTATTACCTTGGATACCTGAGCACATACATTAGATCCACTTCTGGCTGTAGCCCATATTCAGTGTTATGTAGCACCTCGATTAGTGTTGATTCTACTGATTACGCAGGGCACCATTGTGACTCAGTGCTATACAATCATTCATTAATGTGTTCCTCCATGCATCATTAGAGAGACAATTTAGGTAATTCTCCACCCATGTACGGGCTTGTGTAGCTGTGATCAAAGTGGTCACCGTGGTGCTATTGTGCAGCCGGGGTCAGGATGGGTCTGCTTTGTTCTGCCCTCTGCTCCTCTGAGTATCAATGCTCTATCTGAAGCCACAGCAACTGACGCTTCTCATCCATGATGCCTCTCACAGTCAATGACTCCATCAAAGGCCTGACAGAATACAGACAGGACCCTCTCTATCACTCTCCTGTGGTGAAATGAGCTCTGTATCTGTTTGTTCAAGGTGAAGGGGCTATATGGGCAGTGATGGGACACAACAGCCGACCTGTCCCCGAGAAATAAATGGCTCTCAACACATCTCATTTTCTTGTCTTTTTTAGTATCATTGAGATTTCTTACACATAAGGCATCCATCAGTCACTGTCAACACTGTATATATTTGCTTTAAGCCCGTCAAACTCACAGTCCCAACTGAGATTATACAGATTTAATGATTTGTACTCATGAATTTTTCTGTCATTCTCTTAGTAAGATGTTGACGTCTTGCAAGATCAGAGCCATCATGTCCACTGCTTTCAGCCTGTGATTACAAAGATAGGGCTTATATAAGATATTGATGCTTTCCAAATATATGCCAAGGCTTCAGTCTCAGCATGACACCCTTCTGCGAGGAGCTCTCAACCGTCTATATTCCAACTCTGTAAAGATTTCCTGCTGGACTGAACCACTTACATTATTCTATTTGTTTGTCAGATTGTCTGCATCATGCCGCCAGCCATGCAAAAAAAATTTTTAAAAATCGCCGCCTTTTGTGCTCCAGAGAGTGGATTACCAGCATTTTGTTGAAAAATGTATTTCACTCTCCAATAGGATTACCCAGCCACTTCAGCTCCTTCCTTCCTTCAACAGAAAGTTCATAGAAAAATCTGAAGCAAAACGCCTGCTTTAGGATGCACTGAGCTACACACTGTCACGTTCATTCTTCTTAGGAAAACGCAAAATCCACTAATGTTTACTTAGACGATTACAAGCAAGAACTCCAGGCAGGCACACTTGAAGTGAAAAGTGTGACGTTAATTGCCGTTTAAACGGCCTGTTTTGCCTGTTAAATTGTTAGACTGCTTATATTCTCTTTAACAAGATTGGTAGTTTGGAGAAGGGGAAATGATTCTGCTGTGAGACGCAGCTCGGAGAGAAAGGGCACAATTAGTTTCTAGATCAATTTTCTAGGAAGTGGAGGAGGTAAAAATCAATACTCTGATTATGCATGAGGACGTCATCCGCGTACATTGAGATCAAAGCATCAATAATCTAAGCTAAAGCAACAAGGGAGCCATCTATGCATTATCTATAAGTCATGCACGCACAGGATGAGGATGAGACAAACAGACGCATATAGAAAGGAATAAATTGCGATGTGATATGTAAATAGAAGCAACATACCTTTCCCCCTAGAGCCGATGAAATGATGTTGCCTTTTACAATCTCATTTGTAATCAATAATGTGGAAATTCTCAGTGGAAGCACTTAGAGATGTCCTCCGAGAGTTTCCGTGTTTGAAAAGCAAACATGGGGGGGTGGTTGGGTTTGTTCTCAGTGTCTGTGGGTTAATGGGAGCATCAGCAGTGCCAAGTTATAGTGATTTGTTAAAAATGCTAAGTAAATATGTCTGGTCTGGTGCTGAAACTGGGCATGAACTTGGCAATGTCGTAGCACTTCTAGATCACGGGCAGAAGAAAAAAAACACACAAAACAAAAAAAAAGTGGAAGAAGTCAAAGGGAGTTGCACACTAAGGACTTTTAGCTCAGTCTGGCCTTCATCCCGTCTCCACGGTTACACATTATAGAGTAGAATAAGAATCTTTGTCAGTGTATTGTACATAAAACACACACTGAAACTGAACCTTTACTTTTTACCCATCTCTAGTTGAACATACAGGAACACACCACACACTGCAGACTAGGAGCGGTGGGCTGCCATGTCAGGAGCCCGGGGAGCAAATAGAGGGTGAAGTACCTTGCTCAAGAGCACATCAGCCAACAATTCCGCTGCCAGTCTGGGGAATCGACAGGCAACTCTTTGGTCACAAGCCAATTCTCCAAAATTCTAGGCCAGGACTGCCCTAGTATGTCATATACGCCCATGAAACGATAAGCAAGCTAGCAGCATTTTTACACTTCTCAAAACAACATAAAAGATTTCTAAATAAATACATTTAATCTTCAATCAGCCTCAAATAAACTCTTAAATACACTTACTAGACAAGCGACGTCAATCCTAATATTAACCGATGATGCAATGCTCTCTATAAAAATACTAAATAAAAATCAAACACAGGCAAACTCTGGAAATCAGTACTTGAATGTAAGGTGCATCTTTCAATATTCATGTCAAAATAGAGGAAAAAAATTACAGAGTGGCCGGAGCTTTTTCATAAAACTGTAGATCACTTTTTTTCCATCTGTGGAGGCACTTAGAGGGAGCATCAGCACCACCAAGTTATAGTGATTTGTTAAAAATGCTAAGTAAATATATCTGTTCTGGTGCTGCAACTGGGGATGAACTTGGAAAGGTTATAAGATTTATAGGTCATGGGTAGAATGAAAACACACACACACACACACACACACACAAGAAAAGAGCAAGCAAACAAAGGCACTTGCATATATAAAAGTTTTAGCAAAGTCTTGCCTGAGCAGTATGTGTCATATACATATAGGAAACGATGAGCAAGAAAGCACATTAAAACTAAAAAAAGCTAGTTTATAGTAG
>JAPQRQ010000006.1:25602924-25620402 GCA_037367365.1 Apogon talboti | reverse complement strand
GGAATCTCAGAGTGCTACAGACAAAAACAAGGACAGGTTAAAAAAAAAAAAAAAAAAAGTATCAGCACTTATAGGCTTTTGTAAAAAGATGCGTCCTTTAGGAATGTGCATATATGTAAGTTGCTATGATGTCCTTAGGGTTTAGCACACAGCTAGGTTATAGGTGTATTTACACTATACGAACAATCATGGAGAGCCACACTACATCTGATATTTGCACTACATATTTTTGTACAATGGGAAGTGTATTCAGAGCTAGATTCTTTAATCTCCTGTACTGAGCAATCTGTTCTAACAATCTTGTTCCAATAAATGTTTCCTGTGTAATTCATCCAGAGAACCTTCTGGGTGTTACTCAGCCTTCAGTGTCTTTCTACACCTGTTTACAGAATCCATCACAGATCCAGAAGTATGACAATATTTTATATAGTACAGTTGCAATGGTGGTGTCTGTGATAGCTACATGTTATTTCTATCCATCCATATTCTGAACCGCTTATTCCTCATCAAAGTTGCAGGGGGTGCCGGCTACCTATGGGTGAAGGCGGGATACCTGCTGGACGTGACGCCAGTTCATCACAGGGCTGAGATACAGAGTCAAACAACCATTCTCTCACACATTCACACGTATGGGTCATTTGGACTGACCAATCAACCTATTAGTACATGTCTTGGGATGATGGGAGGAAGCAGGAGTATCAAATCTTCTTCCAAAAAAAACAAAAAACAAAACATAAAGCTACATAAAATCAGTAAGCACATGGTAATCTGCACTGTGTAATAGGAAAAACAGGTTTGAACAGAAAAAAAAACACAATGAATGGTTGGAATTGAGTAAACAAAACATCTCATTTGCATTAGAACACCTGCCAAAGTTCCAATAAAAAAAAAAAAGTTTAATTTTCCCATCAAGCATTACAAGTATAAACTGTTAAATTCAGAAGATTCAGTAAAGTAATTGCCTTACAACTAATTGCCAGATCAGTATATCTAATCAGTCGAGGAGGTGAATGAGTCGCGCCCACACAGTGTTAGACAGAGAAGAGCCGGCTTATTGTTCCTCCTGAGACCTGGACTGATGGGATGGGCTGCTCATTGAGCTCCACAGTAAAAAGGGCTGACGACTGTCTCCAGTATAATTGGACAAATGAATCAATTACATCAATAGCAAATTACAACATTCATAATTGATCCCTGGACAAATGCAATATAGATCATCCGGCTGTTCAATAGCGATACCACAATATTCATGTTACACTGAACATATTCAGGAACTAATTAAATCTCAATGGAGAGGATCAATGTTTGAAGAAGCATGAGAGAATTATTGATCGTGCAATGTCTTATGCAACTGATTTAAACTGCAGGACATGATAAAAACATTTCTTCTGATGCATTTGTTGTGTTCTGCAGAAATAGTGTTTACGCAGCCGACAGAGACCACAGCAGCATTATTGAAAACAGCAAATCAAATAATTTAAGATAAATTTCTCTCCGTTGGTCACTGTCAATATACTTATTTGCTCCTTAAATCCTTTTATTATTGTTTTTACACGTTGAATGTGGGCTGTGAAAACAAGTTTCCCTGAATGAAACGATCCTGAGTGAGAGTACATTTCATTTCAAAATGGCTCACATTAAAATGGGTTTGCATAGTTTCTGGTGGTATTATAAGGGCTGAAGCTTTTCAAAAGCCCTCTTTTACAATTACAGACGGAATGTGGCTGTCAGCATAAAGAGTTCACTTGACAGATCAATACCACGGACAGCCAGATAAATGCTAATGTCTGAATGCAAGGACAAAACAGCTCTGCCTAAACACCGAGTAGTTATGAGGCTGCTTTCTGCTTGCTCATCACACAACAACATATAAATGGATGACTTTCTCACGAAGTAAGTCTCCAATTTCCATATTGTCCTTGACAAAGTTTCAGAGGGAGGGTTCATAGAGGTGTTTTAGACTGCTCTATAGTGTCAGACCAGTTTTGATCTTCGATTAGTATAATGAACGTTAGACAGTTTCACAAAAACAAAGACAGGCTTATTTCAAGCCTAAAAAGTTAATGTATCCCCAGGTTAAGTTAGAACTGCTTTACTTATGACTGTATTTACTTTAATGTATTTCAATAATAGTAAATAAACATAGATAAAGACCAGTTTTCAAATACAGGCCAGGTAAAAAGTTATTACCGTCAAGGGTTTGGCAATAATGTACTGTCAGTTAAGTACAATGCAAACTTCTATTGCTGTAACTTAATACATTATGCAATATAATGATGCCATTTTAACAACTGCTGCTCTAGATTCCACATGCTAAGTAATGTTAATCACCCAAAATCATTCACTATTTACGGAACTGCAGTAAGCCCTTTGTCACCATAGTAACAGACAATTGCATTAAATAGTGGCACCAGCTTCTGAAAACAAGTAAAACTAAACATGATTCAACTAAAGAGGGACGCTGAGCACACATGGACTTCTGTGTCTAATTTAGTCTTTATTTTATTCGAATCAGAGTTTAAAGAGTTTAAATGTCAGCACCAACCAGGCACATAAGAAATATCTACTGCAACAGCAAACAAATCTGATCCGCTGGACCGCAAGACTAACTGTTAACTTTAGGAGACGTATCACTGGCACAGAACTCATTAAAAATACCAGGCTAAACATTCAAACTTAAACTAGTGTAAAGGTGCCACATGTTTTTGGGTTTTTTTTTAAATCCGACCAATTCAACAATCAGTTTTGGAATCTTAATTTAAGGTTTTCAGGCCTGGTGCATATTTTTCCTGAATTTTGCAAGTAAAAAACTGGTAACTGGTAAATATTTTTCCTGAGCTGGTGGTGATCTGCCATGTTGAAAAAAAAGTCTTCATTTAGCCTGAACTTCTTGGTGCAGCAGATATTTTCATCGTCCACCTAATGTCTGCCTATCAATTGGATCTAAGCCCTAGTCAAGGTCTACCTTTGTGAAATCAGCCCCCAAAAGTTAAATAGATAATTCTGACCTTTTATTATAGCAAGAATACATTGTTGGACCAAAGTTGTTACAGACATTTTTTTCACAAAAGCATCTCTTAAAAAGTACCAAGGTTCATCTCACACAATGAAAAAAGGTTAAAATCCATTTACAGCTGAAGTATTGGTCATGTCATTTAAAGCTGCGCGTCTTTTCCATTTTCCTCACTGCCTCTGACCTTTCTCTACTGTACACTTCTCACCGCCAATGGAGAGAGTATTTTGGCCACACTCCATCTCTTCCCAAATGAGGCCAGCTGAGGAAGTGAATCAATGTGTTTTTCCCCTAGTCATAGGAAACAGCTGTCATGCTGTCGTCTGGTACAGAGCTGGGCTGACTTAATGCCAGAGCCGGCTGGGAGAGTCAGCAGGGAGGAGAGAGCTCCCCCTCTGGGTCCGCTCATACCAAACCCATCACCTGAGTGAATTCCACTTGCCATGCCTTCCAGCTACACGCACAGCACAGGGACATAAACAAAGAACCAGCTTTGCTCCAGCAGGGTACATCCCTGGCACTGCAGCCATTTCAGAATATTGGTCCTAATTAACTCAGTATCACTTTTATACGTCCTTGGATGATTTTTACTTTCATGCAAGCAGCCATTCAGGTTTAAAATGCAAATGCTGAAGGTTATAGTTGCAGGTGAATGATCTGAAATGATGAAATGGTGTGAGTCTGCCATGTGTATGTGCATTTCATATATATGCAAAGACAGAGAGAGGTGGATGATAATGAAGTAATATCGTGGAGGGAATGAAATACTTCAAAATAAAAGACACCTGGAATGAGAAGTTGAGAGGGGAGGTATCTGCAAACCTTCGCATGTGTTTCATTAGCAGGACCTGACCTTATCTGCTATGACCAAGCCTTATCTCCCACAGATACAGCCAGCATGCATAATAGGAGTAGGCCCTTTGTGCCAAGAGCTGCAGGGCAGAGCCCATACCTCTCTCGTGGTACATACACACCACCCACCACCCCCCGCCCTATCTCCCTGTCTCTTTCAAGCCACAGCTGTACACACAAATATGCAGACACTCAGGGATGCAGAAAAGCACACACAGAAAGACACTCACCTCCCCTGTGTTCAACAGCTCCTTCATGTTGCTCTTTGTGGTTTTTTCCCCAGAAGCTGCCTCAGTATGAGTCAGGAGGTGAAGTCAGGTACATCCTAGTGGAGACAAATGTCTCTGTTAGTCCTCAAAATGTATGCATGTCAACAAACCTATTGTTTTAATTTAACAAAGGGATTAAGGAAGGGAAATGGAACCAGTCATGTGAGCACATTTGTTCTTAAATGACATGTACAAGTGATTTACAGAATGTATCAAGTATGAATGAAATTGAAATCAATTTATTTTATTTCAAGTGATTCAAATATTTCTTACAAATGACATACAGTCTAACTTATCTACATAGGAAAAACTGCCTTAGTCTGAATAAACAGTTCGGTACAATAACAAAATAAGCAAAAACCTAAAAAAAACAATATTCATGTTTAGTGAGCCATATTATCATAAGTTCTTACCAAAGAGTTGAGTAACTCAACTTTATAATGATATTATATGATACATATGTATTAATAAGTAATGAAAAAAATAATGAAAACATTTAATGTTCATTGTGTCATTTTTAGTGGCATCTAGTGGTGATGCTGCAGGTTGCAGTCAACTGAATACCCTCATTTCATTCAACCCTACAGTGGCCACTAAAAACTCCACAGCCTTAACGTTGGATCCCGCTAACCATAAAGTAGTGAAGAAGTTGGCTCTGTGCTACTGAAGAAACATGGCTATACAACATGGCATACTCCTTGGACCAGATAATAGACTGTACAAAAGATAGATGTCGTAGGAGCACTTAAAATTTAATGCCAAAATATCTCAGTCTCCCCCAGTGGCTCAATGCAGCCAGGTAGCAGTACATAACATCCATGCAATTTTCACAATGTCCATCTTTTATACAGTGTAGGGATGGGACCTGCTCCATCTGTAGATACTTGTTCTAACGTTTTATGATCTTCATTTGCATATTTTGTCACAGCAGCTTATTCAGCGTGTTTGTCCACAGCTGACTCAAAGACCTAAGACATCATTGCTGACATCTGCAACCCCATATTCATATTATTTGATGGTTTTAGGTCGATCTGGGTGATCTGGCAAAATAACTATGTTTTGAGGTAGAATCACAGTCTACGCGCTGAATCACAATTTCTGAATGCAGATGAGTTACAACCAAATTACTGGGTTTTGGAGGCTTCAGCTGTGTGTGATGGCTTTTTGTTGTTATTATCATAGCTCACAGTGTAACACTCTCTATAAAATACCATAATACTCTGGTCCTCAGGCTGTTTAAAATTAATGTCAGCTGAGCAGCAGCATTTGGACTGCACTGTTATTTAAACACATGATCTGTATAATCCTTGTGAAAGTAGGAAAACCTAGAAAATCATAGACCAAATTCACACGATCTAACATCATGAGATTGCCCAGCCCTCGTCTCAGGTAATGTCAGCTAACATGAATTAATCCGTTTGTCAAGCGATGATTTCAAACCTCATTTACAGTGTTTAATCTTCGGTAATATGTTTGTGAATTAATACTTACTGACATATGGGACATACATATATCGTATTATTAGTGCAAAAAATGTCGATTAAGATAAGAATATGACCACGTTATTGCATCAGGCCCATTGTCATGATTGCAATGTGTGTATGTGTGCAAAACGCAGGACAAGCATCTGTGCAAAGCTCACAGACGAGCAGAGGCAGCCTCCTCCATATTCATATGTTTCCCCATATGTGACCCTCCACTGTAAACAAAGAATATTAAACACATGTACTCCGAGGCAGGCTAATGAACACATACACATATTACTCACGGTGTAATGAATCGATAGGACTTCCTCTTTCATCAAATATTTATTGAAGTAATATTCCCGAGTCCTTCAAACTGTGCTGTCTCGACTTTTAAAAGCAGACCTGAGAGGTCTCACAGATGGGCTGAACACAGCGAGTCATTACAAGGAAAAATAAATTGGAGATTTAATGAAATATATTAAGTCCATCAATCATCCCCAGCTAGGTGCATCAAATCACTACAAAACCAATATTTAGGGTGGAGCGCCGTTTCCTTTAACATTTCATTATAAAGATTTTGCAATATCAGTGAAATACACATACGGTTTTCTGCTTTAAAATCTTGTTTCCTTAATATATATAAAACCTTATCATCTTCATATCATCTGTCATGATGACCGTGCAATCTCATTCATCTTCAGGGCATGTGTAAAGAGCCACCACAAGACTATTGTGTACAATGGGGTTATAGATCATAATGAATAACCCACAACATGAGTCTAGGACACCAGCAGAGCGTGACGGCATCGGAGGTAACCACTGCTGCAGCGTTTATGAAGACTATAGTAATAGAAAACCGCCCTGCACACCCTCATGAGACCCGTTGTCTCTTTTTCAGGAGTCGAGGCGAACCAGCTGACAGGTACCGGAGCTGCCTGGAAACCTCTGGAAGCCTCTGAAAGCTAAAACACCTTGAAAAAGAGATGGACCACAGCTGTCTCCCCCCACTGTAGGACTCCACTCCCCCTCATCACCCATCTGCTGGGACAGACTCATACCTTTCAAAGCTCTCCTCCACCTGGCTTCTTTTAAGCAGAGGCCAGCAGATTCTACTTAGTGTGTCAGAAATTTCCTCAAAATTATCCAAGAGATCCCAATAAAAGTATACTCAGTGACGGTTTACCTGCATGCCACTGAGTGGATATTCATGTTAATTTGGTCTTTATTAATTCATTAACCATTCTGCATGTTAAGCAGAAGGGGTAGCCTTTGTGTTGCTCAGTTTGAGGACTAATAGCTATTGGGCTCCCTCTATTGGTCTATATGCATCTATGTGCACTCTGCCCAGCAGCAGGTTGAAAGGGTAAAGGGCCAGTGACAGAATTTCTGGTAATAAACGAGACTGAATGCACTGAGATGTTCTGTAGTGATGGTGCATTACCTTATTCAGAAAACACTCTCCAAGCAGAGTCTGATACCTTATGGATTTCCTTATGGATGGAAGTCACATAAGAGGATTTCAACAGAACTATGTGCATTCTGTCTGTAAAAACCCACATTACATGATCAATTAAGCAAACAAAATTGGTTCAGCCCAGTTTTAAATTAGAAATCCCCTCACACCTCAGGTTGTTAGGAGGAGTAAACTGGACCCAAAATCAGCCTAATTTTCTTCTAGTGTGGAATAACCTTAAATTTCCATTTTCTTAAATCTATTCAAACCATAAATATTCCTCATACTTTGCTTTCCGTACCTGTTCATGATTCATCTTGCATTTCAAGAGACAATATTTAAATAAACATAGCCTTACCTGAAGACGACTCCCACCGGAGGTGAGTCCATCCCATTAATGAAAAGCACAACTCGTGTCTGAAGTTCTTCAAAAATGTAATTATCCTCCTGTCTGTTGGAAAAGAAATAATAATCACATGAAGTCCAAAAGCTGTCACATTTGATAAATGGCCTTTTCAGACCCCCGTGGTTAATAAAAATAATAGGCTAGACAGTGAAGATGTGCTGGGTGAAGCCTCTTTAATGTTATATAGTAAGTTTTGCACAACAAGCTGGTCTTTGAACTGATCAGGATACATGAGCACTGTGTTCAGCTGATTGGACTCGTTGGATTACCTGAACTGACTGCTGCGTCCACAACTAATTACATACAATCCCCTACAATTTTGCCTTTATTCTTGCCAGGAAACAGCTTCTGAAATGCATCTCCTTGTGATGAATTATTCATGGACTAAAGCAGTAAAGCCCAAGTCATCCATCAACATCAGCAAAACATAAACAAAATGATTCACATAAAGGAAGCCTTAAATCTAAGTTTAGTCATTGAGTGTGCACCCTGTAATATACGCTCTATTGCCACTTCAAAGAGGCTTTGGAGCAACTAATCTGGATTTAGCCATTTTACCTAGGGCTCAAGGTGCTCAATACATTTTTTGAGCAAGTACAGAAAGTGTGGAAAAGTGGCAGAATTAAATAAGACTTTTATTCAATGTCTCAAAGTCTGCCAAAGCAAAGTTCATGTTGGAACATTTGAGCGTTTGCTGTGGCAGCAGAATTTAACTCTCCAAGGCTGCAAGTTAAAATGAGGCTCAGCTCATGCTAAAACTGTGAGAAGCTAACTTATTTTGCACGTCCATCCCAGTAATCCCTGTCGAGCCACACCCGATTAACTTCGTCAAACTCGTGCCCTCTTCGACTATCGCTGTATCCCTCCAGATGGTAGACGACCGGACTGGTTACCACAGTCCACCGTCTCATGTCGTCACTCAAAATGCAAGATTATTTGCGCTCTCTGAGGACTCCAAAGCAGAATCCAAGTATCTACTTTGGACGATGACACAAAATCTATGGAATCCAAACTGAGCAGATTGAATGTCAAAACAAATATTTGGTTTTTATGACGGGGTTACAGCGGCCCCTCAGCATGGAGGACTGACAGAAATTGATTTATTTAACTTCACCACACACACAAGACACCTGGGTGAACAAACCAATCTTGGGTGAGTACATATTCAGGGCACCTGTGTTCATGTCGGGCCGAGATATTAAATAACACCCATAATAGAGTCTTGCATCCTAAACAAAGCGGTTCGGAGCTCTGTCAACAGCATGGTGGCCACTGGGGGGGCTGCTGACATTTCAGATGGGACATATGTTAACTCCCAACATCTATCCTCTGAAATATTTATGGCTTATAAATGTGCTAGTTGGGTGACCAGTGGGGAAAGAAGCAGGACAGAATTCATAAATAATTGGACTTGGAAAGGTTACATTTAGCATCAGCTGGACTGAGCAAAATGTATAAATTTAGTTGAAATTGGCAGGAGCGCATTTGTCAGGTCTATGAAGACACTGCTGATGTGTACGCTGATACACACCTACAAATGCCTTTATGCCCGCTCACAGCTGCCCGACAAAATTGAACACGGATTTATATGTGATTTGAGGCAGCTGCGTGCAATTAGGCTACTGATTATAACAAGCATAGGAAAGGACGCTTTTCTTATTGCAAATTCCCTCTTCCATGTTTAAAATTACATAAATCAGCACTGAGCCTGGGTTAATACGTTTAATGAAAACCAAGACTACAACTAAAATTTAAAAAAATATGTATATAAAATAAACAAAAAACCCAACAAAATATGACAGACTTGCATTTCATATTTCGACCAAAGTTACACTTCAGTTTTAAGTACTGTGGGTGAATATTAATGGTTTGTGGTGTACATGAACAAAATGCCTTTGCGCGATCCGGGACTTTCAATAAGCAATTTTTTTTTCATATATTCTTTCAGTCTCCATCTTTTTCTGCTTCTGTAACTCAATGCTTTCCTGATAATACCTGAAACTCTGTCAGTTCCTCAAATGAAAAATGAAGCTACAACTACTAATGCACATAGCTAAACAAAACTGAAATAATAAAACCAATGGAAATATGCAAATGCATATATTACACAAGCGCATGCATACATCCACTCATGTATGCATATGCACACAAATATATGCAACATTTGCACATTCTGCTCTGGTTTGATAGTCGTCACTGTAACATATAGTATTTATCTGTTACTTTAATATTTATATTATATCTATATTTATGTGAGTTGTGAACAGTTCACCGTTCATGCCATAAGCAATATTTAAGCCGGCAATAATTTCAATCTTTAATTATGGGTAAAGATATTCGAAATTATTGAAAAAAACACAAACACATACCTGCCTGAACTGTTTTATTATACATCTCAGATCATGCAATTTCTGAGGTAATTATTTCTCTACATTCAGAGCACTAAGAGAAGTCACATGGGAACCTTTTGCTCAACTAGCCTCATTTATAAGCAGCTCATTTATCTGTTGAAATTATTCAATGGTGCGTGCCTCATTAATACAAAAAGATGACTGCACTCACTTTATTTGCAGGGAAGTAGCAAACCACTTAACACAACACTGAGAACTGTTCATCACAACTGTAGCTATGTCTTCATATCTCATCCAAAACACTACTCTCCTCTTCCACTGTAAAAGAAGAGCTCTTTTCCATATTATTATTATCTATTTTATTGAAAATGGTAGCATAATTGTCTCTGATCAACAAAATATATAATTTAGATTCTATGAGACGGATACCAGGGTTTAGCCAACCAACTCGTCTCGTTGTTTGACCTTTCCTGCCAGGATGAGGAGGCTCTTTTAAAAGACATGGTAAAGCAGAAGCCGATGGAGCGATGTCCTTAATGAGGTATGCAGAGCCTGTTGTCTCTCCATTTAATTAGACAATTATGCACCCTCCTACGGAACGCAGAGCATTCGGGGTCACAGGGGAGGGGGTGGCCGATGCCACAATGCCACCCTGTCACATACAGAAGGTAAAGAGGCTAAATCACAGGTGAGTCCCTCTGGGGGTGAGCACAGACCCTGCTTTCCATTTGGGAGCTATTATAGGCTCATCCTATTTAAATTCAGTGTAACTGTCTTTGTCCATCTTTGTTCTGTTTTTGATTAAGCTGGTAATTACCATTCTACAAAAGACATTAGCAGCCACCAAAACCGCCCAACGCTGCAGCAGACCGATGGTGTCAAATGGCCTTTTAGTCCATTTTCTTTTTTAACTCTGTAGCAGCAGAAGAGACAAACAAGACCATGGACTTGCACCTCAAAGAAACTAAAATGACTTCGGTTTCTTTTGCCAAGTAGACAAAGACTTGTGCAAGCAGCATATTTGAAGCTGTGGCAACATTTCATTCCACCAGTCCCTCATTTGCACCAGAGAATTGTAATTGCAGATTCATGGCCATCTGGTATCCATGTTTGTTTCTGCCCACTCCTCGACAGTGCCAAAGCAGGATCCAGTTTCTTCCACAGTGAATCGCTTTAACCTCATGTCTGATGTCCCAGTGGATGTGTCACAACACACTCAGACAGACTAAGCCAAAAGAACAACACGGTAGGTTTAAGATATACGGCTAGGAAGCATGGATCCTCTTTTAAAAGAGGGCCATAACTCACGTAGATGAATGGTCAGAAATCTCAGCAACTGATGAGACAAAATTCATTTTCGTGATGTATGGAATGCTTCGGAGGGCAGTACTATTTGTACATATGTCAGCACAACTGAATGTCCCCTATTTCCTTTACTTTGTGTTTTTTTTCTTTCCCAAGATAAGGTGAAAGGAGAGATCAAGGGTTCAGTGCTACACTTTTACGGTGAAAGACCAGGGAAAGAGAAAGGGGCAACACTATTTACAGTGGCAGCCTTTTGTAATAGGTACAATATTATAAAGATAAGGGTAAAAAAAAAACCCTCTTTGGAGTCATCATTACAATCAAAAGGGTACGAGCACAGTGAGAATCTGCAGAATATTGATATATTTTCTTTAACATGCACAGTCTCAGAGAGCCACAGCTGCAGCTTCTCAGTTCACCATAAATCATCATCAGCCTCCAATCTTTTTCCTGCACATATTCATATGCAATTCAGAAAATGAGCGACATTTCCCAAGGAAGTAGTCGCACCCCAGAAAGCCTGGTTGTACATCATTTCTCACTGCTATTACGGTAGTTATAGAGACAAAGAGACAAGGATGAAAAAAAAAAGTGTCCCACAATATCCCAGCATGAAGACACTCGGACTGTGATGACTGGAGGATGGTCTTTAGGATCATTACTGCTGGTTCACTCCTAGTTCACTCAAGATTAATAAAGCATATTCTGTTCATACTTCAGCAAATATAAGCAGTTTGGATCTGCTCTCTCGGGTTACAATGGCTAATCTGTACCAGAAAATATGCTCAAATAGACACTTGATCATGTTATGGTGACAGTTGACACATCAGTGTACTCATTCAACACCAAATGCAGATCACTTTATTACATTCTCTGATATTCTAATTGGGGTATTTCTTTAATAAATAGTCAAAGGAGTAAGAATGGAAAGATTAAGCAACATGTTTATGAGATTTACTGTCACATCTTGTGGGACTATGAAATACAATTTTTTTTTTCTTTCTGATCAACTTGAATTATTGAGATGATTAAAAGAAGGAGACACTTGAAATAAATTGGCAAAGTCTGGCCAACTGGGCAATAAAACATAATTAGATTTTTAATTGTCATACTTAACCTGCTACACCCAGCAACTGATGTGAAAAATACTGAAGGCAAAGGTTTGTCTTTCAGGCTGTCTCTAAAACTTTAGCATTGCCTCAGTGATTGCTGCCTAAAGTTGTTGTTGATATTGTTGTTTACTTTTCCCAGAATGTCAGAGGAGTGACTTACCAAAAACCCCTTCAAACTGTCTGGAAACTTTGGCACTTAAATGTTTTGAAATTACAGAATTTCTTTTACATTTTTCAAACTTTCTCAATCTCTTTGTTGACATTGGTTTAAAAGCGTCTACTACAGACCGATACTCCTTGTGTGTCAAATTGTGTATGTCCATAACATTTTCTTTTTATTTTGAGAGTCTGAGTGCATTCACAACGTCAGTTACAACAAACTACAGGTCATTGTAGACACTTGGATGTACACTCAAAAAGGTCAAAATGTTCGGTGTGGATTACTGGACATATTCTCACCCTCAATGATTGGCATCTTGGCTGCGTTTCTGAAGGGGAGGGACCAAAAATGGCATCGGTAGTGGCACACTGCTCTGTAGAAAACCAAACAGTCATTTTAGTATAATACAATATAAATCACAGATTAGTGAATATGACAGATAATAAATGTAAAAAGTTGAGTTTATGTCAGATATTCTGGTAGTCTGGATTGTTCTGCTGATTAACCATTAAAAAGTAGCAAAGAAGAAAGTTGCATCACCATTTCAGGTCCCAGTACAAAAGAATGAATGAATGAATATGTTTGAAATGTCATGGTACACTCCTATCATAATGACTGCCTAAAAGTAGTGAGTTGTATGTGACCTACTGAAAATTGTCAGTATTCCTGTATGTACTGTATATTGCTCTGGTTAAATTTCACTGTGTGCTAAATTAGCTGTCATTGAGATATACCACACCCCACAGTGCATTATGTTCTTCCCCCTTTTCTTTGTCTAATGTTAAGTCACAATTAGTACATCTGTTCGCATTAGCACCACCTACTGTGGTGGTGTTTAGAAAGGACCTCAGTATTTACAAACATTAATAGTAAACATACAGCCCAGGATATTTGGGCAAAACTGTGTGCAGCAGAGCAGACAAATGACTATATGTTTAACTGCTATGATAGAAGTAGCTGTTATATATTTTCATACAAATGACTATTCATAGTAGAAAATATAATACTGCTTTAAAAAGGAAACAAATTTTAAGTATCAAACAACACTGACATAATATGCACAATGTGATGTGAACTGAATGATTTAACACATATTTCTGTTCAAAAACATATGTAAACTTCTGAAAATACCTGCTGACGCTATGGTCCCACGTCTCACCAGAGCAAACTGCATTAATTTTTATAGGAAGGAGCGTGTAATAAAAATACGAGTGAGTTTTTTTCCACGGCAGTTATTTTTACCTGTCAAAGTATGCTTGTATTTCATCAGTTTCAGGCCTCTGGTTGACTCAGAATATTTACTAAAACAGACTTATGGACTCACCTCGAAAATACAATACGGGAAATGCTACTGTATGGGTGTTAGTCCAAGTTGTGATACAACAGGTGATGGGGTTGGCTCTCTGATTAGTCTAATTTATAAATTGCGACACCACCTGTTAGATCTAACATGAGCATGAAAGTTTTAGGTGTTGCGACAAGTGATACCTACTTACGACAGCTCTACAATCTGTCACGTAACCAAACTACGGACCAAACATGCATTTATTTTTATGTGTCTTTTCTTGTTTGTCAACAAAACCAAAGGTAAAGATAACCAAATTCAGCAAACATGGAACTAATCGCTCCTATCTGAGCTAAAAAAAATATACTCTGCGGTACCACAAGACTAAATAATTACAAACTTTTTTTTTATTATTAAATAAATATAAACTAACCGTTATAAACAATAGGTGACACAAGGGGCTTCAGAAAACTGATATGATTGGGTCATAGTGATACACGTGACCAAAGCTTCAGCCAATTAGCTACAGGTTATCCTTCCTCACGTCATTAACAGTTCATTTATGTATGAAAATTTATGTATGGAGTTATTTTATCGAGTTTTGCAACACACGACACAGTTTCAGTTAGTTATTTGGTGAAGTACTGATTATATTTCAGCTAATGATTTATTTAGTTTTTTCATAATTTAGTTCCCAGTAACAATAATTACTTTGCTTCCTACTTTCTGTTTAAGTAGGATGTTTTCTGTTATATATCAGTCTACACAATGAACTGATGCAAATCCCATATGCTGAAACTGAAAGCAATCATCTGCAGAGGTTGCACTTTCTTCTGTTAACAACAATCTTTTTCTATTCCCTGCCATCAACTGGGATCAAAATGATTACAACTTGATTGTGAAGATGATATGAAATGTTCTCAAATATGCAATGTGTTTTCCAAGTTGTCTGACAATATCCTATTTGGTTTTGTAATTTTAAACATATTCCAATTTCTTATTGTGATCATTATTCCAAAATTACTTTTTCCAAAATTAAAGCAAAAGTGAAACCAATACTGAATTTTGATTACTGTTTATGCAAAAATAGTCCAAATCCAAATGGTGTTTCAGCTAACAAAGGGCTTGTGAGGGTTTTGATATTGCATTCTGGATGTTTATTTGATTTTCTTTGGCCATATTTTACAAATAAGTAGAGAGTAATTTATCAGACACATCTAGTCCTATGAAAAGCAAGGGTCGATACAGAAAAGTACAACACAGCAGATCCATCTGTTTTATCCCAGGTTGGATTGAGTAAATCCAACAGGAAAGGCTCCAAATAAAGAGTCTAGCTGGAATCACATGTATTTTTAAATCAGTCCATCAGTCTCCTTTTGGACAGTCTAGTGTTGTTATTCCACTCACGTATGATACAAAGATCCACGTCCCTCAGGCTTTGTGTTGGACACGTTGAAGTTTTTGGGATTGCAGTATTCTGGTTATTCATTCAGGAGCAACACACAAATGGAGAGACTTTTCATTTGTAGTTTGTTCAACACACACACACACACACACACACACACACACACAAGTGCTGTACTAACCATTTTGTTTTGGTTATTAATAATCAAAATTAAATACTTAGCACTGGACCAAATCTTTTGTTGTGTATAAAATTCTGCATTCATGAATATCAATTAAAGGCAGACATGATATAACTAATTTGTTTATCTCTTGGTGCTGTGCTGCAATATCCTGGGCTTTCACTATAATTCATGAGGAGCTTCATCTAATCCATTTTAAGCAAAACACCATATGCCAATATGTGCACACATAGACAAGGAACCAGGCCTTCGAGCTTTGTGTCCAGGCTCGATGGATTTGTGTTGATTTTTTTCCGCTCACGGCTCAAGGTCACCATCTCAGTGACTCTGCATGGCCTCGTGATTCCTGCTGCACACTGTGTTCTCACTGAAGGCCATGCTGCCTCAGCTTTCTGTCCCGCAATCTGCAAATGCTGCCCTTGCTCTCTCGACCTCCCAGAGCTCAACCTGTCAACCCTCACACCCCCAGAAGCCTGCTGCATGGAAGAACCGGAGGTGGAGAGAAGATATAAAAGTAGGAGAAAAGGAAGAGAGAGATTAGGAAAAAAATGAGGAGGGAGGCAGCTACAGAACAAAAGACAGAAAACAATTTAAAGCGGTGAGAATGGGAAAAGCCAAAGCACTCGAGATTGAAAGGCCTCTTCTTGTAATTTGCACCATATTCATCACCCCAGAGGGTAGAGACACTCTCATATCGCTTTCCATTCACTTCCTCACCCTTGGCTGCAGGTCAAAGGAAAAGGCAATTTCCCCTCAGCCCGTGTACAAGCCGCTCCATTCCTCATGGATAAACTGTACTTTTGAAACACGTAGAAGTGAGGGCATTCATCACCACGCCAGGTCTTCCCCTCCTCCTCTTCAGTAGGGAAAGCTGGTAGGAGCAAACACCTCTGATTAATAACTTTCTCCTTGTGCTGTTAAAGACCGCGCGGCAGGGCCACTGTCAGTCAAGACGGCCAGTGTTGGGCATCCTGCCCACCTAATTCGCTTACTGAGCACTGGGCAGGGTGCCCGTCCACTGAAGACACAGAACAGACGTCTCAGGCTGTCAGACTTTTATCTTTGGAGATCCACCACACAGGGCCTGCCAATGAAGACACCAGAGTCTGTTACAAATCCACTCTTAACACGCTCCCACACATCTTCAGCTGGGAAAAAGAATCAGAGCATATGAAAGTCAACAGAATCAAGCAACATACGTCTCTTTAAACCAGATGTCAGTGCAGAAGGAAACATTTTTAATGAGGATAATGGGTGTACAGCATGCGCTATTTAGCTATTAATGTAAAGGAAAAAATCTGGCAAAAACAACAGCCAAGGTGAGATAATAGAGATGACCAACAAAACACAAAAGTAAAAAATAAACAAACATAGATGCAGCCATTTGTCTCCTCTGTTGCGTCAAATTTCCATCTCTCACTCACAAATTCCTCTTTAAAATATCACTTCCACTTCAGAGGGATGGAGAGAGCGGGAGGGGGCTGGAAGTAGATGGATGATGATTATTCAGACTCACTCTCTCTTCTCTTTCTCCTCTCTCCATTGATCCCATCCCATCAGAGAGGCTATAAATATTTATAAGAGGGCTTTGTTTTAGCAACCTGTGTGAAGATCAGAGCACTGAACAATAGAAGTATCTGGACATGTTTTTTTTTCCTCTCTTTTTTTCCAGGCAGACAGGCAGGCAACCTGCAGAGTGTCCTTGGGGGAGGGGAGCCTGGGGGGAACCCAGCCAGCGCCTCAGGCTCAGTGCGTTCAAGTCAAGGGCAGCTCAAGGGGAGCTGCTAATGTGGGAGACCTGAGTCTGGTTCAAATTAGCCTTTAACAGGCTGCTTTATGGTGGATGAAATCTTACACAAACAAACACTGAAGAGTGTTTAGTGTATTTTTTTCTAAACAGTGTTGAGACAGACATTGATCCTGTGATTCCTGAACACTTATCTGAACCCAGTAGCATTGTAAGAACAAGCTGCAGCTACAAATGTTTTATGAATGGGAAGGATTTATTTATTTTACAAAAGTAATACTGAAAAATAGCTCTGGTTTTGTTCATCTGAGACTCTGATCATGCAATAAAAAGTGAAATATCAATAAAAAACACAAGTGCAGGTCAGATCTTGTCATCTTTTCATATGAAAATAACAGAGTGCATTAATTTTCTTTATCTTTATTACATGCTGTCAAAGCCAGACCAACCTCCTCTTTCTCACATTCATTTTA
>JAPQRQ010000006.1:25570999-25594773 GCA_037367365.1 Apogon talboti | reverse complement strand
GCAGACACACAATGACGGGTGTCAGAATACAGACGCAACAAAGGCATTCAGGGCAAAGGTGGCTGTATATATGTCATCACCACACATTTGTAACCCATAACAAATAAGACTGAACATAACTACTATAAGATATTAAAAAAAAACTAAACAAAACATGTTACAGTAATATATAGTATAATAACAAATAGTTCATTCTATTGATATAAATTATACAATGGTCAGTTACATAGATTTACATACTGTTTTTATAGGCGTAGTGTTAATAAATATAGATATACATACTGTTAATATAGTTCATAGATATACATACTGTCACATAGTGTTAATATGCCTATTCTTTTTTTGTCTATTTTTTTTATTCTACTAAATTCTATTCTAATGTTCCCTTGTTAAATTGTCCAATTTTTTATTATGTTTTCTTATCTTATTTTCAGTTTTTGTAATATTATATTCACTCTATTCTTATTTCTATAGTACTGGTGTTTTGTTAATATTGCTGCACCGACTGGAGTTGCACTCCTAATTTCATTGTACACACAATAACAATAAAGGCTATTCTATTTTTATAGAGTTGAAGTTGATCAGTTATCAGCAACTGACATGACCAGTTTAGTCATGATAATATTCCAAAATCAAGTCCTACAAGCTATGGGTATGGCATTTTCATGTACAGTATTGTCCATGCACATGTTCAGATACAGATGAACTTTATTGATCCTCAGGGGTAAATCCACTTTTTTTAATCAGCTCAATAAAATAAAATAAAAAGAAATAAATCATCAGACTGATTTGTTGTAGACACTGATGGTAGTGGACATGAAGGATCTTCTACACCTCAGTCCTGCATCATAATGAGGTATGTAGTACATGCTTAAAAACAAAGCAGTATTGGTTAAGAGATGCTCTAAATTATGTACATTGACCAAGACAAATTCACATGCATAAAGTCTAAGTTGCATTGATTAATAAGCATGTTTCTGCTTCAAACCACTCCTGTGCAACTGGACAGCCCAGGCCAGCAGACTTCAGTGTATAATCTTTATGGACACAAGTCAATCAGTATTCTCTTCAAAAGGAAGCGATTACAGCCAGGGCCTTGATCTGTCCAACAGCTCTGGGATCCTGCTGGCAGGGCACGCCTCATATCCGTCAAAATGTGGAGCCCATTATTACCGGTCTGCGCCTGCTGCGGATTCCACTTTACACACACCTTTCATCTCCAAACCCATCTCTTAAGGAAACAATAACCAGCAATATCTCAGTCTTTTGAACTCACCAGGTGGGGGCAGCAAAAGCAGATATGAACAGGTGAGAGGGTGGGGGTTACATTTTCTTTTTTTTTTTTTTGCATCTTTTGTTCAAGTGCTGAAGCAAGACTGTCAATACATGCTGTAAAACCAGCGTCAGCAGGTTTAATACATATGCAAAAGGACCAGACAGGTTGTATGTGGCTTCTTTTACATTTTAATGGAAAAGCCCGGGATGTCAGATCAAACCATTGATAGAAAATGAAATGAATGAACATTTCTATGCCTCTACAACCAGAAACCAAAAGGAGACATTTTCACGTTACAGGATCCAGAAGTGGCCTTTGGAAATTAATCTCCAGATTCACAAGGCTTCACACATCCAAAAAAACAGCAAAGCACAGCAGGTCATTAAGATATTAAAAGACCACGCGATACACCGTTATATCTTCACATTTATTGTGCAGTGACTTTTATATACATACATTTTATACACCTAATTTACATGAACAGAAATAAATTAATCTGCTAATGTTTAACTCATCTGGCTTTAGTGTTGCCACTGGACACAGCAATCTTTGAAGGAGAAAAAGCACAATAATCCCAAGTGACACATGAGTGACAAGGCAGTAGAATGAGTCAATGTAGTCTAGTTTTCATTAGTGTTGATACAATACACATAAAAAGAAGTAGTGGGTAAGAGTTTTCATTATCAAACACAAAACAAGCAATATAGTGTTTTCTACAGTACATGAGCCTTTGTATTTAGTGGACTGAGTGGATGCATTCTGGTGCGGTTTTGCCTGTAGGTGTAGATCTGTTTTTATGTAGTGAGGTCAGTTTGCCTGAGGATGTTCAGCAAGTTGACCCGAGTTCAGCCATAAGTAGCTAATGAGTACCCTACAGAGGTCACGATAACCAAAACTCTTACCAACTGCATCTTTGACATTAGAGATGACTATTACTATTGTGCTACATACAGTATTGATCACTGACAGACTCACAAAGATAAAGTACAAGTTGTCTAATTAGTTTCATCTTTATAAAAAGTAAATCTAACAGGCTAATGAGAAAAATCATCTTAACTGTGTACATTTTAGTGTGTGGAAATAATAAAAAATACATTACTCGGAGTGGCCAGGGTCCACACACGTCAAAACATGTGGCGAGGATAAAATAAAAATTGTAAACCACTGGAGAAATCATCTGTAGGTTTCTGATATACACAAACTGTAAATACAAACATTAACCTGCTGTCTTTTCAGTCTGGAGGAACGGACAGGAAGTCTAACTTTCTACAGCTAGCTTATGATAAATACCAACACGAACTAGAGTGACATGCCTATGAACACGAAACAACACATCAACTCCAGCCTCCTCTCACCATACAGAAGCACGGATACTCAATTTACAGGATACATTGATGGGTCGTTAGCATTAAGCTGCCGTGAGCAGCAAAAACTCTAAGCTAAAACATGCAGCTCGTGGTGAGGTTCTACAGTACTATTCAGTAGTTGTTGGTGGTAAACGGCTGTGTGAAAACCCAGAGTTGGAATTTTTTATTACTATAATTTCTATAACAACATATTAATTGTCAACATGGCTCTGTTGTCCCATTTGCCTCGCACCCAACCAGGCCAGACTCTCTCATTAAAATGAACAGATAATCATATGGCAGCCATCATTATCACCACACCATAGAGGAACATCTGATTATTGCACACTAGCACTGAACTTGCAAATGTTCATGCAGAATTAATGAGAAACACACCACACTCAAATCAGTGGTTGCTCACTAGGTGACAGATGACCATGTAGTTCTTTGGAAGACTAAAATACATTGTTTGGGTGGGTTGAGCACACATAACTACGTGGCAAACTAACGAGGCGCCTACAGCGCTTACAATCTAAGGTGGTGAGGAGAAAGGTGCAATGATATTTCAGAAAATCAATATGATACTTGACACCAACCGACGACTGCATTACAGTACCTCTTTAGACAGTAGAAAAGGAGGAGTGTTAAGAGTATGACAACTGCAAAGGTGCGAAAGGGAACAAGACCATTTCTGTGAGAATCTAGCAACGTCTTTTCAAGCAAATTCTAGCATCTGCATGTAAAATATATTACATCCATATCCAACATTCATAGCATTGTTTCTGTTAAAACACAAAAATAGTTAAAGACTCACAGAAAGAATCCCAGCACAAAAACCATGGATGCAAGGGTTTTACCTGTTTGAGATGCCACTTTAAAATAATTGCATTGAGTAAAAGCCAAAAGTTAATTAATGCAATCTTTTCAGTCACACTTTTTCGTAGGAACTACTCCACACACACACGCTTGCACTACCGACCAGACAAGTGAGACAGTCATAAGGCGAAACTGTGGCAGAATGATGAGGAGACGTGAGTGAGTGAGAAGGGGTTGTTGTGATGGGCTTTGTGTTTAATGGACTGTGGATCATCTTCGCTTCAGCTCAAGGAGATTGAGAGCCTGACCTGTAGCTCTTAAAGCTGCCCAGCAGACTCTGGACCCCCTTCTTGACCCGTCGAGCCACAGAATCAGCGGGGGGAGTGGGCAGGCAGGAGGCGAGGCTCGGCGGACGTGCATCCAGACATTTCTGGTATCGAAGCTGTAGAGATTACAACACACAAAGCATTTAGATTGTTTCTAGACAGCAGTCTATTTGGGCCAAACTTTGAAACACGGAAGAAAACCCCCCCACACAAATAATAATAATAATAATAATGATGCCTTTATCAAGCGTCAGTGTCTCTTCGTCAGAAGTAAAACGTAAATCATCTGTAACTGTAGTTGATATTGAATTCCAACTCACCATACAGGCAGCCTGTACAGCCTCACTCAGACTGGCAGCATTGGGTTCGCACCAAAACATATGACAGGTGAAGTCTCGTGGTCCCTCCGCCATGATGAAAGCAAAGGTGTGAACATCTTTTCCCACACCCATGAAAGACAGGAAACGCACCCGGCACTCTGACAGCACCTCCTCATCCTGGAGTTGGGAAGATTAACAACAGAACAAAAGGTGTTTTAACACTTTATACGCTTTTACTTCCTGCTCTTTCAGAAAGTTATACCATGTTGGGTTTGTTTTGTGTTACCTGTCTTGACAGTATTGTTAGCGTGGCTGGTGCGATATTCACAGAGACAGGAGTCCAGTCACTTTTGTCTTTGCCGTCCATTGCAGCCGCTAGTGCGTCATTGATTACATCCATTCCTGAGAAATGCAAAAGGCACATTACACACAGAACACTACTGCAGAGAATGCCCAAGACCCAAAAAGTAAAGTATGACAATGTTTTCTGTCATTTCTTACCCACTGGCTTTGCCACAGGCTCACAACCAAGGTAGTAAACATGGAAGCGCTGGAAAAGTTCATTTTTTGGAGCAGGAAACTCTGTTGAGAAAGGGGTTGTTTTATGTGACCTGATTTCATGCTGTGAATAAAAGTGCTGATAAAATGTTCAAAGACATGAAGCTTTGTGCTTTACCTTCAATAGGGATAACCATAGGTTTATTTGGATCAGAGTTGAACCTACTCGCCCCTGGCTTGGATGCCTTTCTTTCATTCATTATCTGTGTTGAATTTGATCAATGACATGTTACAATGACAAGCAAAAAAAAACAAAACAAAAAAACAGAGCAGTAATATTCTAAATTGACAATAACATCTTACCTTTGAGCACATCTCATGTAAACTGGTGGCAATGTTCTTGGCAGGTGAATCACAGCGGAAAACATGACACTTGAGAACTTGAGTCAGGTTGTCTCGAGCCACATAAGCAAAATCCCTATGAATTCAATCATAAGAAATAAAGAGAACAGTCATATATTGAAATACTATTTAGGCCATACGTATGAGCCATTTTAACACAAATAAGGTATGTTTTTACACATAAACAGACAACAACTGTACAAGACAATACATTTACACAACAGATATAAATCACTTAAGAATACCTTTCCCTGTTCATGATGGAAAATGCAGCATGAAAGAAAAAAACTGCATGTTAGAAGACACCGATGCAGAGGCAGATGTTCAACAAGAAAATAAGGACCGTTGCAGGAATTTTGACAATCCAGCAGAGGGCAGTAATACACAAGGAATACACTGGGATGAGTCATAAATATGTCAAGGAGGCTGTGGTTTACAGCAGGAATGAGCCTTTATAGTCAGATACAGAAAACAGGAAATATATTGAATTATGTCTGAAATTACAATGACTTTAATCTTGTTTTAATTACATTTTACTGAAAAAAATTCTGGTTGTTACTTAAAAGTTAAATTGCTTTCATTTTTCTCCCCTGTCTTTTTTCCTTTTACAGCACTCCTTTGTAAGAAAAACGTAACATTTATAAAATTGAGGTTTTGTACTTTTATGCGAAGGAAAAAATACTTCAGACCATTTATTGAAAATTTTAATTAAACACATGTTCAAAACCAGGTGTAGATTTGGTTTCTTTGTGTTTGTCACTTGTGGAAGGATACTAACCTGCCATTGTCTCTACCAACACCCCAAACACGGATGCTGCCTATTGGCTGAGTGTGAAGCAGCGTCTGGCCCAAAGGGTCAATCAGATTCATGGTGTCATTCTCCAGGACCATCAGCATATCCTTACCCTGGTTAAAAAAAAAAAAAAAAATTATATATACACATACTCATGTATAAATGGCCTGGAATAAAACTCCCTTTCTCCCTTTTGAGACATTTGTGGATTATCATTAGGCATACTTATCTCTAGCAGTGTGTTACATATAAACTCCTACCATTGTGCTAAGTTCCTGTGAATCTGGTATAAAATCACACAAAGCAATTTTTCATTTTAAGGCTTCTAAAACAACTCTAAATATATTTTGCTGTTCACTTTTCTAAGTGAATAAATCATATTAAACCACAAGTCTATTAATTTTTTTTTGTGGCCTAGACACTGTAATAGATGTAAATCCCGAAACTGGATATAAATGAATGTCTCTTTTTTATTTTTTCCACAATTAAAGCTGACATTACAGGAAAGTATAGCCAAGTGTCTTTGTGGTCAAATGAAATCCTCTCACCTCTCCCCAGATACCAGCAGTGTCATGAATGTTGTGTTTGTGATAAGAAAGCTGCCTGATGCAATTGTTGACAGCAACGCTGCTCTTGCCTGGAGCCATGTCCTCCTCAGACATCTCCACCCAGCCGAGGGAACGCACTGCAAAACACTAACACAACAAATGAAACTTATTAGTGGGGAATATGACTGCACTGAGAAAGGACAATCAAAGTATGATTTATCCTCTGAAACTGACCCATTATACTTTTTAAAGTGAAACTTGGGGAAAAATCATTTCTGATATTCTTGTGATCAAGGGAAAACCAACCACAAACCCTTATTATTCTACCTAATTTGTGCTTAATGTATGTAGTTTGGAAAGACTCATTTACCTTAGTTTCTAACCCTGTAGAGAGTGGAGCAAGCTTCTCCTCTTCATCAGACTGGGAGCAATTGTAACTATAATGAGAGAGAGAGAGAGAAAAAAAACTGATGAAAAGATAAAATGCACCATATCCCATTAATTACCTAAACTTCGGCAGCCTACCATTGTATAATTTGCCTCGCCTCATAATGAGCCAAAAACATTTTTACACTTCTCATAACATAAAAGATCTCTAATGTTGTGGTTTGTGCTGCTTCAGTAAAGCATCTCCGTAAAACCAGAATTACTGCACATTGGGCATCTGTACCCACCAGCTGGCTCACTGAGTGCTGTAATTCTTCACCATCTTAATCATCATTACTTAATTCCATCAGTGGCAACAAAGCAACACATTACACACATTCTTGCATGTTAAAATAGACTAAATGAACACGTGGAGTGCTGACAGACTCTTAACAATCACTATAATATAACATCCAAACAATATTATTGCTACATATAACCCATGATGCAATGCTGTCTGTAAAACATTTTAATCAGACGACAGTAAAATATCCATGTGGAATAATAGCATTTTTGCGTTTGGATACATTACAATATGAATGGGTTGTTGAGTTTTTCTACATGAAGCAAAAGAGCTTTACATATTGGTCAGTTTTTATCGGTATCCAACTCTGCAGGAAAGACTGAAATTAGCTATTTATAAACAGCCTTCTTTAACGAACACCACATACTTCAGGTTGATGGATGCATAGCGTAGAGTTGCTCCCTCAAACTCCTTCAGACTTTGATCCGATGCGACCTCTCCCTCCTGTGTGCAATTAAAGGAAAAAAAAAAAAGATCATTTAGAATAAAAATGCAAAATTACCAGCCTGTGTCATCAACCAATATTTTCTTATCATAAACACTAGTGTCAAAGAATTAACTTCAAGATGTGTAAGCAAGTTCTGCACTGAACATTTTCATTCAAGTTGAATCAATACCTACAGAAGTTATTACATTCTCCCTCAGACTCACCTTCCATAACTCCCCTTCACCTTCACCGGTGCCATCATCTGTGTTCGAAAGTTGAGTCCAAGACTCCTGCCAAATGTAACATAGTATTAGTTTCTATTGACTCACCTGCCTGTGGTTCATTGTGAGTAAATCGTATTCTGGAACCTACCTCAGGCTCCTCGCAGGGTGTCGTCTCCAGAGACATACTGGAGGACATCATAGAGTCACCCACTTTACCCAGGGGTGAAGGAGGCTCCCACTGTGTGGTGCCTGTGGGGATATGCCAGTAGTATGTGCCTGATGTGTCTCGAACTCTCATCCACCCTGATGGCAGGTCTGTGTCAGTCTCAAAAGCACTGGAATCCCAGAAGGACTCTGAGAAGCAAAAGGTAAAGACACAAAGGGAATATGGCTCATAGTGTCTTGCTAGTGTGGAAAAAGAAAGCTGCAAAAACAAATACAGACTGAATAAAATGTATATAAATAGAAACAATGTTTCTCACAATTTCCTAGTGAACATTTCCAGGATGCGAGTAGTTATCTAGGTGCATGACAGGCACTAAGATACATAATTACCACCTTACACTAAAATCTTTAAAATCGTTCATCCAACTGTTTAAGATGTGAAATCTAATGTGTGTGTAAATGTAATGTTATCATTACTACTAATTTATAATCTGAATCTCTGTTTTTCTCGTGAATTATATTAACCTTTACTGCTGAACAATAACAATACAAACAGTATAGACAATTTAACATTCAGGCAATCCTGGACTGAACCCTCAATACCCAAAAGTGTTGAGGTGTGCTTATCAGTTTATCACCCATGATTCAGCCTCTGAATACTAACATGCAGTCTCTAATGCAGAAATCATTATTCTCCAACTCTTTTGACAATACTCCACGTATATTTTGGGGGAACTCTAACCTGGTAGTGTTTACTTAGTTGAGGGATAATAATTGAATGGTGAAATAATTTTTTACACAAATATCATTTTTCATGTGTGGTGTACCATTTTCCCTGAATTTACTTACTTGTTTACCGAGTATGATTATTTTTATCACCTTTTCTTTACTGTATTTCTACACTATTACCAGTATTAGATGTAAATAGCTCATCCGCTGATTTACTGAGTTAATGATGTTGTATCTTAGTATAACAGCGTGGCTTAAAGAGGATAAACTCTTGTACCTCTGTTGCCATTTGGAGAACTGTCTCCTGTGTTGTCCTGAGACAGGGCCGACCAGCTGGACTCTTCATCAACAGGTGTCCCGTTCATGTTGGAGAAGAGGAGGCAGGTATTCCTCCCCACAACACTGCCCTCTCGCTGGGACTCTGCATTACTCTGCTCTTCTGCCACTTTCTCTCCTCTGGTAACTCCTGATGTCTCCTCATCTTCCTCTGATTTTTCCTCCTTCTCCTTATCATCGTCTTCCCTCTTATTCTCTTTCTCTTCTGTGGACTCCAGAGTGTCAATAAGAAGTGGCTCATTAAGGATGTTCTTGGACTCCTCCTGATCGAGACCAGGGGTCATTGCTATTTTAGGAGACTTGGTCTGTTCTTCGTTTCCCTGTTGTTCTTCCTGAGTGGTGTTCTGGGGAGCGAAATCCTCCTTGTTGCCATTTTGGCTGATATTGCAGTTATGATCCTGGTCCTGCTGGTTCTCGGCTACTTTCCGCAGCTGGTTCTGGCCTTCCTTGACCCACTTAGCATTGTTGCCAGTGGATTCCTGATCACACCAATGGCTGCTATCGTTGAGTTTATTTTTTAACTCTTCATCTTGCTTTTGTTTGCTCGCAACATATGGCATGTCTTCGTCTTCATGGCCACCCATGTTACCGTTCCATACAACAGCTCTAATGGAGACAGATTCAGATGGTTAGCATTAGCACGCTAGCTAACAGGCTAACGATTCAACATATACAGAAATTTGTCTTATTTCTGCATTCGAGTCATTAAAATTCCGCGACTATTACTGCGTATCACTATATAAGAAGTCACATTTGTCAGTAAACAGAGATTAATAACAGAAAATATCAACATTTCGAACAGGTAAATGAAGTTAGTTTCTTAATAGCACATTACAAGTCGCGCATTATCACTGCTACTTTCACTGTCGGATTTTTTGGGACGAATATCAGACGTACTTCGATAGCTTTACCTTCCATTTGCCAACACGACCTCTTGTACTTCTGATTTTTAGCCAACTACGATATGATACAGAAGCTCAGTGCATTATCATACATTTAATCGGTAAACTAGTAGCTGAAAAACGTTCTAAAAGCATTCTACGATTGATAATACAGTGTTTTTTTCAGCTGCTATCCTCGCAGCTGGAAATAACGGGCAGTATTCACCATCCTTACCGTCGTCATCTTGGCTAGGCTAACATTGGCTCCTAAGCTAGCTAGCTAAAGTATGCAAATAGATTAATCAAAACAAATGCGGAGACACTGATTTTGCGCGTACATAACAAAGATTTCCACTTACCAGCTCCACCAAACCCCCTGTTTTCGAGATATGTTGAATTATGCGAGATAACTACATATTTCCGCAGATCGTGAGGGCCTGCTCCGTTTCTAGGTGGTGTTTTCTGTCAGTGGGCTCGACTAAGTGATGGAGGGCGAACCTGCGTCACGGGTCCACGTCACGGTAAGAGCCCACTGCTACCACTCAGAAAGAAAAAACCTCCACTATTTTAACTTATTTAGGAAATTATGGGCGTAATCCTCCGCATTTTTAGTTCATGTCGAGTAAATGTCATCTATAAGACAAATATAAAGCATACGTTCCGTGAATACAGCTGTATTTACGATGTCATCGCACTCACAAACACATGGAACAGCAGGAGTAACACATTTTATAAACAAAATGTTATTACTAATTAAGAAAATGAAATCAAATTAAGGCTCAAAGGACCACATTTTCAACTAATATATGAGGCTGTGGGGGGAAAAAAATCTGATTAAATTTTTTTTATGGATTGTTTTTGAGGTAAAGTTGGACACTTAGTCAAGTGATCAAGCTCTTATTCTCATTATCAGGTGTTAATTCATTTTACAGCCAGTTTAGTGGCATCAACAGCCAAATGAATTGTTAAAGTAAACCACATGTTTAATATAATACGAACACATGTATTTATATTTTACGCAACTTATAAATGATCAAACACTACACCCACACATTCAAGTAGTCCATATTTTTTCCTTTTTAATATACTTATATATAAATACATACATTTGTAGGCCTATTAGTCATTCTTGATTTTGGCTTCAACTTGTGATACAGCACAAACGAGCAAGCTGGTGGAGTGGAGGCACAGAAATGATACAGAGGAATAAGAAACTGAACAACTGACTGACATCTTCAGAAAAAAATATAGCCAGAACGCCCCTCAAAAAAAATATGACAAGAATGCTAATACTTTCACCTTAACGTCCATCAGTAGCAGCTTCTGATGTGGCCACAAAAAGAGGAGGAAAGGCAGTCTCCTTGATCAACAACAAAAAACAAAGTGTACTTTCTGCATAAATCCATGAATAAATTACAGTCAAAGTTGCAGCAGTCATCCCTGACCCCATGAAGAAAACAGGGTACATGTTTGTTTACAAAGATTGCCAGTACTCAACGTGAAAATAACTTGAGATTTAGCACAAATACTTATGAGACAAAGGAAAATGGTACTACATATCATTGAAGTACAGATTTTGAAGGGTTTAAAAATAATAAAATACACTAAAGATGCATGTGGGAAACCTGTATAATTTATAGGAAACATATCTGCAAGTCATTTCTGCTGTGGAAAAACATTTGGCCAGTCTTATGTTATTAGCAGCAGCTTGTAAACTAAGGAACCAATGCTCAATGCTCAACACATCACTACACAGCCAAGCCGGATGGCACAACACTGATAAGTACTCTTATGGGAAGCAAATATTTAATATAAATTTTCTTATTAATCGTACAAGTTTAAATGCTTGGTTTTAGAGGTTTGTCATGCTGGCCTAATTACATACACTTTGTTATTAAGGCAAACAACAGAGATACACAATTTTTTCCCCAAAAATGGCAAGTTTTGCATTAACAAGACCTTAAATCAATTGAAGCAATGCAGCAGACTGTCATGCTCCACAGGTTATTCAGTCACTTATAGAGGATTGTACTAAGTTCACATGATTTCAGTTTAGAAGATCTTTAAGTTCTGCAAAGACAAAGTCGAGGAGACTGATAAAAACTCACATTAAAAAAAGGCAAAAAACATATATAAAATAAGTGACTGCTGCTGAATTCATCTCAGAAGTAAAAGCTACAGTGGCATCGAATGCAGCGGTAGAGTTAAGAGTTTAAGGCAATACTGGTAAGCACCACACCACCATATCAGAATGATATCTGGGGTAAGATATCCAGTAATGTAAGTGTTCAGTAAATAATGGCACAGAGGGTCTTTTTTTCATTTGTCTTGCATTTTTTCCAGAATTGGCACAATCATGTCAAATTTAGGCCTCTTTGCTGGGTCCTCGTTCATGCATATCTTCATGAGCTTGCAAATGTGTGGTGAGATGCCGGGTGGGATAGTGGGCCTCAACCCCTCCAAAGAAACCTGAAATCCAAAAGAACAATCATGAAAAACTGCTGAAAAGAAATTAGTCAAGTCAATTTTATTTATAAAGCACATTTAAAAACAATAGATGTTGACCAAAGTGCTATACAAATTCAAGCAGGAAAATAAAAAAACAATAATAAAAATCTTACACAAGTGGAAATTAGTGAATTCATTTAACCCAGACCTAAAGGTATGTTTCGCAGACACAAATCTGGATGAAGCTGCTACTCAGATGATCTTAATGTGCAATAGTCACACTAACCTTCATGCCTATTTCCATGTTGGAAAGGTCAGCAAAGGGCACCTCTCGGGTCACCAACTCCCAGAGCAGGATGGCAAAGCTCCACATGTCTGCTGACCGACGGTTAATCTCTTCAGGTTTCTTCTGCAGGGCTGCAAAGCAAAAACAGTATCAGGCAAGTTTAACACAGGTCAAACTCAGTAACTTTCCAGAGTTTGAGTGTGTTTGACAGAAAGCTCTTCACTATCACATGAGCTTTGTTGCATCTGCCAGGATGTGACAAGTACTTCATCGGTCTAATTGTTGTATCTAGAGTCTAGTGATTTTACATAAGTGTTTATCTTTAACCTGAAGGTGGATTTAATCAAACAGATAATATACTGTATTAGATAAAAGGTTCAGACATGGGAGCATTTCTAGTTATCTAATGTCAAAAACTGAGATATTTTGGACTTGGTGACACTGAGCAGAAACAGGTATTCTGTAAAACATGCAAAAGGAAAGATTTTTTTTTTTTTAAACAGGTTTTTCCATTTTTAATGCTAGCTTCAGTTTGTATGTTTGACTTGATATTACCAAATGAGTAATCTGTGCATTTTCCTTGCCAACCAAGCAAGCAGACTTAAAATATTGGCTGCAATAATCACAATGATTTTTCACCCAATCGTGCAGCCCCATTTTTTAAGCTGCTGTATTACATTGTAAATGATGCAGAACCATCCTCCGTGAGCCGCATACATTCATTTCTATCTCATGATGGCGTTTGTACACCCGACTTCACAGCTCACCTCCCACTACATACTGCATAGTGTTTGTTGCTATGGTAACTGATGGCAACAAATCTCCTGTATACTTGCATTTGCTGCCATCTTCTTCTATGCACTTCCTTTTATGCACCATTTTTACTAAAAACATCATGATACAGCATTCTAAGTAAACAGCCTCTTTGCGATAGATCCCTGGTTATTTTCACATTTTGTAATCAGTTTATATTTGTAACTTGTTTAGATTTCTGGATATCTCAAGGGGAAATCAGCTGCAGATTACATTTGGCTCAGAGACAGTCTGGAGTTCCCTGCATCCATCAATCATGCTCTGGCTTCTGTGGTATCAGCTGTCACTTTGGATCTTAGCTGTGTGAATGATGCCTACCCTCAGGGGCTACCCATGCAGGCGAGTACATCCTGCCAGGGCACTGGAAGGAGAACTTGACGTCTGCCATACTGATCCTGGCTGTCATGTCTTCATCAATCTGCGGTAAAATGGATCGTCATTTGAGTTGTCACTCTTGTGTAGGAAGGACAGCACATCCTTTTGTACGATGTTCAGTTTTTATGTCCACACACAGCAACACAATCCTTGCAATAAAAGATCATCTACAACCATTGCATGTATTATGATCCTGACATTAAACCCGAAACCCTAAGTTTTTCTTACCATAATACTTTTACTGTTGAGATAATGACGAGGGATCATGGGTTCAAGTGTGTGTAAGAAGGCCATTCCACTTGCAATGTCCAGTGCAAACTTCACTGCCTGTGTCTGGTCTACCACAAAATCTGAAAGCAGGGTGAGGAACAAATAATACATTTTAATGATTTTCACCACATAACAGGTTGACAGTAGAATTCCTCCTGTATAGACAGTGGTGGCACCGGGTGAGATGCTCAAAAAAGTCGTGTATAACATGACAAATCCCTGTGATCTGAATTGGTGACAACTACAGACATTGTGACTGGAGGAGAAGTACTCACTGGTGCCTTCATGCAGCACATTGTAGAGGGAGCCATAAGGCATCCAGTGTGTGATGATGATGGGGTGAGGGGCGGGAGGACACTGACATGCTCCCAACATGGGAAGGACATTCGGGTGGGAAAATATCCTGGGATGGAGCCCAAGAGGTAGGGAGAGAAGCAGACAGACAGACAGACACAAAAAGGCAAATCCACACAGGATTTGACAAACAGGAAGTTTGTGTGAGATGCAGCCCCCCAAAATATAAATAATACATTGAAATTGGTTCAACAAACAATGCAAACAGACAAATGAGTGAAAAGAACGGCAAAATAACATAGGGACGGTGTAAAGTCGTGGTTTTAATGTTTACATAATTACCTGAGTTTGGGATATTCCTCATTGAAGTCTCTGCTTTTCCTTGTGGTCCAGTCACGAACCTTTAGCACCTTAACAACAATTTCATTTCCCTGCCAGCGTCCTTGCCACAGCTACAAATGAGACATAAATACCAAAAAAAAATACCTTGATGTATAATTTGTACATGCGTACCACCATTTCTGTAAAACTATTCTGTATAGCAAAAGAATGAGAAATTACCTCTCCTGACTGGTTCTCATTTATTTTAGCCAGAAGAGAGAGCTGTTTGTAGTCGATGCCTGCGTGTTTATTTAACGTGCCATTACCTAAACACAGACAAGTGAGCAAACACAAGTGACTCATTATTTATGTAAAATGAAGTGGAGCAGTATATGGAAGAAAAAAAAAACATCAAAATTGCAAGGAAGGTAAACAAAAATTGTTTTCAATGCTGGTATAGAACATCTTCTCATTCATGCTGAATTGATGGAAACTGGTCACACGAGAATTGATTTGTCATGTCTGTGGGACTCACGGGGCCGAGTTCTTGTGGTGCCTTTCCAAAATGTGTCCTTGAAGGGAATTTTAGTCAAGTTCTGACCCATTTTCTCTGCCTTGTCTGGATGATTGTGGGAGAGATTGTAATGAAAATCATCAGCACAGAGCACGAAAAGAAACAGATCAATGTTTGAACCGTAAAAGGCCAGTTTAGATACCTCTGAGGAGCTCCCGCAGGTGAGGTTTGGCTTTGTCCAAGGGAGTTTCCCCGTATTTGTTACAGATGCTCACCTGTGCCCCATTAGTCACAAGGTCCTGAGAGAGGGAAAGTACACTGTCTTTGAGTTTTTGGAAGTTTTTATTAGAAGAAACACGTCAGGAGGTACAGTTACTGTCCTCTGTCGGTCCACCAGGGGGGGCACTAACCTCAGCTACTTGGTCTTGGCCCCAGAAGCAAGCATAATGCAGTGGTGTGTTCCCGTGTTCATTGGCTGCATTAGTGTCTGCTTTGCACTGGATCAGCTAGAAGAGAAGTAGAAACAAAGGATTAAATGCAAAACAAGGCTGGTCTCATCTTGTTTGGGCTGTATACATGGATGGTGTTGATGCTGCCAAGTCAAATCTGTGTTGCCTGTGGACACATACCAGAGGTATTCAGACATGCCTAATATTAAACTGAATAGCTGCCTGACAGCAACCCTAGAACAGGGGAATCATGACCATCATGGCCTACAATGCAGAGGACCGCACAGGAATACAACATAGCCTTGTGTTTTACTTCAATGGGCAGCATGACCACTTTTTAACAATTATCGGATATCTCTGTCGATGTTGTCTGAAAAGCCCAAGAGGAACACTGCGGTTTTTGTAATGTTATGTAGCTCCGATTATGATCACTAAATGAAGTTCATACTGCCAGCTACATTGGAAACAATGATTATGCAACAGCTGTGGTTTTAAAGGTCAACAATTTGCCTTTATTTTGTTGATTTAAATTGGCCAAAACATTGCACATCAGCTGTGAATTGCTCCTGCAGCTGGTGTATTTATAGCAGTGCTCAGCTACTGCAAAACATCCTTCCCTGGATCAATAAAGCAATAATAAAATATATTCACTCTCTGCTTCTCTCACATAGTAAATAGATTGGCCTGGACAGAAATTGGTTTTACTGTCATACTTGGCCTAACAGCCTCCAGAGAGAGTAAATAATCAAATTTCCCTTAAAATGAACAAATTACAAAGCACTCCTTTTTATCTGGTCATGAATCGACAGGAACAGGCATGACTTCTGCATTTTTTGTGGCTGTTCAAATGACATCATTGCAAGTTTCGTAATATCCATGTTTATGAGGCAAACCTTAAGTAACGCACTTGTGTTGTGTTTTTCTGACACTCTTAAACAGTGTTTTCAACTTAATCTTTCTATTATGACAATCGTTGTCAAAATATCTTAATGAAGGGCTACAGAACAGCTGAAACAACCAATCGTGTATCATCCAGGTGTTAACATGACCTTTACCTTTCCTACAATGTCACGATGGCCATGGCTGGCAGCGAGGTGCAGAGGTGTGTCATCTCCACGGTTCATGACGTTAATGCGAGCCCCTCTCATGATGAGCATGTCCACCACGCTGGAACGACCCTCTCTGCACGCCCAGTGGAGCGGGCTGAAGCCGTGGTCATCTCTACAGTAAGAGGAGCATTTTAGAATCAATACAGGTTGCACTAAAACCTTTATTAGTACAGCAAGGAGATAAAGCAACTGTAATACGGGCACGGGAAGCAAAAATACATAGAACCTCTGCACCACAGTTGTCCACATCCAACATTTAAAAAGTTAATTTCCACACAAGTCTGCGTGGTCAAGTCAAAATATTGCTCCAAATTTACCTGTGTTGAATACAATAATTAGAATAAAAAGAGGAAAAGTGTAATTACAATGATTGCAAACAATGTGATTGTGATTTGAGTCCATTTGGTTGATTTTAAAGAAAAATGTGCAGATTACTAGTAACTATCAACTATGCACACTTGAACTTGAAAAAAATACTTTCATTTTTCTTTGGTAGCTCTGTCTGTTCATGGTCAGTGAATCCAAAATATCCCAGAAACTTCTTGTCCTTCAAACGGCAGCTTTTTGTGATTATATAACTGTACATGCTGACACACTGAGAATACAGGTTCATTAATTATGAAACTCAACAAATTGATAAATCAACAATTTTTTTATTACTACAAACATCTAATGCACTTATCACTGAGTCACTTTGAGAGGACTGGAGAAAGAAGCTTTAAACACTGTTCACCCTCTACAGATTATTTTAGTGACTGGATTTCAGTAAGTCAGTACTCAGCTGTAGGAGTGCATAATGAGGAATTTGTATTTTGCTTTTCTGAAAAAAGGAAGTTGATGCAACTGCAGACTGAGACTTCAGCTAATGGGCCTCTGGCACTCATCATTCCTTTTTATCTCAGTGACACTGGCAGAGACACTTGTAGGACAGTGGCCTCGATTACATGACAGAGTGAGTGATGGCGCACCTCCTCAAAGAGAACAAGATAAAGACGGAGAGATTAAGACGCAGCAAAAGCTGAGCGACAGTCAGTCAGGAAATCAGTGAAATAAGAAAAACAGCATGCTCAACACCTGCTGCGGCCCTTATAAGGGCCTGCGAGACTTCCTTCAGTAGTCCTGCACACGCCTGCATCCCAGCTGCTGTGTGTGATTATGTCATTTTTCATTTCCGTGTCTGGTCATGGTCACCTCCCTCATTCAAGTCTTTCCACTCCCACGTCTGCACATTTGACTACATGCTCTCCTTCTTTGTTCCACTATTGCAGCTGACAATGTATTCTATTTTTCATATGGGCTTCACATTGCACAATCCTCCTGTTAATAAAGTTATGCATTTCCTGTAGAATTATGAGGCAGTGCAGAGTATAATAATGTGATCTGAGAACTGAGGGAGTATTATGAATCTGAAGGAATCTGACCTTTCTGCCCCCCACCATCAATTCACTGGCTTGTATCCACACATCCTGTAGAGTTCGACTCAAAACAGCACTGAGAGCCCCACAGAGACCCTCAGTCCCACAACACACCACCCATCTGTGCATCTGGCTGACCTGCTGGATCACACCACAGTTGCTCAGGGTGCAATTTCCTCTCGGTTCAAAAGCCAAATTATAAAAACTAATTAGCTGAAGTTAACAAGACTGGAGGTCTCTGAAAACCCACTTTCACAGTTTTTGTTGTTGTGCTCGAGTACGTTCAGGGTAAATGGTAGATTTAGGGGAAAACTGAACAAGCGTATTCTTCAGGAGAGAGGCTGCACACAAATACAGGTTTTAAAAGATCAGAAACATTTTTTGGTTTTGATCTGTATTCATGACTTATTACAGTTAAAAATAAACTCTTACAAGTGTAAAGCGGTGAAATGAAACCAAACATCATGGGTTCATTTTGTCTATGATGCTTGTTAATTTACGGCAGAGAGAAAAAAAAATGTTTCAAGAAATTTTAGCAATTATCATGCTTATGTGCACTAGTTAAACTTTGCGTAATATTCTAAATAACCCATTTTAATACCAACATTCAGTATCAACACTAGACGTAATATATTGTAACCTTATATAAATGTAGTTTACTTCTTTTACACCCATTCTGTTTTTAAGTTTTTCGTTTAATCATACAACAATTGAAGGCGGTTTGACTGAGAAATGTCTGAGACAAAAGGAAAAGAAACAAATAAGAAAAATGAGGAAACCTGTCAAAAATATGAAATATTTGCTTTGAGGAAATAATTTGGTACAAGGAACAACCTTATGCAGAACTAGCTTTTGCTCCCTCTTTCATCATTATTTTAATTTTGTTGCATGTATCCGTAAAAATGGCAAACTTCTGTTAACTTTCAAACTACGTTTTTTCCCAGAATCATTGGAGCCTGTAACTGTAACTGACAAGGCATGACTTATTCAGATTAATACTGTAAGCTCATGAAATCCGAGCACCCTCGTTTGTGTGATACTTACTATTACGAATCCATAAATGTGCCCTAATACATTTGTGTGACTTCATGTGATAGACTGAGGCCTCGGCTGTCTCTGAGTGTATTTCTATCCATGGCTCACTTTTTATAGGATAGATTTTCCCTTTAAGCTGGCTTCATCCGCACAACCCAAAGGCACTTGAGTGCCAGGGTTTTCTCCTGCTCACCCCCTCCACTCTGGCTGTGGTAATTTATTTCAGGCACTTCCACCTGCCAACAGCACTCAGTTTAGCGGGCAGAAAAAGCCGAGGATGAGCCCCTGTCTGCACCCTGTACGTCTCTGCCCCAACATCCCCACCAGGTCATATAACAAGACATGGATGAAGCCACAAGAACTCAGACAATCACAAAACACACTATAAGCACAGAAGTGTTTACAGTTTACAGTAGGGGAATAGTTTCAACTTTGTATAAATGACTGCTCATATGATCTGGAAATGGTTGCCACTGTCATTTCTGACACTTTATACATTTACTGTGTTATAACAGAAATGCAAAATGTAAAAAAAAAAACCTGCTTATTGTTTTTTTTCTAGCCATAGAAAAAATTAGGAACTACCGGTTCCTGTAAAAGTTCATGAAACCTCTTGTCAGTTTGTAACATATATTCTTTTTTGGGTTTGACACTGTTGTCAAAAGTCTGTACATAGAAACTTCTGAAACAATGGCACTTGTTCAATACAGTATATTAGTATAGTATATTACTCCAAGACTTAGGACAAGCACGTACTGCTGCTTTAGAAAAAGATATTTATATAAAATTCACCCTGGAAATGTACCTTTCCAAATACGGAACCTCAGCCTTTTTTTTTTAACAATCTTGAAAAAAATAAAAGTTGATCTTCTGTCCTTAGCATTAGTGTGAGGAAAATAAGGAGCCATGTGGGAAACAGTTCTTCACACATGTACAAAGCTTCTTTTGAAAGTACTTTTTGAGGAGGCTATATACAGATAACCATCAAAGCCATGATTACACACTTTTAGGCCAAAGACAACAAGGACAGAGAGTCTCATTCCTCTACTTAAAACAAAAAAAAAAACAACTTAAGTAGAGCACAGGGAAGAGTGAAAGTTGGCAACAGTGTGAAGGAAAAAAAAAAGACTGAATGATATTATGAAGACCAAAAGTTAAAAGGGAAATGTTTAGGAGGACTCGACTGTAAACTTTGCAATTAACTCCTGGTTCAGCGGAAATGTGGAGGGGAAATGAGTGAACTATCTAATGCCGCTGGGAGACACATACCGGAAACACATAAGAATATGGGAAGGTGATGTGCTCTGTTAGGGCTTTCCAAGCATTCCTCTTTGAAAAAAAAAAAATCACTATTAGGCCAAACACACACACACAAAGATCCTCTGTCTCGTCACACACATAATTCTTCCAGTGCCTGCTGCAATAATCTCCACCCCCTCCCTCTCATTTTGGTAGGTGGTAGACTGCTCCCTTGAGGCCTGCGTGTTATTCCTTGTAAGGAGATGCAGCATTCCACTACTACTCTTTGTCTGGGAGTTACATCAGTGTAAACACACCGTCATCGAGGAGAACAAAAAACACTGTACAGACATTACTCTAACGCACCTACATGTTGTGGATTTAGTAAAATACAATAAGAAGGGGAAACTAGAAGTTATGGTGTCTTAGAGCGGGGAGCAGAAAGGGCAAAAATAAATGTGTTACACCAGTGGGGGAGATATATCAACTGGAAAAGGGAACCTGACATGCAATCAGCTAATGGACAAGTCACATGTGGCATATGCATACTGTATGTACACCAGGCAAATGCAAAAACAGACTCACAGCAGTGGTAGTATTTATGCAGGTACAAGAAAAACAGAGCAAACATTATGTACAATGCAGCCATTAAAAACAGGAAACTAATCTTTCTTTTTGCTGTGGAGAAATTATGTTCAAAGACAAAAAACAAAACTACTGGAGGAAAAATTCTTGGCTCTTGATTTGGCATTTCATGCTTTAAAAATGCAACCTAAACTATAAATGACTTCTTGAGTGTGTTTTCTGTTTTCAGACAACTACATGTTGATTTGAAAACTCTACAACTAATCACATTGAAAAATATAATTGTTTATGCTCTTCACCCATTTTTTTACATAAAGACAAAAAGGACCTGAATGTGCAAATTTTTTTTGTCATCTTTGAAAACAAAGTCCATTAGTGTAAATCAGATGAAATGCTTCTTGGGTGGTCATCACAACAAGCCAAGGTTTTCTTTAAAAAGTCAGTTGAGGATAAAGACACAGCAAAGGGCTGACTAATGATCCCTTAACTCTCAAACATGTTTGTGTAGTAAACATGTCAAATTGGAGAAAAGTGGCAAAAGTTTCCTCTGTACATAGATATTATAGTATCCATATCCCCAGAGCAAATTCCAGTCTGAGGTTTTTCTTTCTTTCTTTCTTTATTTATTTTTTATCTCTGTGGAGCCTGAATTTAATGGGAGCAACTACTGGAAGCATGACTAACTCAACCAAAACAGCAGGTTTCCTGTCCAACATCATGCTTTTGAATTATCTTGCTTGCATTCAGGACATAAACATGCACCCACAAGGAAGTGGGTTCACTGGCGGGCTACAATCTCACTGAGGACTGAAGAGGCGGGCTTTCAGACAGAACCAGGAAAACGATCTGATGATATGAGTATTATCTGCTACACCATCACAAATTCATGTTGGGGCAACTTGCATTCAGATGATTACCATAGGGAGAAAGCCATCACTGGCTGTAAAATGAAGATGCAACTTAGAGGAAGTTTGAGGTGATCTTAAAGTTCTCTTGTAGAATAACTGAATAACTACATGAAATAAACAACTTTTATTCGTGAAGGTAAAGACTTGTTCTAATAAAGAGAAGAATCTGCTGCTTAACTTGAGATAACAGTCATTCTTGGGGGCACTTTTATTGATTTCTATGTTGCTGTCCTGAGATGAATTGAGTTAGTCTTTAAATTTAATTTGCTTACCCAGCCCCTGACTAAGTGCTATTTGTCAGTTCTGGTTAGTATCTTATTAATAACAAACTGCACAAATAAATAAAGTTGTTTGAACTCAGCTCACCCTTGATTGAGGTCATTTTCTGTGTTGTCCAACCATAGGCGAACGGCTACTGCATTGCCTTCCCGGCACTGTGTGAAGATATCGTCCATTTTACTGATGTTCTCTTTTCTTCCTTAATGCACAGGCAGAGTCAATGCAGAACTAAACTGGTACAGGCGAGAAAGGCGGCCAAAGGGTGTCCTGGCCGGCATCAGTCCCTCTTCTGGGACAGAATCAGTGGCTCAGTGTCACTCACACAACTCTGAAAAAAGGCACAAAAGGGAAGTTACTCTTTAGGCGTGTTATTTCAGCTTGATCTCTTTTCCAAGCATGTGTAAACTCTCTGTCTGTCGTACAAACGTCAACAAAATGACAAAGAAGTAATAAGGAAATGTAACGTTGAGCAATCTAATCCACGTTAGTAACACTGGGTGGGTATACTGTTGACTATTTAGTGACTCACAACATTTGGCCATGACTAGCACCATGTACACTAGAGCAGATAAGTATTTCTATTCAGTGTCATGACATGTTTTGCATTCTCTTTACACTCCACTAAGCAATGCCAGTCGCAATACATAGAAAAAAATAATGTATGCAGATTTACTTCGAAGCAAAGTAAATAAAAACAAGCAACAACCAAAATATAAAAATATTTATTAAAAGAGCAGGGTCACGTAGACATAAAATAACTTAAAAACATATAGCAAGAGAGTAAAATGAATACATCTGAAACCTAATAATGTTTGAATAACATAAGTAAACCCATGAAAAGGGGCATTGTGTGTGATAATACATGACTCACAAGAAGCAAAAACTGGATATACATGGATGTTAGTACAACTAAGTGGGCTGAGCTCTGCTTCATATACTATGCATCCACTTTAAATAAACTCTGACTGAGGTTGAGTGCAATTTGTGTCATAAACTCTAAATAAATATCCGTTGTCTGCAACAGTCTGGCTAGCTACACTGCTATCTAGCTAACACAGGGAAAGGCTCCTCTTAAAATCAGTTTAAGCCTCTAACTCTTGGCTGAACCACCGGGAGTTTATACTAAGCTGAGGAAAATAAAAACAGTAATTTATCTTCTCATACCAACCCTAGTAAACATCCCGTGATTGACAAAATAAGACACTAGCAGCTTTTGCTAACATGCTAACTATCTTGACGCGGCGCAGTGTCTCCGTGTCTCTCGTTTGTCGCTGACTGAATTGGAAGGCACAGCTACGTTTATTATTTCGTCGTTCACCTAGTCAAAACTTAAATGTCTATGCCTCCAATGAGGTTAACTTACCTGATTTATCCCCCTGTTGTCGCGTTAAGCAGACAAACACAGAAGAAGTTACTAGCAGCGTTATGTTATCTCCTGAAGATTGAATGCTGTGGTACGTCCACACCCTCGCCGCCGTACGTACGTGGTAACGTTCATATTGGAGGAAGAAAGCATCCGCCCCCTAGAGGACAAGGAGGGCACTACATGGAGCCCAGGTATTCACAGCCTCGGGTTATGACTTTTTAAAAGGCGTCAACAAAGCGTGGTTAGAGTTA
>JAPQRQ010000006.1:25535279-25565421 GCA_037367365.1 Apogon talboti | reverse complement strand
TCATACTCTATATTTCCTTTCTTGATAATATATTAACATAATATCATGTTATTGTAGGGGTATCCTAAAAATAGCAGAGGTGGCAAGTCGGTTTGATAATGCACGGAGCTTCATCACTGCACTGTCAAATCTGGGATTCAAGATGGTGTCCAAGGTGAGAAAACACAAGATGACACCTCAGTTACCACTTCGGTTTTTTTTACCCACTTATTTTACCCTGTTTTCTAATAGAGTTTGGTTTTTATCCCAATTAACATTTAATTAAGATCCTATTCACAAGGTCACAAGTTTTCTTATTTAGAGCAGATATATCAGTATATATCATTCACTTTTATAGTCAAATAAACTTGAATGTGATTTAACTATGTTGAGGTTAGTGGTCATATACTACACACGTTCACCTGCCCAGTCACTGTAAAATGCAAAGAATGTTTTGTAGCATTTTAACATTTTTTTTTTTTTCCTTTAGGACACAGAAAACACTCATTTCTACTCCTTTGAATTTGTGAAGACCGGACCAGCTCCTGAAAATATCAAAAAATTTGGACTGCAACTAAAGCCTTGTGTGTATAAGAAACGATGAGGAGATAAGAGAGGACATCAATCAAAATACAAATCTATGGAAGTTTCCCCATGTTTTGGGTCCACTGTTTCTTAAAGCAGTTATTTTACAGTTTGTTTTTTTTTTTTTTTTTTTACAGTAAATCAAGATGATTGATGTCTGGAAGCCATTGCAATATTGTACATAATTGTTTTTGTATGGTTCTCCGCAAACATATTTCTTCAAGTTTAACATCTGTCTGTGGTTGAGGATGTGATAATTAATAAAATCTCCTCATGTTGTGATTGGCTGGAGTGAAATCTGACATACACATTCAGATATAAGTGCAAGGAACACATTTAGGATAAAACCAAAAAAGCTCAAATGAGGGGGAAAAAGGAACATTAAGAAAAAATATTGTAAATAGTTTTCGAGTAAAGCCTCAGGTACATATTAGAAGTCATCATTTGATCAGTAAATATTAAAATGTTGCCAAATAAACTAAAAGACATGAGGGAAAATGCCAGCTGGAGAGATCCTAATTAGATTCAATCAATCAGCTGTATTCTGTACATTGCATACATTTGCCACTAGAGGGAGTAACAATATTGCAGCCTAAAAAGGTGAATAGGTTAACTGTATCTGGATTAAAATGATTTTGTCCTGTTGTTGGACCACATGGCTTTCCATCCAGACATGAAAAGAGTATGTGGTGTGTAAAGTCTCCATTATTTCTGCTATGATAAGTCCATGGTGACAGCGAATAAAATTTGTGATAAAAAACTTTATTGACAAATCTTGAAATCAGTACATGACCTGAGAAATATAACATGGAAAAACAAAAGCAAACTTCAAGTAAGATCATTTCAAAAGTGCAGAAGTAATGCATTTAAACACATTAATGCCAGTTTTCTGTATAAACAATCCTTCAGATTTGAGTAATTCACAGTAAGTCATCTAAAAGCATAAATGATGCTGCAGCGTCTGCGAGCCCTCATATTTGCATTGATACTTGCTCAATGTAAAGCTAAACGTATGATTCAAAGCCCTGCTATGCAATTTTATCCTCACACTGTACTCTTGACGTCGATAACTATGGAGTAATTGACTGGCTGAGTATATTCTTTGCTGTCTTTATCCATAACTGCTGGCTTCTTCACAGCAGGAGAGCCCGGATCCTGCATCAGAGCTGTCAAAGCTGAGAGAGATTCTGGCTTCTGAGGCAGAGACAAGATGCACAAAGGAAACAGGTTATGAAACTGTGAAATGTGGTTACAGACGGATAAAGAATGCACTTATGAAAACCACAGAGAACAAACTGTAAACCTGTACGTTAACGGATTTTAGTCTGACCTTGTATTGTCTTGTGGCTGTTATTTTGCTGAAAAACAACAAAAAAAGACAACGTTTATACTTTGAATGATTAGATTTTAGATTATTGCTTTATTTAGGAGGCTGTAAGAGGCTCAATAAGACCACTAGATGGCACTACGAGACATTTTAACGCATAAGCACATGAGTAGCAGGTGAGAATGTACTATCTGACAGGAATATCAATGGAGACGCCTGTTGACCTGAGTCCTCATCATTGATCTCTGATGTCAGAGGCAGCAGCTCATTTTGTACTTTACGGCCTCGATGACATCAACCTTCACCAATGAAGACCTGCTGCTGTCAAAAAGTGTCCCCAGCTTTGCGAGGGAGGGGACACGTCACTCCCAAAATAGCTTTTCTCCCGGGGAGTCATGTTTTCTTGTGTACGCTGTTGTACGCTGTGTGACTGACCTTCCTAAATTAGCCTGACAGGACCCTCCCACTGGAACAAGGGATAATGGGACAGAGCCTCTGTAGGCCAATGGCACCTTGACCAAATGTTCTGACCACAGAGGCAGCTCTATTGAAACAGCCTCTGAACCACTGTTCATTGTGCGGCACTTTGCACTGCACCTTTATTCTCTGCACTTTTATTCTCTGCACGGTGACGCCTGATTAGATCCTGACAAACACAGTTGAGAGAAGTTAGATTTGGGATCGCATTTGGAAAACCTCTACAAGGCAGAACCCATAAACAGTTCTAGGATTGTGACAGGTATCCCACATCAGTCATAAAATGTGACTGACTTGCTGATTTTTTTCCAGAGGTAATAAGATTAAGAGGTGCATATGTGAATGTTTTATTGATGAACAGCAGCTCAAATTTCATTACAGTAATAACTTTCCAAAGATGGGGACTTTTGAACCTTTTTACCTTTGCTTTGAGCATAGTGGCATTCATGATATATTGTCAAATAAAAGTAGTCTACTTGCTGATACTGCCAGAAGTAACACTGTAAGAAGGTCGTCCAAGACACTGGAAAATAAATCTGTTGTTGTCACTGAAAGGCGAGATACTTTCTACCTGTCTGCAAGCTGGGTTGTGGTGGCAGAGGCACCTGTCTGCTTCAGCCACATTGCTTCCTGTTTGTGAATATCTGCATCAGACTGTGGTGTTGGAGCGCTAGGTGTCAATCCACACATCCTGTTTGTTTCATATGGCACTGGCCTCATTTGCCCGTCAACGCATCACCTTTCGAGCTGAGGCATGTCACCTGTGGAGGCATTTAACTCACCAGAATACCCAGAGAGCGACAGCCAGGATCAGGATGATGGCAGAAGCAGAAGAGATGCAGATGATGGCCGCAGTCACTGCACCACGTAGAGTTAACAGAGCCACATATTAGAGCAGAGCTTCAGCAGATATACATAAGAGCTGTCAGAATTAACAAGGCGGACACTAACCAAACTGTTTATCCTCACTGGTGACCTCCACTTGAATGTTAACGGTGGCTGTGTGATGATAGAAATACACCCTGCAGGTGTACAGTCCTTTGTCCCGCTCTGTGAGCTCTGCCTTGAACACCATTGCAGCCTTTTCCGTTTGGACAAATGAGCCATCACTTCTGCAACACAACATGAACAAGTATTGTCAAAAAAAAAAAAAAAGTAACAAAGAACTAAAGCAAAGGACAAATTTAACAGTGTATAAAGTATAGTTGAAATGAGCTCAACCTTAAACGTTTGAGTTTTTACTTTTGCTTCAGTACATTTTGCTGATAATCCTTCCATGTAATTACTCATAAAATTTTTAATTTTTATTTGTAGTTGCGTATTTTTTACAGTGTAGTATGAGTACTCTTACTTAACTGTAGGGTCTGAATTCTATACAGTGCACAGTTTACTGATGTTTAGGGGGATACACCACCTTTGGCAGAGTAGACTGTACTCTGGCACATTGCCTTCAATGTGGAGCAGTATTCTCTGGTTGTGTTGATTTTCCTGAAGAGTCAGTCTGCGTATGACACCATAGCGGCTTTGCAGAGGCGTTGTGTGGTTCAGGACTTTCATAGCAATATCTGTAAGAAAGTCAAGTTGAATTCACCAGGCATATGTCGTGCATGTTTATATATGAACTTCTATATTTTTTCAGATCAGATGCGTGGACTTGTGCAGGTATTAACTGAATATTTTGTTTGTCTCTCACTCACAGTATCTGGGGACATGGACTGTCTTCCTGTCTGTGAATCCATGTTCAGAGTTGTACACACAGGTCAGGTCTTGTCCCTCATGAAGAGCTAGTGGAAACTGATAAGTTAGCGTAGCTTTCTGGACGTGACCTTCGTACCTTGAGTCCAGGGATGTTTGGGCTTTGGCATTTTCAGGAAGGACCCAGGCGAGGTTCGTCCCAACATCGTCTCCGCTGCAGATACACTCTGCCGTCCAGAGATGGGAGCCTGACTGCCTCTTTAGAGATGCACTCAGCATAGGAGCTCCTGAAGGAAGACCAGGGGGGGCTGGAAAGGGTTGAGGGATGAGCAGCATTCTGGGTTTGTGTGTGTGTGTGTAACAGAAAATATTTCAGAAAAAGAAATAACATACTGTGCCCAAGAATGCGTATTGTTCTTTTCTCTGGTGCCTCCAAGCTCGGATGCTCCACCACACAGGTCAAATTCTGATCAGAATACAAAGAGGACAGGAAGTGCACAGAACTCTGAGCCAATACCAAACCATCAGCCTGGACTTTAGTTTCCATCACATGAGTGATGCTGTTGTCACTGTCACTGTTTCCAACTTGCCACGTTACGGCGGCTGCAGGGGCAACACTTTCCACTGAGCATTCCACCTTTGTGTACTCATCACCTCCTTTCCTCTCTGTGCTGGAGCTGAGGGTGATGTTAGGTGGAGCTGTGTGGGAAAAAGTTTAACCACTGTAAGTTGGGGCTTTGCTTTTAGAGAAAAAAGATAAAATCTATAGTTCACTTATATGGTCAAATATACTCAAGTTAAATTATCCATTTCTTGATTTGTTGAACATACCGCAAAGAGGGAGTGTTATGCTTCTGTTCTCTGGCTTCTCAAATGCAGGGTGATTTATCACACACTTCGCTGTGAGCTCCCAAGGCGAGCAGGCAGGGAGGAGTAAAACTCCCCTGACGGAGTGGCTTCCATTATGAGAAGTGGAATTGAACCAAGTGACTCTAGACACACCCTCTGGTAGAAGCCAGGACATGCTGGCTGCAGGAACAGCATCAGCTGCTAAGCACTCAATCACGCTGCTTCCATTGTCAGTCTGCAAATCAACTTGTATTGAGGGAGGAACTGAGAGGACAGGAGTAGAGAGAAACATCCACATCAATATTTTACACTCATGATGTGGAAATAATAAAAGTGTATTTGTGTAAGTGTGTCTGAGAGAATGAGAGGGAGAAGTTGCACTTACCAGGATGAGTTCTAACTGTAATGTTAAAGTGTAGCATTGCCCAGTGATGGTGATAATAGAAGGCACATTCATACAGGCCAGCGTGGAGATGATTCACAGGACCCTGAATAGAGAGGCTGCTGCCGACCAGAGTCACACCCTCGGGTATGGGTCCATCATCTCTGCAGGGACAAATCAGCAAACACACTAACAGTCATGTTTCAAAAGTCTGTTTATCGGCATTTTGATCAAACAAACATCTACATCTGGCTCCTGCTGTCTATCACTTGTGGTTTGGTGCCACCAAACCTAACCACATCCTCCACAGGATATGTAGGTTGTTTCAGTCTACACATGGCGCTGAAACAAAAAAAAAAACACTAGCAGTGTTACAAGTGACTGATTTTTACCATTACAAATGTAAAACATCTAAACCTACACAACAAGAGATTTAAAAAAATATATATAATGGAATAAAGTTACAGGGGTGGCCAAAAATATTAAATCACTTGGCATATTTTAGAGGTTTCCTCTTTTTTTGAATTGGCCGTTAAAATACCCATAAAACGGAGGAAATATCTACAAAGTCATCATTATGCTCTATAAACCGTAGAATAGAGCCATCATAAGGAGATTCAGGTCATTTTCTGTACAAAAAAAGCAATAAAAACTAGGCCTATTGCACTATCAATGTCACACAATCATGTTCCTTAACAGAAGAAGCAAGCCACATTACTTGTGTGATCATTGTCAGGTGTGATCATGGTTAAACTGATGGTGATTGTAAGTCTTAGGAAACAGCTGAGTGATTCTGCTGAATGTACAAGGCCTATCCTGCTCATTTAGTAAATATTAGGTTAAGTTTAAAGCAGATAAAAACAGTAGGTGAAGCATCAGTTCATCTAATACTTGCTGTGCTCAGAGAAACGAACTGCATGTTTCATGAACATTATGGAATAAAATCACATTTTGGAGGCAAAAAGGTCAATATTTTCAGATATATCAGGTGTTCTAATAATTTTGGCCACCGCTGTACACCCCATATACAAATTCCACACCAGGATTATGTTAGCAGTCAGCCATGCTAGATCCTCATAAAAGCAGCGGATCCCTGCTTTCCTATAAGACCAGTTTTACTGTGGTGAGGAGAGCTCAGACTGAAACTTACGCTGTATAGTAGTACTTTAACTTACTGTTTATGTCAGAATCAACTCATGCTTTCTGATTTTCAGAAATAGCGAGGTCTGTGAATTCAAAAATTTAAGCTCTGATGTCTGTTTTTAATCTCTAGCCCTTTGTGGTGTTGTTTTTCTTTATTTATGACAGAGAGAGAGAGAGAGAGAGAGAGAGAGAGAGAGAGAGAGAGAGAGAGAGATAGGAAAGGCAGGAGATGACTAGGTTGGAGCCAGACCTGAACCTTTGTCATTTGTGGTCTACTTCCCAGTTGAGCCACACAGACAGCCCTGTAGTATTATTTTGTGATAGTACACTAAAAACTCACATCCGATACAAGATGTTTTGTCTTAACCTGAAGTGTTTCTTACTTTTTGCAGGTAACGTTGTAACTGGGTACATTCCCAGTGACCTCCACTGTGAATAAAGCATCTGTCTGTCCTTCCTGCAGCTCTAAATACTCAGTGGTTTGGATGCTACCATCACTGTTTTCCATCCCAGAATATGACAAATGAACTCCAGACAAATCTGCAGAATGAAAAGCACATTATTTGCTGTAACTTCAACTCTACGAGACAGTTTTACACATGTGAAAAATGATAGTACTTACAGAAAGATGGCAGTGTTATGACTCTTGACTCCCTGTGAGTAAATTTGGGGTGGTCAAACGTACAGGTGATGTTGTGGCCTTCGTACGTGGCTGCAGGGAGATGCACGGAGATGGTTTGTGCATCTGTGCCTGTGTCCTCTGGCTGCAGATCCTCATCGGTGTCCAAAGCCAAAAAGATGTCAGTGTCAGGTCTCCCTTTAGATGAAATACAAGAGACCACCCAGAACTCACTTCCTCTTTGTTGTACCATCTCTGCTTTAATGGTCACATTTGGCCTCACTGTGAAGCAGGAAGAAAGGCGAGAAGAGTTATTCTTTCTCAAGGTCTAATGTTTTTTCCAGCAAATTAAAAAGTCAGATAGCAAGAAGAGGCTCTGGGTGTTTTTGTTAAATAGGAAGCTGGAGCCGGATGAGCTGAATGTTAGCTAAACACAGGCCATAAGGGGCTTCTGCTTGGGTTTTGGAGAGTGCTGACTTAGGCTTATCACCTGTCCCATCTGTTGGCTGGGCTACAGCTGAGAGCAGATGTCTGGCCCAGCTGCTGTCCAACTTAAGCTGAAAGAACCGCAGGCTTTAATACAGGGAATCAGCGGAGATCACAGTCTATTATCAAATACATAAAAGTTGTGCTGGCCATCCATCCCTAATGAGTAAAACAAGTGAGCTAACACCTCATAATAGCTCGGCTGTCAGCTTATGGTACGTAGAATTAATGTGAGTGAAAGCACTTTGGCTTTAAAAAATTCCATCTGTTAACACCAAAAGTTATGTTTGGATTTAACTACTGCAGTTAGGTAATTATCAGGACTTCCTGGACTGTGAATGCACCGTGGACAAATAATAATGGGCTGGCTCATGCTAATGGGAACTTAAACAGTAAGCTGAATAAACATACAGCTAAAACATATGGTGATTTGGACAAAGATTGCTCTCGAAATGGTTATTAAAAAATCCACTTTCAACTCACTAAAAAGAGTAAAATCAAAAGCATCATCATTAGTTATTAGTGAATAAATTCACTAAAAAAATTGACAAAAACACACTATCTTCCTGATACGGTCAATTACTAGCCTGTGAACACTGGAGGGCATTGCAAGAATAATTTACTAGTTTAATGAGACAATCTGAAGCTAAATTAAACCTGTAGTAATAGTAATAGTAACTTCTGCCACAAGGGGTCTCTCAATCAAAACAACAAGAGAAGATTTTGTACGAGATAGTGTTGTTTTTACCATGCTGTTTTTCCTCAAGGATTGCCAATAAAAATGTATACAGAAGAGGTAATCCATTAAATTGTTATCCGTGTTATGTTTAGTGACATATATTAACTTTACTATTTCATTATGAAATAGCCACAACGTTAAACATTAATGTAAGTGCGCAATACCATTGACAGGCAACCTGGTGAAAAAGGTTGTTAAAGTTTTAAACTGTCCCAAATGGAAATTGTGTTGGGTTCTGTGCACCATGCATCATGTTTCATAAGGACTATGTCACGATTCACAGTTACAGCACAATCAGATTTGTGTTTCTGTGTCTGTTTTCCAACCTGCAAAATCATCTATGGGGATGTTGTGAAACTTTAGCTTCAGTAAACCAATCACAGAGGTCTGTTCAGAGCTGTGGGATGTAAAAATAGGCTTTAAACATGATAGACAGCAGTAATATCTAGTCACTGTTAAGACTCTGTCAGATGTGTCTCTGCTGCCCAGAGTCTGTGGTTCATTAATGCATCACAGAGACAAGATGGCCGCTCTATCACCTGTGATATTTTGGCCTCTCCATAGCAGCACGACCAGTGTAGCATTGTCCATCTTTATAATCTGCATTTTGGACAGTGGAGAGAGCTGCAGGAGGTAGGTGTTTATTCTCACATTTTGATCTTTTTTCTCATAATTTCTATCTGCTGCAGTTGTATTAAGAATTTCTACATGACACTGCAATGTTTTAATACTGTAATTAGTAGTCTACAGACCTTCACATTAATAGACCCACATCTGAGTTTTATTTCATGGAGGTGCACGCTGCACCATCACTTTTATATCATTATTAATTGTGTTTTGAGTTATTGCTGCATTACAATTTCCATGTGCTTGATACCGGTGAAGCAGTGCACTCCCACATGAATGCATTGCACTGAGCAATGTGATTTATGGTCTGTCACTGTGTATATGGAACAGAGTGAGAAGGAACGGCCAGCATGAAAAATTAGAAGGCGAAACTTACTGTGCTGTGAGATGCTGAGTCATGAGCCATGATTACAAAATTCTCACAACTGAAACAATACAATATGTCACTTCCTGACAAAGCAGACCTGCAAATACAACAACACTTGGCTGTGAACGTGCTTACTGTAGGTGTCCACCCTCACTGTGGTGAGTTTTGGTTTTGGGAGGGTCGGGTGTTGAACCACACAGGTCACACTGTCGTCGTCCTGCAAGTGGGTGGGGAAATGCAGGATGCTGCTCAGGGTGGAGGTACCATTTGGGTGAGTCGTTTCCTCAGCATCTATGTTAAAGATGTCATTTGAGGGAGGGCGGCCATTAACCAACCAGCTGATCTGAGGCGTGGGCCGGCCCCCATCAGCGAAACATGTCACTGACTGGTGGTGAGTGCCGTTGATAATCTCTGCATCCACTTGGATCTGTATGTCAGGCCGGGCTGCAAATGAATGAATTATTATAGAAAGGTGTGATTTTTTTTTTTTTGAAGGGAATACAATATGTAACAGTTCACAACTGTGAGAACCAGTGGTGTTCAAGTAAGCAATAGCATGACTGAGGAGAGCAAGTGGCTTTAATTAAAAAAAAAAAAAAATAGAAAAATAAAATGTTGTTTCCAGATTGTTTCACAGAGGTTATGTTCTACAAACACATTTCCACCAATGAAAAACTTAATATATTGTACAGAATATCACAAACATCCTTCTGTCTGTATCTGGTGAACAGTATCTCACAGACACAGTTTTTAGGGAATAATAGTTTTTTAAAGGAAAAAAATAAACATCTTTAATTATAGTGGCATGATCAAACAGCAAAAGCTGCATTTGTACACGTTTTATTAAAGTTGCTGCAGCACTACTGAGCTTTATCACTTAATTTCTTCAAAATAAAATAAAAAAGTATTCATTTATGATTGTTTCTTACCTACTACAGTGAGGAATACAGTGTCAGCAATATCCTCATCTTCTGTAGCAAACTTACAGGTATACCCTCCCTCCGCTTTCACACTGGTCACGTTCATTCTGACTGAGAGGTTTGTGAGAGAGTGTGGAACTGAGAAATCGGTGTCACGGCTAAAAGGCCTTCCATTCATAAACCCTGCCAGCCGCTTGCTAACTTTAGATTCAGTCTCCCGTTTCCAATCTGCAGCGATGATCTCGTCCTCGCCCAGATATCTGCAGCCCAGGTGCACATCTTCTCCGAGGACTCCTGTAACATTGTGTGTGATCTCCAGAAGTGACTCTTCAGTGAAACCTGAGGAAAAAAAAGCCCAACACAATAAAAATGAAAGGTCATAAGTTCATCAACACCAGATCCTAAAATTGCGAGCTCTAGCAAAGACTTGTCTGGAGGGGGAAATGTGATTGTTCCTGAGAGGATAGGTGTCCATGTTGTGCCAGAATAAAGGGTTGAGTAGCTGAGTGAAACTATGACAGATGATGCGGACTAACCAGGTCAGTGGTTATAATGTTGTTTAATTAATGTCATTTAATTATTATTAGAATCAATGTCAGAGCTCTAGTGGCTTTCTTAAAGGGCCAAGACAGGACTTGGACTTATGCACAAAATGACACCATGTACCGAATATATTTAATGGAAGGCTCCATTATGTTAATGAAATGAAAACAGTCCAAAAGTTACGCCCCAATCCATACACACACACACACACACACACACACACTGTGACCTCTTCTCTTCCTACTGCTCAGAAATCAGCCACAATTACGGGAGGTTTCAGAGGAAAAGACATTTAATAGAAGCTGACAGGTTTTAACACTTGCAGGAGGACAGTGTGCAGACTCCAGTGCATACCAAGTCCCTTTCATCCTACTTCCTCTGCTGACTTTATCAAAGTGCACTTGAGGACAGAGTTTGCTCCATCAGCCGGCTGAAGCCAAGCAAAGTGAACTTCTATTCAGCCTCAGATGCATAATGACGGCTTAAATGACGACAGCGTGGTGCTCTGCTTCATGGAAAACCACTAAACATTTAGCTGCTGCAATCTAAGCTGAACTGTTTGCATCAAAGACTGTTAAAGTTGGAACGCTGTTCTACTGTACACTGCATCGCATCAAACGGAAACAATGTGAAGCCTTTAAGTAGGAAGGACAGACAGGGAGAAATGAATATGCTATATCACTTCAATTATGCCAAGTGGGTTCATTATTCATCTGCCCTTGCAGCTTATTGCCAAAATAAAATGTCAGCCAAGTACAGAAAAGATACACCTTAAGGACACGAGCTCAGTAATAACTAAGAAAAAATAATATATTCATGTAGCGCATATTTCCTTAGCCTTGGGGGCTTCTTTTCTCACCAAACAGCAACTATGCACCGCCAGCTTTGTAGACTGGGGATGTGGTAAACAAATGATTCTCTCAACTTTAAAAAACACAACATTCATCTCAACTTTCATCTCCGGCTGCAAGTCCCGGTGACTCTGCAGAGACAAAGATGTGAGGATACACCTCATACCTCCTGAAACCCAAAACCAAAATGGTTCTAAATAAGAATAACTTGCAGAGGGTTTTCCCCTTACTCAAACAATAAACTATCAACAACCCTCATATATTAACTTTAAAAGGCTGCAAAGAAACTGATTTGGTTTAGGATGACACAGCTGATCAATAGTATTGAACTGAATGCTGGTGTGATAATACAAACATGCCATCAGTAAAAAAACCTTCAGAAACAGTTGTCATTGAGTTTGTTAAGATGTATTTAGTGTGTTAAATCACTTTGCAGTGCTGTTTAGTGTAAAAATCACTGGTTAAACAAGACCTTAAAGACCAGTAAAATAAGCTCATAAACAGCTGACACTCACGGATGGATTGTAACCCTACAGACTTACCCAAAATTTCCGACCAGTGAGCAATATTTAGGACAAGACCCAAAATCAGCAGCCTTGAACATCCCATGATGGTGTCATTGAGTAAAATAGAACTGGATTAACTGGCTGTATGTATAAGGCATATGAGTATTTAAAGCGTGTGTATGTGTGTGTGTGTTCTGTGGTTTATGGTTAGAGGCACACACCCTTGACAGCTGACACTGATGTTTGTGCAGATGTACATGTGCTTTTGTGTGCGCGCACACACACACACACACACACACACACACACACACACACACACACACACACACACACACACACACACACACACAGTGCCACTCATACACCCACACTATGAGCAAAAACTCTCACATGCTTAGAGAAGTGTGGAAAACCGTTTCACCTGCTTTCTACAACAATAATAACTCTGCTTCTAAATGTAGGGTTGCGGCGCATTTGCATGTCTCTCACAGTTTTCACCTCTCAGGACTGATTTTCTGCTTTCAGCTCCGAGTCACCGTGCAGGATGTGTCTGTTCAGTTACTCAGCCACCTCATATAGCAGGGTGCCTTGGGAAGTGGTAAAGCCATGCATCATTCATACCATCCTGTCCCTGCTGGGGCCCAAAGCGGATGCCTGTCTGCAAGACAGCTCGCTGCTGCTCATGCCCTGCAGTTTGGGAAATCACTCACCTCTGAGCATTGTTTTATGGCATAGTGCTCCTCTAATTAACTTTATTTTTCTCAGCCTGACTTATTTGCTGACGTACAAAAACAAATATGGATAAGGCGAAAGAAGCTCTTTGCAGGGGCTCAGCATTTCAGACTGGTCTGTTTAAGGTTGCTTCTGCTTTTGTTTCCTGTAAAAGGTGAACAACTTTAGTGTTGAGTCATCAAGACCACAGGAGGATGACACTGAATGAAATGACCTGACAAAAATTGCTGCTAAGACTTTTGATGGTGTGCGGTTTGTAACGGCTTTTTGAATTGTGATGTATGAAACTGGCAGTCATAGTGAGAAATGTTGTAGTCTGAGAAAGTGGGTTTTACAAAGATTATTTTTTTCCTGTTTCTGTCTCCGTTCTTTTGCTTCTTCATCAAAACACACATGCAGACACATTAGAGTCACTCTTTAGCCAACTGAAGTAGAAAAACATCCTCCAAAAGCCTCAGCCTTTTTTTCCACACATGTCCTTTAGTTCATCCATTCAATTTTATCAGCTGTTTTTTCCTTTGCATCCTATAAGAGGTAGATTTTCCTTAAATATATGGAAACTTTTCAGTCCTGGTGGACCTTAATGAACCATGTGCTCATGCAACAGTAAAGTCATCCTTTTTAACAGATTCTAAGATTTCATGTGAATGAGATGAAAAACTTACATTTGACATCAATATTTATTTTTTTTATTTGTTTCCAGCTGCTTCTTCTTGACTTTGTATTCCTTGTCATTCCTTATTTTTTCTTTTAAAATCCCACAACTACATGGTCTTACTATGAATAAGTCATATGTAGGTTGATGAATTATATATAATTAGTGGATTTTTAAGCCAGTTATTTGATTTGTCCATTATCATGTTGGCTGCATGGGACTGGAAGTGACTATATTTGGACAAAGTGTCATATATGTGGTATGTGGTCAGAAACAATATGGTCAATAAATAAACAGAAAATCCATTGAAATATCCAGAGTTTTTAGAGGAACTAAACACAGTAGATAAGAATGGAACGTCTCCTGGAAAAAAATGTTGCTTTTTTTTTCCAGTGTAAGTCAATGGGCTGTCAGTGATATTACAACTTAAAGATACATCTGTTTTGGCTTCATTTGGGTCACGGTATTAAATTGGGAATTCAATACACATATCTTAATGTAACTCCTAATGCAACCAATAGGGACTTCCTCTTGACATAAGACTGTGTAGAGGTTATTTCTCATACTCTGGATCTTCATTTGATTTGTGATTTGATTAGATTGTGTGGGATGTATTGACAGATGAACCTGTTCTACAGATAATGACCACAATGGGTGTGTGTTTTGTTTGTGTGTTTGTTAATTAAGCCAAGCTACAGCAGATCAGGATGTGTTCATACACTTAAAAGGTCTGTTATTTTGTGTAGAATACATGTGCAATGGTTTGTTGTGTTGCTGTCATTTAGCATACAAAGTGTTTTTGGATTGTGTCCATGGCACTTTTGATAATAGGAAGTAATTGATAAGGAAATATTAATCAAAGAAAAGTATTATATCTTGCATTTCAGGAAATAGTGTGTTTATTTGTTCTTACAAATTAGCCTCTGTACCTCACACATAGATCAGAGAGGTTTTATTGGCATGGTCTGAGCCAGATAAAAGCCTTATTACTTCCAGTTTGTCTGTGGACATACATCCGGAAGGTAACACACGGTTCAGTCTATTACACAAATTACATGCAACATTTGATTTAGAGGGCAAACACTTTACACATAGCTGATCTTCTAAAACGTTAATAATCACATGAACTTGGATCTGGAGGTAATTTCTCCTGCTAATTGAATTACCTGAAGTGGTTGTTCCCTGAAGGTAGACAGAGGTGGAGCAGAGATTGGAGACGTTATCTGGAATACTCTTGTCTTTTCCATTTGAAACTGGGTTTGCCTGACTGTCTGACTGCACAGTAATGCATTTCACTGACAGTGAATTGTTAGCATTTCACAGACAAGGTATTTATATTTTTCACAGATGTACCACTGGCATCCCCTTCACCTTGCTGTCTTTCTCTTTATCTCTTTCTCTAAGGACACGCATGTGGAAATTGAGCTGGAAAAAGCTGTTGGTGATCAGCCAGTAATAATGTGTGTGCAGTAAAAAGCCCCAGAAACCTGCATCCGAAGGCCTGCATGGTAACCTCCTTAGCTCTGTGAAACCTTATCATCGCTCTCGTCACAGGGAGGGAAATCAACAATCATTTGCACCATCTCATGCTTCCTGCTGTTATTCATTTACAGCTAAATTATCACCGAACCCTCCAGCACTCCCACACACACACACGCACTCGTCCATACAAACACGCACAAAGCCTTTGAACAGATTCCATGCTGACACAACAGTTGATGGATATGCTACTATCAATCTAAGTCACATACCAGCTTCAACCTATCATGCATATGGTACTTGTGCAAGAGGAGAAGTCATTATGAAAATATGAGACACCGGCAAGATCAGCATGCAGTTTTTCCCACACAGATCTGCAGTGACAATCTCAAAGTGCTCACATTTGTGGTCGGCATCACAGTGACAGGTATCAGATAAGACTGTGGTTGACAAAGCTTTTCAGTTCAGAGAAGTCATTATCAATATCCTCCGGAACAAACAACCTTTATGTTAAAATTGTCTTCCAGGAAGTTACATATTATTAACTAATCCTGACCTCAGAGATACCATCAAAAATGAAGTCCAGTTTTTATCGTTTTTCTTTTTCAGCCTTGGTTTCATGCAGTGTTGATGATGGTACTGAACATATTGATTGAGGAAGCGTTGACCTTTGACCTTAAATAAAATCCTCTATAGTGAATAATCCCTCTCTGTACTGGATACACTAAAAGAAAAACATACAGTCAGCTCCATAAACATTTGGACTGTGACATAAATGTTGTCATTTTGCCCAATTATGATTGAAGTGTGGATTTTCAGCTTTAATTCAAGGTGATTAACAAAAATATTGCATTAAACATTTAAGAGGTTCAAAAGTAATTGGACAACTGATTGACAAGCAGTTTCAGTTGTGGCCTATTTCCTGGTTACTCCATGATAAATAAATAACGGGTCTGGAGTTGATTTCAAATGTTGATTTTTTTTTAAAATTTCAGATACACTGTGGTAGTATACAGAGGCAAAATTGCAAAAAAACATGTTGCTGTCCAGATATAAATGGACCCAGATGTGCATCATTTCCTTAAAACATACTCCCAGGATCTACGTAAGTTATTGTTTATACCACTGACTGTTAGTGTTATTTGAGTATGAACAGCAATCAAAAAAGCTGATTTCTAAACAAATAACACTCTCAATTCTGGATCATCTTCAGGAGCTGGATGTTAATAGATGTTGTTATGCAGCATACAGTATGTGTAATTTTTTCAGAGCAGTAGTTGCCTTCATTTCTGAGAAAATGGCAAAAAAGTCTAAAAGTGCCCTATTTCCCAGTTGTAAAAAAAAAAAAAAACTTTCTAGAATGTGGACCATCTTCAGGGAGAACTGAGCTATGGTTAAGACCTACTTGTGTGAAATTTTCAAGTCTAAATGTGCTGTAGCTGTTGTGTTACATGCATGGATCTACAGATAGTGCCATCTGCAGTTCCTTCACAGGGATGAAGGAAATAAGATCTGAATTCAGAGTTAGTTACAGTAGTAAAATTAAAAATATATGACAGGAAAGTAGTCAACATGCAAAATTGTGCATTTTCAGAGTGCAATACTAATAATGTAGTATACCAGAACTTATGCAACACAATGTAATACCATTTCAGTGTAATACCAAATTTAATTGTATGTACTATGTTCAGTGATATGTATGTTGTGTGTAAAGTCTTTATCTGAAAGATTCCTGGTAGATGACAATAATATCTAAAGTTACTTCAGTATTTCCGTGTGAAATGCAGTTGAGTCGATTTTAAGCATGTGGTAGTAAGTCACATTCGCTGCATTTCTTAACCAGTATGTTTCAGTATCCATAAGATTTATTTCTGTTATTTTTTGTTACCATTATAAATGTCAAGTCTTATTTGTTTTACCTGTATGTTTTGTGTTTACTCAAATGTTGTGTGAACGGTACACCAATACTGAGGAATTGCTGACCACAAAAAAAGAAAAAAACAGATGCACACTTGCAGCAACAAAAACAATAAACATCTTTTATGTTGTATGGAATCAACATTTCAGTGAACCCATTATAACCCATTATAAGTGATAAGCACTCGGAAGCACCACATCCTGACCAAGTTTTATACAAGCACATAATGGTTACTGATACATTTTATCAGCTCCAATAAAACATTATACATCCATAATGACTCATAATCAGGTCATGAATGTTTATGGTTTGTTGTCCTGCAACCTTCTAAAGCCATATTACTCTTATTGCTTTCACAATCCATCGTTCAGCATCATGGTGAAGAGAAAGATGGGAGTTGAAATGTAGATGATACAACCTGAGGGTATGAGAGCAAGAACTTTAAATTCACATGTACACATGTATCCTTTAAGTGCTATTGAAACTGGAACAGGATGAGTCATACTGAAATAGTCTCTTCAAATGTTTACAACTGCCAAGAAAAGTCTGTCAGACTGTCAGTTGCATCAATGCAGAAACGATTCTGTTTTTGCAACTTCAATCACCATAAGTGGGTAAAAAATGAAAATGTCTTGATTTTCTCAAAGAGATAGCTCCTATCGTAGCATCTTACTTTGTTTTTTTCTACATGAGTCATAACATCTCTGATCAATCTCCTCCTCATGATGCTTTATTGTGCTGTAACCACTGAGGAGACTGCACACTGAGTGCTTTATTGTTATTTAGTTGGTGGAAATAACTGTGAACAGTCTTGAAGATGATGTATTTGATATTCAGGCCATAGACATTTATATACTTCAACATTTGCTGGACTGCTGAGTGCTTAATGGTTATTTAGTTGATGGGAATTACACAAACACACTCATAAAGAGTGGGAGGGACTGCTCTGGGCATTACAGTAAGTAGTGGATGAAGCATGAATGAGGGTTTTTGATCAATCCCACAGCCCTGAAATGCATTTCAGGGAAGTAGTCCTTTGTTTTCCCAGACAGAAATCACAAGAGGAGCCATGGGGAAGAGGTGTGGTGTCCTGCCAGCAGGGTTGTGCTCTGAGGTGAAGCTGTAGTCGTTCATGAGAGGATGGGAGACTTAGTCTCGATCCAGGGGCGAAAAACTGAGTAGCTGGCAAAATATCAAGTGAGAATGTAAGTGAAATGGACAGCAGATGGTTCTGGTTGGTGCACCGGTTGTTTGTAACGTGCTGTGCATGGCTGGGCCTGTGCATCTCTGCAGATCTGGCACCTGTCCTGGCTTCCCTCCCTGCAGGACTCTGCAACCTGCAGGCTGTGGGTCTGTGCTAATGCAACCTGTACAACTGCCATCAGGGGAGGTAGTTTACAGGGGCCCATTCAAGGAAACACCAAAGTTAAGGTTCAATAAAACTACACATGAAAACTTATTGAGTCAAGAAGTCGTCATTGGTCATTTTTCTGTCACGTTGCATGGTCAATTAAGGAATTAACCTTTAAATACCAACCAAAAAAGTGTAATATTGTTGCAGGATTAAGAGACCACACCTCAGTAACCAGCTGTCCAAGTAAAAGGTCAATCAGTGGTCAGCTTTGCATGGTTTTTAAAAGGTTACTTGGTCACCAAAATAAAAGGCTAAAAGGGTGCCATTTTTGTTGTTGTTGTTGTTGTCATATCATTATTTCAAGATATCATCTTTTTAAAACTATTTCACGTGAAAATACATCAACAAAGAATGCTTCACTACATCTTCTTAAAATGCATGTTCATTAAGAAATAGTGTCACTCATTTTTTTCAGTTTAGCATAATAGCATCAGCACCCAGTATTAGAAGATGAAAAAGACCCTTGAAACCACTCCTTATGCCACGCCCACCAGGAATAAATGTTTGTACATCCCAATCTCCTGCAGCTATTGAATCCAGGCATTGTCCACCTTCACTCACACAGAGAGTCATTATGGAAGGCGGTCAGAGTCACTCAGCTGCTCGACCCTACCTCGGATGGTCCATCTTCACCACTTTCTGCTGTTGTATACCTTTAGGGATCGCTGCTATTATCTGCTCCTGTAGGGTAGGTGACTCTTAGCTTTTTTCTTTTTCTGTTTTGTGCATTTTTAAAAGTTAAAAGAAAAATGTACAAAAAATAAAAAATTATATTGACTGACTTCTGTTACTAATCTAACCACTCAAACTACATGTATTTTGCTTCTATATATGTGTGGATACATCAGTAGTGGGTAAAGAAAACATGAATCCTCTTATGATTTGGAGCAGTTCCAAGTTTTTTTTTCTCTTGGGAAATGTTATTAGTTATCAGATTTGTTTCGACAGCAATTGCACCAGACTCATGATTTCATTTCTTGGGTCAACCACTTTAGTATCAACAAGAATTTCACTGATCTTGATCTTTCTCTTTTTTTTTTGTTAAGACATTGGATGCTAATCGAATTGGTGAATCAGCGATAGCTGAAGATGCATCGAGGAAGGCGAAGGTCCTGAACATCATCGGACTTGTCTGTGGAATAATTATGCTGATCATTCTAAGTGTACTGGTGTCTCTTTATCGCAAACATGTTCCAAATTGACAGACTTTTAAAGTCGACAAATACCACGAAGACTCATCTACAGAAACAACAAAATTAATCTTCAATAAAATCTTAAATCAAATCTTACCAGAGATGGTCGTTTTTGTGTCATGATATACAGCCATTTGAGGATTTATACGACATGTTTACATGACATACACACCACAAAAGTGTGTGTTATTGTTGCAGGATTAAAAGACCACACCCCAGTAACCACATGGCCATGTAACAGTCAACCACTGAGCTGCATAGCTTAATGGGTGACTTGTTGGCCAAAATAAAAGCTTTTTTAAATCTTGTGTGTGAGATTTCTCATGGTGGATGCAGGTGCTTGGAAAAAAGCTCACTGATAAAACTGAATTTTTTATCTTCCTGAGAAATTAGGTCTTTACATTACATTTACAAGTCTTTACATTTCTATAGCAAAATAAGTTAACTTGTTATAAATTGTTATATATGTTATCAACATGTGTATTTACATTTTATTCAATGTTTCAGACAATGTTCAAATACAGAGAAATAGATAATTTTCTAAAAAGCAATAACCTTTTAAGTCAATCAAGGCCAATGTGTTCCTTTAATATATAAAACCTGACCAGCACTACTTCTTGATAAAAGGCTAAGAGCAGAACCTGAATGCATCATGAAACATTGTGCAACAGGTGGCTTTGTTTATCTCTCTTGTTTTACTGCGGTCATGACATATTGGTCTATATTGTGTATATTAAGTTAACCCAATAAACCTTGTTAAAATTAAATGGAATGTTGAATATAGACTGATATGACCCCTGATGTGTTCATGAAGGACATATATGTTAAGCTACGACCTTTGCCTTCCAAATAGACCTTGTCACTTAACCTGCACTTCCTTATATCTACATTAACCACCTTGATTTAACTACAGATTGTTTTTTAAAGAACCACCAGTTTGATAGGTGGCATACAGATTGGACTGTGTTTCAATGGAAAAAGGTCATGTGGTCTGATTAGTCTAGATTGGCCCCTGTTCCAGATTGAGGAGGCTGAGAATAGAGGTGGATGAAGTGATTACCCATCATGCCTAGTGCCTACAGTACAAGCCTGTGGAGGCAGTGTTATGATCTGGGGTTGCTTAGTTGGTTTGGTCTGGGTCTGCAGTGTTATGTGGGTCCAAAAAAATGGGGTCAGCTGACTACCTGAGTGTACTGAATGATCACTAAGAATCTTTGGAATGTGACAGAGATGAGTTTACACAGCAAGCCAGACTCTCCCATCATCAATATTTGATCCTGATCAAAAATTAATGGAATTCCAAATGCAAATAAATGTTGTGACATTTATTGCAACATTACATAAGCTTTGTGCATAAACAATGCCATGATGAATACAGTCTGTTGCTAAAGGTGGTCCAATGAAATATGGAGTGTGACTTTTTTTTTCGGCCAAGCAGTGTATGGATGACAAATAGTTCACCTGTCGAGTCAAACTTTCTGCTTCCGTTTATTGAATACAAATCATTCTTTCATTAAAAAAAAAACAAAACTTGATTGTAGTTGTGGTTAATACGTTGCAATCACATGGCTGTAAAATGGTTGGTCATGGAGATACTTGATGGAGTTTACTGTTTTACCATGTCAGTAAGCTAGTGTTCAGCATGAGCTCACCCATGTCCCCCTCACAGATGGCTGTGACCCCACTGTCCAAATATGGTCACTTGATATTCTAAAGAACCAGAGTGGCAGCAGGCTAAATGTAAATGGGTGGTTTTAAAACAGAAGTCCAAAAACTGATGGGTGATTTGGTCTGGACTGGACAAAAACTAATCAATGATGTCATTATTACATACGTTGCTGACATGTGATTGTAACATTGCCTAAAGAGGAGAAATCTACAATTTTATTGAACGCAACAACCAGTTTTATTCTGTCATCTGTCAGTGGAGTCATATCTTTTTTACAGGGGAGCATGACATTTTTAATGGAATGTTAAAGCTTAAATTTAATGCGAAAATTACTTGTAACCATTACATTAGAATGTGACGATAAAACTATAATTAAATGTGAGTAACAGGTTAATACTTAATCTTGTTCCTCTGTGCATCACAATGTAGATTTTCATCTGTCATGGTGGTAAAACAACTCCCACAACCTCTTTTGCTATTGTTTATATTGACAGATCCCTCTGTGTCATACTGTTCATTTTAGTGTACATACTCTACCCTTAGAGGAATACTTGAGGCCAACTGGCTGCCACTGCTGATAAATACCTCCAACAGGACTTCAGTGCATTTTCAGATATGTACCTCAGTGTCATAGGTAAATGAAACAGAACACAAAAACAACTGACAACAGCACCCACCAGACAGCTTTATGTAATTTTATGTGAAACAAAACCTTAATTCTTTATGACAGATTAGTGAGCTGCAGCTGTATTCATGACAATGTTACAACACTCTACTGTGGACGATGAAATATTGCCTTTTGCAGTTTAAAGATAAATGAATTACTGATGTTGCTCTCAGTTGACAGCAAGCCCTTAATTAAAACAGTGTGGGATAATGAGAGTTCACCTCCGCTCAAGCATGCACTGCACTAAACTCAGCTGACACAACAGAAAATTCACATGCAACCTTAGACCTGGGGGACAAATTACTCTGGCACCGGCCAGGCAGGGACTGTGCAGGAAGGCGAGGAGCAAATCAATACGCTTTTATAGACCTGAATCATGCCTAAATGTTCCTTCTCTGCTGCTTTAATTTGCCTTCTGGCTGTTTAGATGAAGAGGGAGGCGACATTCACTCACAGTGAGACAGCTGTGATGGAGATCATCATGTTTTCATTCACTTTTCCCTTCCATTAGTTGATGTGAAGTCTCTATGTCAGTCTGTTGAGTCTGGTTTTATTGCCCTGTCTATTTCACATCAGTCTGTATAGGCTCAGGTTACAAATGTAGGAAACAAAGCACTTGATGCAAAGTTTGTAGAAGCATGTGTTTTGAATTGCTGTTGGACAAAACTCAGGACTGCCATCTATAGGCAAAACTGACAATTGATAAGACTTCTGATAAAAATAGCCATGGAGGTATGTTGTTGTTGTTAGGTATGTCATCATTAAATGCTTTGTTTATGTAAAAAGGATCATTTTCATTGCATGTATTTTTTATAACATGCAGATAAACATTTAATAGCATTTATTTGTACATTCATCCAGTAATGATATACTAACAATAAAATACACTTGCATTGAAAATATGTTCTAAGCATTAAATATACCTAAAGGGTCAATAGTATAGAGAGATTAATTCTGTGATTCCAAAACTAAGAATTGGCATCAAATATAAAATTGAGGTGTACTGGGAAGATTATGTTAAATCTAAATCCTGTGCATTTGATAAGCAATAAAATATCATCTAGCACTAACATTGTGGCCTGCGCTGTCAGCCTTTATAATGCAAGAATTCACATGACATAAATTAAACCAATCCTCACATAATAATGCTAATGATACATGATGTATTGTGTTAATATTGAAAGTCATATGATATATTTATGATAAGTAGTCAGCTCTTTTGGCCCTTAACCAGGATGATGAACTACACACTGAGAGGACAGGGGCCCTCAGAAATCCCAGTGGCGCCTCTTGTGTATGCACTGACTGCTCAACCAGTGAATTCCAGCAGGACTGGGTACTGTGGATCTGTTTCAACACAATGACAACACACATAAAGGCTCATTCACACAACTTATCGAATCTGCCTGGCTTCATCAATACACACACAGAACTGAACGCTCTGGTGTCCCTGAGTGACCGCTGTCTCTGCCTCTGCCAATTATCACACAGGCTGACCTTCATTTTACCTACACTGACTCAGCAGTTGCTGCTAATGTTAAGTGATTATGGTGCTGGTGTGAGAGGCATTTGTCAAGGATCAGTCCTACAACCTCTTAACCACATTTTAAAAGCCTCAAAAGCCTCTGAGGCCATAAATTGCAACTATCCGGAAACAGTTGAGAGGCTAATTGATTCTGCTAATGGGCAAAAGTTAATGATGAGTACGATTTACCACATAGGTTTATTGTGACACATAAAGTCCATTTTATCATACAGTCAGCATTGTCATCTGTACAATAATTGCCATATTTATATGGTAATATTCCCCCCTGCATAATGATCAAATGCGCAATAATTTCATCATTTTGTTTCACTAAATATTAGTAATTGTAATCAATGCAACCATAATGTTCCATCTGAAAAAAATTTCCAACATAATCAGGAAAGTAAATCTAATACATCCCTTCCCATATGGCATCTTTCCAGGCAGTCATGCTTGTCTTTACATCTTTAAATCAAATCACAGATTTTAGGTATTTATATAAAATGTGGTGACTTACAGGTCAGTATATTTACCAAGTGCAAATCTGTGCTTAGTATTTTCCTCAAAATATGATCATTTAATATCTCTGGTACTTCAACACTTCCCATCTGCAAAGTTGTAAGACGATAAGATTAATACTCAGATTGCAAAGGTACCAGTAGTATTTCCCATCAGCAAGTCATTAATATTAGCTTGCATATATTACCCATACATGGAATCATTTTCTCCTGTCAAAAAAAAGAAGAAAAACTTTGGTCGACCTTTCACAACTCTCTGTTCTTGCTTGTAATTAGATTTGGCCCATGTCAAGGTGAGAGAGTTATTTTGAGTGAATATCTGATACAGGAGGTAAGGCTAATAAATGGAGGTCAGGTGTCAGTGACTCAGGCTGTGCTATATGAAATGGATATGTATTAAGGAAACTGAAGTCATCAATAGGTTTCATATTTTCAGTATTGAGTGGCAGCACAATGTAGGCCATAAAGACACTGTCGCTGCAGCACTGATTCAAACTGGAACCCAGGTTGAGTTTTATTTTTAGGGATGATAAATTATGCGTAAAGCTGTCATTTTTATGGCAGTGTCACAGTGTTGATAAGGTCCATTGCTTTTGTCTAGACTGAAGTATTTCGGTTATCTCATGAAAATTTGGAATCACCCTTCACCTGAGAGATGAATAGAGGGTTATTTGGGTTACCATGACAATCTAACCAACAAGAGAATGTGCTTCAGTGGACAACGTAGCAGTACTGAACCTTAGAGAAGAAGAAGAAGACAAAGAAGATGATGATGAAGAGGAAGATGAAGAAGGAGAAGACAAAGAAGCAGAAGAGGAAGAAGAAGAAGGGTTGCCGGTTAAATTCCCTGGACCGGCAGAGAAATTTTTGGCTGATGCACCAATGAGCAAACCATTTAACCCCTAGTCTGCAGTGTGATGGGTTAAAACCAGATGGTCAGTTCTGTGTGTATGAATGCCCACATGCATAATATACTGACAAATAAAGCTTCCTCTTCTTCTTTTGGTTCAGTTTTGCAGGACTGAACGTTATAGAAAAGCCTCCATCCGGCTGCACTGGACTGTGTAATGCCATAGTCGAACTGCATTGACTTGACTTACTATACCCTTATAAATAATGTTATAATAATGAAGTCTTTGTTTAAATTCTGCATGATGCATAGAGGTGCAGTGTTTAGCACTGTCACCTCACAGCAAGAAGGTCCTGGATCTGAACCCAGAGTTGTCCAGTGTCAGCAGGGATCGGCTCCAGAGTGAACTCATTGTGTCCAGATGATAAATCCTCCCGACTTTGATAATGTGAACGTTAAAGCTGATTTCAGGTCAGGATGAAAACAGCAGAGTCTGAAAATACACTCCATCCCTCTGCAGTTCTCTTCTCTTGGTCCAAATCAGGAGACTAAATATAAAGATAAATGACCTAAATGAAGTCAATTTTCTGAGCTTCTGTAATGAGCCGTGGAGTAGAGCAGTGGATTCACGTCTGACTGAGTCTGAGCAGCGATCGGTAATTACAGCTGTTAATCACTTGTTTAACCCCCCTACCTGTCTGAAAACACCTACCAGTGGCCAAAACCTCCCATCATTGGGCAGATTCCAGGACAGGGAAGGAAGTAGAATTCCTGTTTCCTCTCAGGCCACGTGAATTACAAAATGCTGATACGCAATGATGCCAAAAAAACAAGGATTCATCATTTGACCCTCCTGGGTGCCTCATTAGTTCACCTGGTAGATTTTGCACCACAGAGGCAGAGGATTTATCACAGTGACCAGGGTTCAGTTCTGACCTGAGGCCTTTTTCCTGCATGTTGTCCCTCCTCGACCTCTCCTGACTTTCCAATCCATCGCTAATGCATCTATGGTGTAACATAATAAATGCCCCCTATATAACACCTTTTATCAGGTTTTCCTGATAGAATGTTCCAGTTTATAACGTGATCATACATGGTTTACCTACACAAAGAATAAACATAGGCATACACACATATAAACAGCTTTCACATTATAAGAACATTGATTATTAGAACACTAGGCATATTTAAGAGGTGTCATCTGTTTTTAGTTGAATTGGTGAAATTTATTCATTCTAAAATACCTATAAATTGAATGAAATATCTTCAAAGTCATCATTATTCTCTACAAAGCATAGAATACAGCCATCAGAAGGAGACTTAGGTGATTTTGTTGAATGTACAAGGCCTGTCCTGCTCATTAAGTCAATAATAAAGTTAAAAGTGAATAAAAACAGTAGGACTCACTTCATTTGATCTTTCTGTATGAACATCATGAAATTAAATCATGTTTTAGAGGCAAAAAAGGTCAATATTCTCAGAGCTGTCAAGTGTTCTAATAATTTTGGCCACCACTCTATAAAAAAATCATTAACCCTCCTATTACATTGAGGTCAAATTGGACCCAGTTGAAATAAATCACCTTCATCATCTCAATCACCACCTTTTCACATTTTTAGTTGATGAAGGCTTGAAAACACCAAATAAAAACGCAAACAAAAGCAGTGATATCAATTAACTTTTAATTTTGAAGGTCTCTAAAAAATATGCTCATGATCGTCCTGGGTGCAGTGAATACAATTGGACTCAAACTTGACTCAAATTCTTGTTTTGATTTGGTTTGATTCAACCCAGATGAAATTTTCTACACTAAGGTAAACATCGGCTTTCCATCATAAAATAAAAAACATAAAACGCATATTTTGAGACTATGCAATAATAAGTTAGTTTTAATGTAATACTGAGCAAGAATGAATGTTTTTTGAGTGTTTTGTGGTGAATCAAACTGACTCCTTTCTAGCACAATAAGAAGGTTCTGTGTGTAAAACAGTGGAGGATGGTTCACTGGCCACTTGTTTCCCTTGAAAAGTTTACTAAAACCAGTAGTGAGACGATGTCAGAACGCACAGACAAACTTTCTGCACTAAGCTGCAACTCCCTCGCCAACGTAAACACGGCCTGACCAGACTGCAATGACCTCTGTCCCTGGTGGTGCCTTGGTTTGGTTGAGATACACTCCCTCATTATAACACATAGGACTCTTTCCCCCTGTGTAATTACAGACTCACTCCTGGCCAGTAGCTCTTTAATGACAACTAAAAATTTGGATGAAAAAGACTCTAAACTTCTATTTAGAGATTTACATTCCACTTAATAATACAGAGGGGGGGCAGTGCGATGTTATTGTCAGTAAAGTTGGTCTGACTGGAGCCAGACTCAGGGGCCAGACAGTTTTATTGCATTGTGGGATTACTTGCTGGCTGAAATGAAAGTGCATCGTCACGGCTACCAGACCCCTGATCCTCACTTCTGCTGAAGGGCCAAAGCATGACCTCTGAAGGTAACACAGCCTGGGGAGAGTTTTATACAAGAACAAACACGTAGTTTGGCCAGAAGAGGAATGCCCCGTGACATTTGGTTCGATATCACTACAGGACTCACTGGGATATTTAGCTAATTGGGAAACAAAAGAGGTCCAACTGTGGAGTTCAAGTCAGGTAATATTTTGTTTACCCACAATGAAAATAAACTTCTAAGAAAACTGACCTAAACAGCTATAAATAATAATACAAAACAACACAGGAATTGATGCATTTTGTAACTTTCATTAACAATGAATACCCACACAATAAATTATTTTTAAAGGAAGAGCTGTGGCCATAGGAGTATTTGCGTCAATATGTAACTTAAATAGGTTAATTGGTTATTCTAAATTGGCCATAGGTGTGAATGTGAGAGTGATTGGTTGTTCGTCTATATATGTCCAGGTTGTTATTGAAAATGAGAATTAGTTCTCAACTAACTTACCTGGTTAAATAAGGGTTAAATTAAATTAAATTAAATCTAATCAGTAAAAATGAATGCCGTTTAGATAAGTGCAATGAAGTATCCCTTTAAATAAATGCAGTGAGTTACATGTATGACTAATAACAATGAAATGAAAAATTGTTTTGGAGAGATGTAGCTGAACTTGAATAATGTAGTGATTGATTAGAGGTAATAAATTGCCACTGGGAAACAGTTGTATAGAAAACGGTATCATCTGCACATAATCAAATCCTCATCATTGTGAATATTGTCACTTTTTTTTTTCATTTGGTGTCAGATCATTTCTGAATCGTTTGAATGCATCTTTCCTCAAAACAACACAGTTGACAATAATTTTAGAAAATATTTTTTCTGTAAAGTCACATGAGGAAGGAAGTGGAGAGGTGAATGTCAAAGGTCAGTATGTATACCCTGATTCTAGTTCACACCATCACACTTCTTTACTAATGAAAGCAGAGCTTCTGTGGGCCTCTTCCAAGTGTTCCCTCCTCATCTGAACAGCATGTATTAACATGTGATTGGTCAGTGGGGAGTAACCTGGGATCATTATTGCCAATAAACCTGAGTGTGCATGAAGGTTCAATATGACAGGAGGAATAAGGCGGAAAAAAGCGTAATTTGTTGGAAATTCATCATATCGTGACCCCAAATGAAGAACATGATGAGCCCGTTGCTGTTTTTTTTTTTCTTTTTCTAACAACCCAGAAATGAAATTCGTACTAATCAGATCTAATTTATTTTCCCTCCTGGCAGAGACAGTGGAAATGTCCTGTTTTGTCTTTCGTTTGCGGTCTTCTCTTCTTCCTCTGAAGCCGCAGGGGCAGCTGCCTCCAACTCCTGACCGTCACAGCGTGAGCACGACGCTGGCCGGCGTTAAGTCTCAGTAATTAAGACTCCATGCTGTTCGACTTAAAAAGCTCCTTAATGGGCCTCCCGCAGCCCCCCGACCCTGCCTGTTAAAAGTAATTTATTCGATTTGACACGAGTTGTGCTTCACCTCATCCTCGCCTCCCCGCAACACACGTCTGTGTTATGGTCGAACAATGGAGTTCCTCTCTTTCTTTTGTCTCTATCTGCCTTTGTCATCCCCACTTGTGTATATGATCGTGGTTGTGTTTAATGAAGTCAAAAGTACCTCTGATTTACAGGACAGCGCAGATGATTAGGAAGTGATCCATCAGGAAAGTACTGAAATGAGAGACAAGAAGACCAAAACAAAGACAAGGATGTATAGATAAATAGAGATTTGAGAGAGTCGTGCACATGAAATAACCCTTCATCATCATTAACTATGATGGCAATCACTGCTTATGGATGATGAATGATTTTTGAACAATCTCAATCAATCAGCTTCTTAGTATAGCTTTGGTTGTGTAGGCGCTTTATAATGAAACATAAAAATAAGAGATAAACAATGAATAATTAAGAGAAAATGCACACTGAACCATCTGAACCCAGGGGAGTAATCAGAAAAAAGTCCCAGAAAACAAACAAAGTAGGCTAACACCAAGAGGAAGAACAGAAAACAAAAGAAAATAACTTTGATTAAGATATAATTAGGATATATAGTAATTTATTATCGGATTATGTGACTATGTGTGTCGGGAGATTATAAAGGCAGTCCTTTTAATGACGCAGGCCTATATCTGCTTTAGATACGCCAGTGCTCTGTGTGCCCCTGTAGTAAATCAGAGCTATAAATCAGATATGTTAAGGCTGCGCTGATGTTGCTGTAACACAAAAGCACATGTCCTGACTGTAGGCCGGAGCCCTGGTTGTACATCATCCTGCAGAACAGCTGAGTGTGACAGTCTCATCTGTCCCAGTCAGGAGAGGTATCCCTGTAAGATAAAAGGCTGAAGACGGAGGCAGGAAAACAGTCAGTAAACACAAATCAGAGCTAAACAGACAATAAAGCGTTCAATAGCCAAACTAACCGACTGATTCATAATAAGCTGAGCTCGCAGGATTAAGGTGAGCTGAGGTTTTATGGCCACTTCTCTGCTCCAAGGACCTGGAACTAACAACAACAGGCTCCGGTGGTGGTCCCCGGGGCCGCTGAGCTCTGACAGCATACTACTAAAGCAGTGAGGAGTCACATGACGTGTGCCTTCACGTGCATAAATGCGCAGTTGGTGGTAGCTGAGGGAGGAGCGGACGGCCTGTCCGGCTGTCTGACCGCATCCACCGAGCCCAACTGTTTCCAGTAAAACATGCAGAGTATCAGACACTGGGAGCGGTGGTCGTCTGGTTGGTCGGATAAAATGTCGCTTAATGGGCCTTATAGTCACAGACTGACACAGGCAGGTGAGACAAACACTGCTTTCAAACTAAAAATAACAACACAGGTCTTAGTGAACAGCAGACAGACAGACAGACAGACAGACGGTCTGTTAGAAGGCTTTTTCTACTTTGTACTTCCAAACAAACAGCAGCAGT
>JAPQRQ010000006.1:25495115-25528940 GCA_037367365.1 Apogon talboti | reverse complement strand
ATCTATCTATCTATCTATCTATCTATCTATCTATCTATCTATCTATCTATCTATCTATCTATCTATCTATCTACTTATCAGTTCCTTTTTCTATCTATAAGTTCCTTTTGTACAGTGTAAACAGTAGTAGTCGTTGGAAACAAACATCCTCATTCCAGGTTTATCCTATTGTTTCAGTGACACTAAATGTTTACTGCTCTAGAATATTATTTTTGTCTAGCTAAGTGAAAGCCATTGTGCATTGAGCTGAGCGCTATTCACATACAGATTTCAGCAGTGCATGGTTTTACATTGCAGTCACATTTCTGTTGTATATTATAAAATAACTGTCCTGAATAGTTAACTGAAAACACACATAACACTTTTCACACGTTAAAATCCTCCGTGTTCATCTAAATATCTGTACACACACCTATTACACTGTCTGTCCTAGAAGAGGGATCCCTCCTCTGTGGCTCTTCCTGAGGTTTCTAGCATTTTCTTCTTGTTTAAGGGCAGAAGGTGTTATATATTGTACATATTGTAAAAACCTTTATAACCTTTATAACATTAGACTTTATATCATGACACTACAGCAATAGAGGTTTTTCGCAGTGGCCATTTTGACTTACACCTGTTAAAGTATTACATTTAGATCTTATATATCCTTTATTTAAACAGGTGAAATCCTTATATAGATCAAAATAATAAAGATAACAAACCAGCACCTTTCGTACATTACGAATAAATAACATTATATCTAGCTCTATACATTAAAAGACCAAGATAAAAACATAAGGGTTCAAGAACAATTTCAGTGCAAAATTTAGACCTTGGATTAGATCATGCTGGAAAATAAATGGAATAGAACTACTATTAATATTATGTGTAAGATCTGTACTCCAGGGATTTTTAGTAGCGAAAATGAATGAAATGAATGAAAAAGGACTATTGTGACCACTATCTGATATGTATCCAATGTGGATAGATATGGGTGATGTGAATATGTTCTTAAAACAGTATTCAGCAATTTACATTAATAATTTCATAAAGGTAAATGGGAAAAAGCAGAATTCCAGAACACATTTGAATGCAATAATGTTTTTTTTTTTTATTGCAAACCAAGGAACAAGATACAATCTAGCGCACTTTCATCTCTGATTCCTGTGAGACATCAATCATTCAAAGAACATACAAAGTAATTGGTCAGAAACTCTCAAGAACAAATATAAAATGCAGTGAAAACAGAATCGCTCTCCACATATCATGAGACAAGAGCTCCTCAAACGCTCGGAAGATAAACTAATACTCTGTGAAAATTACAGACCTCATACAAAAAATAAGATTTCTTTTTTTTCTCAATAATAATAAAAAAAAAACCAGCCAGCATATTTACAGGACAATAATATTTTCTATGAATCTGGCTTTGCCTAAATTCCCAGTGAATCTTTACTTATTATAATTTCCTCAGTAACTAACTTGTTACACGTGTCCTTGCAAAGTGTATAAGGCATGACAATCAACCTTTTGTCTAGTTTGATGTTTTCGACAACAAATCTTAAATATCATGGATGGAAGACATATTAAAGGAGCAGTCAGTCCTCCTTTTTCATGTATTAGAAACCGTAAAATTCTTCTTTTAACTTTTCTGTGCATTGCTCAGCCCATCTAAGGCACCGACTATTCAGTAGGGGGCTTCAAAAATGTACTGTACATAAACATAAACCAAAAGCCTGCTGAGAAAAGAGCCAATCCTACACTAACTTATCAGCATTATGTACATGTATATAAACATCAGTGAACAGAAATAATGAACATAGTAGGCAGCGAATAACTTAATTTACATGCAATCAGTTGGTGACTAACCAAAAACAAAACAAAACAAAACAAAAAACTGGATCCAAAAAAGGTAAAGAACTTTACAAAACATTCATCACTTCAACTCATTATGCTTTTGTCAAACAAAGTAAACAGTCTTCAGAGATTAGGCAGAGACTGATGAAAAGATCATTTTCCCCTGGAATTTAAAGCAGAGACAGCAGTTTGTGTGGAGCGGCCGTGCTAAAAACGAAACAAGTTGACAGCTATGAATCAGCCATATAAAAAATGTGTGCATGCAGACTCGGATGTGCTATATATCACTGTGGAAGAGAACTTGCCAAGCGTAGAGGGAGGAAAAAAAATAAAAGTTAATTAAAAAGCCCAAAGTCTGAGGTGAGGACTGCTCTTTGAATGCAGGGTGCAGCGGCAGATGTGTGGTGCCCAGTGCGTGTGTGAGTCTATGAGAGTGAGAGCGAGCTAAACAGATTAAAGTAGGTTATTCTCAGACATCTAAACCTTTCGACCGAAGCTCTGGCGGGGCCGTATGGGAAAACGAGGGTGGAGAAGTGGGGGAAGAAAATAGAAAATGTGCACCCACAATCTATAAAACCCCAATAAGAAAGACTGAAACCTCAAAATAAACACAACCTCCATTCAGGATTCGCTGTAACACACATATATGGTAAGTTCTCCGAGCAACAAACACCCTGATTGACGAAACGGGGAACCTTTCTAAAGGGTATGTTTTCCCTTTCATGTGAGGGTTAGGAGAGGCCGCTTTGATCCATGTATCATTCCTGAGGAAACACAAAAAGCACTAAGTGGAAAGTGTAAGGTCAAATCAAGAGATGAGATCACTGATGATGTCAACGCTTTTGTTTCAACTTAATGTCGCTGGGTTTGTTGTTTGTAGGGAAAGAAAAAAACCCCTTGGGGAGCCATTACACAGGCAGCTTTAACCTAGATAGTTCGTAAACCGATTTTTTCACTCATGTATTAAATTTCTCCTTTCCATGATCACTGTATATCCTTGGAGGAATTGCAAAGGAGCCAAACCCCAACATTAGCCTGTTCTGTGATCAGTAGTGACATCAGCCGCTCACAACTTTCCAACTGTGTGGAGAGGTATTTGAATTAATCGTGCTTATAACTCAAGCAAGACAAAGCTTAAGAATCAACGCCCTGCAAGCACTTTCTATATCAACAAGTATTTTGCTTATTTACCATCTTGAATAATGACTTTGGGGTGTTGAGCAGGAGCAGTGAAAATGTCGGTGGTTTACGAAGCCACAAAACAGCAGATGATGACAGCTCTGATAGTCACATCTGGTATTTATAACACTTTTTCTTTGATGCCACTTTTAAAATAAAAAAAAAAACTATAAGAACTGATCGGTGTTAGTGTTGCAGACAGAAATCAGAGGACACAGAGGAGGGAAAATGGAAAAGACACCAACGCAGTCTGTTATCATGGCGTAGTGGAGAAGTCCAAGGCCTAGTCGGCCACCTTTGATGTTTGCTGACAACTGTAATAACAGAGTTGTGCTTTTTTTACATCCAGAGTGTGACTGGTCCGATGTTTCAATACTGATTATAATGCATTCAGTTAAGAACACAGATATGTGTAAAGTAAATAAAGTGAAGCCGAGAGTTATAAAGTGTTTACAAAGGGCAGTATCTTTTGTGATGTATTTGCTTTTCCCTCAGGATGAAGCCTGTGAAATTCTCCCTTTTATTCATGTGTTTGACCAACTTTCCCTTTACTCAACAAGAAATTTTGCTTGTAAAAACACATGCAGTATAATCTACTTTAAATACTTGTTGCAGCCATGATGAAGACTTCAGCTGTATGAAAATTAAGTAATCAAGACTTTTTAAATGCCGCAAAAGTTGTGAGGTTTTATGATAACGTAACACATGGGAGCAGAGTTCAGTCAGTCAAAGATATAAATACTTCAATAACAAGGGTCTGAACACCTTGACCTTTGACCTGTGACAAAGACAGGCACAAACACAAACAAGCAGAATACAAAACTTCATTCACATCAGTTGAAAATGTCACTGTATGCCACATCCTCTTAAGCCTACTGAGATAAGATCATTGAGGCGTTCCAGCTTATTTGTAGCTCCTAAAAATGCTACAAAATGTGAGTACAATCCACATACACTTCCTTAAGGTTGAGTGGTTACAATCAAGGCAGAGCAGTATTGTTCGAAGGGCTCGTCGGGAAATTGAGCTGAGACATTTCATTAGTCCTTTAACTGGAAAGACATGACTGTTAATGATATTAATATCTGTCACTCGTTAAATTACTCTCAGTCAGTCTGTCAGTCAGTTGTCCTTTTTTTCCCTCAAACATACCATTCCCTGCGAGAAATCACAGATCCGTCCATGTGGGACACGTAGTCGCTGTCTGTACCATTGTCATAACAGTCATCGGGAAGGTAGGGGGAGCCGTTGTTCACAATGGGGCTGTGAACAGGAGGCCCGCAGGGGTGCATGTTTTGGGTGTTATAGTGATCGGCGTAGTAATTTCCCTCTTTGAGGCCCCTGTGGTTGTCCCCTCTGTCGGCCCAGTCGTCCCTATCCTTGCGTTCAGTGGTATAGTCGGGGTAGATGATGTCTCCACCCAGTTTGGGTTTTAGCTCCTGGCTGCCTTTGCTCCCTTTGTCCCCATAGACCTCCTGCAGCTCGTGCGGCTGCAGCACGTCCAGCTGAGCCTCTTTCTGCATGTCCGAGGGTCCCAGGTACTGCTTGGTGTAGTAGTCTCCCCTGAAGGTTCTGCGCTGGCGCATGAAGCATGCTCCACCCAGGATCAGCAGAAGGATCAGAAACAGAACTCCACCTACAGCGCCGCCAACTATGGTGCCGAGGCTGCTGTCAGGTAAAGAGGCCAGGGTCGGGGAGCTGATCAGAGCTTTCTGCTGGTCCGCTGCAGTGCCGGTTCTAGATGTGTCATGGAGGAGAGATGCAGTGGTGCTGGGGGCAGCTGTGGTGGGTGGAGGATCTGCAGAGTAAACGTGATGAGAAGGTTAAATCAAGCAAGGATGTTAGATGGGAGGAGCAGCAGTGTTACTCTCTTAGCGACTATTATGCATTGCAGGGTTTTCTCCAAATTATGGAATGCTTTTGTAATGCCTTTATGTGTTGCTGTAATTTGTTTAAGAACATTTTTTCCCCAGCATCTCTGTGACCTCCCCAAAGATTTAACAGTTCGGAAAATGCATGAATGAACAATATTTAGAAAAAAAGCTCAAGAAATACATAAAAGTCTCATAATGGAGGTGAAGACCCCACAATGCTGTAAATCTGACTACACAACAGTCAATGAAGTAGGCAAAAAAGATGAACCTCAAACATCAACAGCAGTAAAATGCAGCATCCAAATAATACAACAGTAATATGAATTCAAAAACATCATATAAAATAGTCAAAACAATAACAGGGACCAGTTTATGGCACAATGACAACTTTCAATTTTCATGTTTAAATATATGGTTGTGAATGCAGAACTTTTACTTGTGTGGTATCAGTGCTTTTCTTAAAGGATATGAGTACTTCCACTACTGGTGAGGGGTTATAAAATAAGGAAATAAAGAGACTGCACTTCTATAAAGAGACTGTAAGTTCTAGATGACTGACACAGCGTGTGTGAATGGTTCTTCAATTAATTTATAACAGCACTACACATTGTTAAAGCACAGACATGCCTCTCTTGAGACCAAAGAATCTGTTGAAAGCTGTGCTGTAGAGCAAAAAGGAGGAAATGAGAGGGCCAAGAAAAGGTTAAGTACTAACTGTCACTGTGTGTGTGCTGAGAGAGAGGGAGAGTGATAGAAGGACAGAGGACATGCGCTCATGAGCATCTGAGTGAGTGTGATTAGCTCTCCCCCCTGTTCTTTCTAAACCCTGCTGTGGGGAAGTCATGTGAGAAGATGAAACACTGTGTGATCGATGGGAGGCTCCTGCATCTGATTTGTCCTCCAGTGGCTGCCATTTGTGATAGCAGCCAGAGCCAGAGAAAAGGGGTGTGTGGAGCTCAAGGTCAGGATGAGTGTCTCCATTCTGACCTCCAGCCTCTAGGGCTAAGAGCAGCCTGATACCAACAGTCAATCCTTGCAAAAGCACATCAAAGCTCTGGCTACAAAGCAATGTGGCTCGGACTAACAGAGGTCTGCGTCTTTAGGAGGCTTTAAGGTACTGGTTATCAAACCGGAATCCCCATAGAGCCATAATGATTTGTGTAACTGAGAAAGAATCTAATTAGCTGCAATTATATAATGTGCATGCCTGAAGGGTCAACAGTAAAGTAAAAGCATAAGAGAGGATAACAGAGACAGATCAAGGTCAGTGAATTGATGCACTGGCAAACGTCTTACTCGTCAGTCACCATCAATCCAACCCTGGAGGCGGACATTTTAACCTTGCATAGGTTATGAGCATCTGCAAACATGTAGCTGATCAACTAGGAGACGAGCAGCCAAGAACCACAAGGCTACAGAAACAACTGGGAATGTGAAACAGCTACACGGAGCAGCCACGATGGGGGGAGGAATATAGAGTAACTGTGCTTAACCTGGGTATCTCCACAGGGGAGGGAAGCAAGAGGCCCCCATGCCCAACAAGTCTTAATATTTGACAAGAGAGGCCAGATAATTGCTCAGTGCTAGTCCTTCCTGGACAGGATGTCAGCTGTGCTTTCGTTTGGAGCAGGACTCCAAACCAGGCCTGTAAACAGATGGAGCCTGACAGCCTTTTTTGGGGCTCCTCCAGTTCTTTCCTCTCGACAGTGAGAAACGCGAAGCACTGTGTGTTAGCAGCAGACTACGTGTCCAAAAGCAGCAGTTGCTTTGTTTGGAGAAGGATTAAAAGGAGCAGAGGAGAAATGAAAATAAAAAGAGATGCAGAGTTCTCAGGATACACGCCCTGACTTTACAATGATGAACTCAAGAAGAAACTCTGGACAGACAGGAAGCAGACGAGACTAGTTTGGCGTCCTGGGTACTTTCAAAGGTTTATATCAACAAATCACCAGCATTAATTAATATAAATTAGTAAAATTCTAATGGATCTTTTAGGTCTATTGGTTTAAAAATGCTAAACAATATTCATGTTTGAACACAATTGCTGTAAGACTGCAGCACAACACGCATCACACACTTGTTGCAAATCTGTGAACAGGTCACGTTGTGTGTATGAATGTGTGATGTACTGGCATGGATTTGGAAGCACAGATCTGTGAAATCTGACCTTAAATAAAACAATGGAATGGCTTCGTGGGTTCATACTTTGTGATGCGCAGTGAACCAGCAGGGGTAAATACTCGCCCCCTTATCAGACAAATCTAATGTTGCCAAAACCACAACACTGGAAACGTTTGGTACTGATACTCTTTATCTGCACTCTGTGCTTCTCTGTTGCCAGGAATGTGTGAAAGTAGATCTGAGTAGGGACATTCATATGGAGGCTTAACCCTGCCAGAAGTGCAGAACTGAGTAGTGAGCTTACTGAGAGGGTAATCTTACTTCAAATAAACAAGACCAAAGTCAAAATGCATGAGGAAATTACTCCTCTGACCTGTTCTCAGATACAAATTTTTGTATTTAAAAGAAGGTAAAAATCATAAAATCACATTAAACAAGTAGGTCAAACAGTCAAATGTACCTTGAACCCAGAGGTTCACATCTTTAGAGCGGAGACCGATGTCATTCACCACTTCACAGCGATATACTCCAGAGTCATTGCGCTCCAATGGGCGAGTGAAGGCAAAGCTACTGTTTGCAGTTCTAACCCCCTCTGGCATTGATCCATCCAATCTGTGCAAAAATGAAACAATACAGAGATTTCACCAGATGCACTACATTATTCATTCCTGAGCACAAGGGCTGTGAGTTTATAAGTTTATATTTAAGAAACACAGTTTTGAAGTTTGACTGAAAAAAACCTATCCATTACATCATTCTTCCTCTGGTTCTGGTTCTCTCTCGTTGGTTAGCCTGCTGCAACAATTATATGATCACATGATCATCTGGGCTGACTGCACTTCCATTAGTTGTGGCAAAAGCTTCGTACACAAACACTAGGCTTCAATGTCAGGGCAAAAAAGTGAAAATAAACAGCTTGGCTGTCTAGACGATACTGCTACTGTCAACTCTTCCTCTTGAGTTGAGCATGCATCTTTTTTCTGGAGAAGTCGATGACAAAGAGCTGCCAATAGCACCCGTGTTGCTTTGATGTATGAACCATTTGGAATCTTTTATTTATAGCTGGAAGTCTTCCCCGCGGGTGCAGCAGTGCATTCGACAGCTCCAGTGTCCAGGCTCCAAAGTTAAGCTGAGAGTCATTTATAGACAAGTCTCCTACCGCTGTTTAATTTAAGTCTGCCTAAAACCATGTAAAGATTTGCCATGCAACAGAACCAACCAGCTGATTTGTTATGTAATACTTGTACTTGCTAAGACATTTGTAGTGGTAAAACAAAACACAAATCTGTTTTGTATTTTCAACGCATTTTGGGAATTGCAAATAAAGGTTTACAACTGCGTCATAAATTCAAATGATTCCAAAATGAATACACAGATGTCATGTAAAGAACAGATATTGACTTCAGAGAAATAATATTCTCCTTGATCTAAGAGTAGTTTTGGGAGATACTGACCTTATCCACGAGAAGTGACGGGCTGGTGGGTTGGCTTTGGCTCCACACTCAAACTTCACATTATCTTGACCAACATACCAGTTTTTGCCAATTCCCATTACTGAGACCATTGGTGCAACTGTAAAAAAAAAAAAAAAAAGTTAGAATGTTGAATATTTTTAAGTCCTGCAGCTTCATCAACAGTAATGGGACTTTACCATAAGGTAGCAATAACTGAACTTTACTCACGTTCTAGGTTATCAGGTATATAATTTTCCACTGCAGATAAAGTGCGTTGTCAGTATACCAGGTAGCAGACACTATCCACAACATTTCCCCAACAGAAAAATAAAAAAATGCAAGTAGAGATGAGCTGACAAGAGCCAGGGCTATGCAGTGGAAGCACGTCATAAGGTCGCTCTTGCAGGTTTTAAATAGCATGGGTCATTTATTTTATTTTATTTTTATTTTGAGAAGGCAAAACTGCACAGACTTAATAATCAGTCATTGTGATCCAAGGCAACTTAATGACAAATGAGCTTTTTCCGCAAAGAACAAGGTGTGCATTATAAGCACTGTAGCAATGACAAAAACATTGGCTCTACAGAACTCTAGCAGGGCACAGGATCTGCTGGTGAATGCATGCCAAGCAAACAAACAAATGACCCTGGGTTGGTGGAAAGTTAGAAATGAAATGACAGACTCACTCAGACAGTAAATGTACTGCAGCTAATAATAAACTGTACTGCTTCACCATGACCAAAAAAAAAAAAAAGACAAAGGGAAGCAGGAAGACGCCGGTATGAACCCCAACACATGCCACTGTAATAAAACATGGCAAACAGTGACTTAGATATCCAATTTTTCATTTTGATTTCTCTGGAGGACAAATGAGGAACTCATTACTGCTCACGGAAAGATGCCTCTGCTCGTCGTGTCCACTGACCCTTTTCACACAGTTCAACGTTGAAATTGTGCTTCTTTTGCACTTAAAATCCCTTGCCTCTGCATTTGACATGATTTATTGAGCTGGAAAGACTCTTTCTTAATGTATTAACCTTGGTTTTTCTGCACCTCCATCCGCTGCCCCCAGCAGCCTGCTGCTACTTGACTTGCTGCTGAGGCCTGATCAATATTTCATAAAATACCTTCATTAGCCTGCACTCACACAGACCAAACAGAGACTTCCCCTTAGAACTGCTCACTAAGGAAGTATGCATCAATGATTATAACATTACAATGACTCTTAAATGGTTCTTTTATGGCTAAAGATGGAGGGGTAGCGATCAGGCTATTCATAAATCAAGCCATCAGTGCAGTTTAATATCAATAAGATATACTGTTACTCTGAGGACTGCCCAAATAAGATATGCTATAATAATCATTATTTTGCTGTATAATGTGACAATTGTTTTTATGATGATCTAATTTCAAAGGGGAATTGTTTTGCTTTATTTAACTAACCTTAATAAACTAACACATTTATAAAAAATAAGACTTCAGTATATGGCATAAGTGTACACTATGAATTGAGTGATCCTAGCTCTAAATCTGATCCACAATGGGGAGCAACGTGAGCCGAAACAATTTGGTGTTGATGGAGAAATGTGATATTTTAATTGTAGTGCAAAAGATCCTCTAAATCTTTGACGCATGTTTAAAGATATTATATAACATTTCCCCATTAAATATCTAAACAGCTGATGTTATATATTATGCTGATTTGTGTACTTAAATTAAATAAAAGGTTAACAAAAATGTTCAAATTCAGATAAAAATGTTATCTCATTCAATGTAATGGAATGTCTTGTTTGACTGCCTGTCGTGGTGGTATCAGTGGTGTCATTACCTTTTTACTAATTTTCGTGTCATATTAGACTTTCATCGGCAATAGTGATGAAAACCACAACTCCCATGATTCAGTAGTAGGTCACATGTTTTGTTTTGAACAAGAGATCTCTAGCTGCAGAAAAATGACATGAGTTAAAAAGGACAACATTTACTACTCACATTGAACATTTAGAGTGAAGGGTATGCGGAACTCTGTTTGCAGAGCTGGGTGCCGCACCACACATGTTAGCGTCTTCCCCTGGGCGTAACTTTGGGGCTGCCACATGTAGCGCACATGTACGGTGGTGGTGCCGTTGGACTCATCCTGAGCTTGTTTCTCACTTCGTCCATACAGCTCCGTCTCCCAGACAACATCAGCAGCAGGCCGGCCTCGTTCTGCTATGCAGGTGGCTATCAGTGACTCGTTGCCTCCATCTAGCAGAGCTGTGGGCCCTGCAGACACATACACGTTTGGCTCCACTGTGTAAAGAACAACAAAAGACGTGGTTAGATTAAGAGAAGGGGGAAGGGAGGGGATGTCACAATGGAGAAAAAAACAACAAAATGCGTATTGATCTTTTTACATGCACAAATGAATAAATTATGTCCATCATAAGATGACAAGTAGATGAACAAAAGGAAGTGGTCTGAGTGCTGACTAACTTCTTCCTTTTCACATACATTAAAAATCAATGAACTATGCTATTCAATCATATGGAAGCAATCTGATGGAGATTTAGCTGTCTTCATTGTTGTGGTCCTCATGTCAAACATGAGACAGGTAATATAAAGGGCCTATTGTTCCTATTGTATGGATTTGACAAAGAATGTCAGAGGAAAATCACAGGAAAAAGACACGACTTCTGGCAAAGAACTGTTAATATAGCAGAATCAGAGACTACTGACAGTCAACACTGTAGCGTGCTTGATTTTGACTGTGTAGTGTTGGCAGATGAGGGGGTAAGTTACAGTACTCCTCTCTGTGCTTTAGAGTTGGGGTAATGTTACACCGGCTTCCTGAGAATAACTAAAGGGTTAGACGAAACAAGGATTCTCTCAACAGAGAGGCAAAACAGATCCATGCAATGAGGACGTGGCAAGAATAATGCAACTCCCTACCTGTTGCACAAAGCAGGCAACAGTAGGTATATCCTTTTGGCCTGAATTACATAAAAATCACAGGATGAAAGTAATGACACTTGGGAAAACTCAACAAGACAAAGAAACAAAAGAGAATCCCCTGAAGGGAGGGGGCATCATAATGAAGAGGTAGCAGGCTAAACTGGCAACACAGGTTCCACAAGTCTTTCAGTTTCCATCATTACTTCCATTATTTGCCATCTTTAGTGCCCCCATTTATGCAGATTTTTTTCTTCCCTGTCCTGAAATACACCACCTCCACAAAATCTGTCCCTCTTAAAAAAGCACAGCTGTTCCACTTACTGCAATGGTGACAGTTTTAAAGGCAGCACGTGTGGGGGACACAGTGTAAACCACAACACAAGGCCATTCACCTTTAAGATATCTAAGACATCTCTTTAAGACCCCTCCACATAGAAACACACACACGTCCTAGGTCAAACAGGAGGAGCAAATTCAAGCGACTGCTGGCACCCCCTATTTCTAAAAATAATCTGGCGTCTCCTGTACCCGGTGCAGGGGTGGGGATGCAGTTCGCAGTCATCCACCTCACATTCTTCACTTACTTTTCTGCCCCTCCCTTACAAGCCTCTGACTATAAACAGTAGCTGCTCTATGTAAGGAGGCAAGCTGGCTGAACCTACAGAATAACTAAATCAGAGAGACGTGTTAATTTGGAATCGCTGTCAGGAAGGGAGGGGAGCGCTTTGGAAGAGTGGAAATGCTTTAGGGGCAAGGGTAATGATTTCCCTTCAGCAAACTGGCTGCATTGGCCCTTTGCCGCCCACATATGCACACTGAAAACTGACGTCAGACACAAGACGGGGAACCCCTAGAAAGATTAGATCTAAGTGATGTTGCATTTTGTGTGTCTTGTGTCTGGGCAAGATATACCAGCAAAAAGTTTTCTTATTATTTCCATAGAAGCAAGATTGGTTTCATTAGCCTCTTGCCGCAGAGTAAGAGATAGAAGCATGCAAGCAAATCACATCTGCTGAGTCACTGTTGAAAATCCTGTATTACTTGAACAGATAGAAAGGACAAATGAAAACTTTTCGCAACAGAAAGAACAATACTTTGCAAATTTTGGCTTACAAACAAAGCAAAGCTTGCAATTTCTTTATGGCTCATTTCTCAATTCTGAAAAAAATGAATGAACTGACACTTTTCGTGCTGCATGAAATAATGAAGAATACAGTTACTGGTCTAAAGATAAATGTAAAATACTTGAACCTGCTAATGGATTGCCTTCAATGCTCTTATCAATAACATGTACTTCTGGCACCTAAATGGGCGTGCATGTTCCGTTTTCTAGAAGAGCCGATTGTTGTTCAGTAGATTTGTTATTGACCTGTCAGCAGTTCAAAACAAAAGGTCATTGTAATTCATTCACATCACAAATCATGCTTTCCTCCTTCGGTTCCTTCCTGTTGCTTACTGCTGGAGATTTCTGACCCATGTACTGTATCGCAGTTCCTTGTACGCTGTTCCCTAATGCTTTCTAAAGTCTTTTCTGGTAACAGACAGGATTTTCAAGAAAGCAATAACCCTGGTGGGGCAGAAAAAAATTTCAACATGTCAAGTATCTGCTGGTAATGATTTAGCTGAAGTGCCACTATTAATACAGTGTCCACTGCACCTGTTAATCATTATGATGTGTCGTGACTTAGGTTTATTATACATGGGTTTGAGCCTGATCATTGCCTTTGTTTAGTTCATTTGAAAGGAATGAAAATGTAGTCAAGTGCCCTCTCATAAACCTCAAAGTATAAACACGGATCAAAAGTGGGAATTGTGAGCAAAGAAACTGAGACAAATACAATATACACCGTCAATACTGTATATTAGAACAGCATGTTAATCAGCACTGGTTCTGCATAAATACATTGTTCATGGTGTATGTAGTAATAGTTGTAGGGCTGTATGCTGTCTTATGATGAAAATGGTCTTGTGAAAAATTTAGTCAGCTACTCCAAGACACAGATAAACAAGCCACTCTTCATTGCTCCCTGGGAACTATAAGAGCCTTGAGTTTAGGTCTTATAATTGCGATGTTCAATCTCTCAGAAAAATATACTCTGGGATAACCTAATTCCCACGTGACATGTATCAGATTGCAAAGAACACAGTTTTTCTACCATAATCACATGTGTACCATGTGTTTGTATATGGGTGTGCATGTATGTCTTTTTGTGAGCCAAAAGAAAAACCCTGAGAAGCTGCAGAGTTCAGAGCAAGGTGTAATTGAACTCTGTGAGGTCCCAGACACTGTGGCTGTCACAGCAGCACTTAATGTACCACTCATTAGTCATCAGAGTCTCCTACAGTCTCTGGAGGGAGACAAGAAACTACTGCCTACAGTGCAATCTCCAACTCTCAGAACTGCCGGAGTGCAATCCAACCACCCATTTAGGGCTTGAAACATACGCTGACCATAGAGAAGTTCATGCTCCTCAGAGAGTGTTATAAGTATCTATATGGGCAAATGTGTGTATATCGTCCACCGTTACCGTGTGTGCAGGAAATCAGTTAGGAAAACAAGAAAAATGGGGTAGTGAGAATCCATACTACAGATCTAACATTTAATATCTTTACAACTAAAAAGGTTGGAAAGTGTTAAAACCAAACAGGGCATGTCTAACAAAGACGATGTGGAAGACAAAAAACCTTGCAGTTAACCTTGCAAAATGTTGTTCTGCAACATTCTCACTACCTATCACTTCACACCAATCTAACTAGATGAGACAGTGTATTATTTCCAATGCAACGACTCAGTTTCATTTTTCCTGCCAACCTTTCAGGCTTTTTTATAGCTGGATATGATTTGATACATCAAAATATGAATGAGGATACTGAGAGTGAACTGTTGGCATTCCTACTATTGATGAACCCTTCATCTATTCCTGGAGCAGTTATGTTGTTTAGATGAGTGGGTGTAACCTCAGAATCACAGTGGCAGAGACAATGCTAACTTTAAAGACCAGATTTCACCTCTGGCTGTCATTTCTGGTGACAGCTGAGCCTATAAATGCTGGGAAACATAACTGTCACATTATTACAGACCAACCACTAGCACATTAACAAGTTGAGTTGCAGGTATTAGTATCAGCCATAACCTTTAACTGGCTTTAGTCAAGTTGAATCACGCCACTTTACCACCACCAAAATGTTTCTCATCAGGTTGCAAAATGTCTCTTTGTAAGTCATTGGTCTATACTCTAATTCACACTTCAAAATGAACTTAGCTCTTAGTTCAATTAATGAATTCACTCATTTTCAAGTTTGTCAAGGCACTAGGATGAGTGGGACTACAACAAGGCACTTCTACACAACTCCATATTCCTGCAGGTATTTTACTATGCATTGCTTCTGTCCAGGTAGTGATTTAGTTTATTCCTCCATTTAGCGATCACCCAAACTTAGTCACACCCAACAATTTCCTGCTTTGACAAGATAAAAGGCCAGCACAAAGAAGCAAAAGATCTACTTTACCTAATACATTAACGAAGGTTGAAGCTTGTGAATTGCCAAGAGGAAATGTTGCCACTTTGCAAGTGTATGATCCAATGTCTGTAAAGCCAACTCCTCTGAGGGTAATGGTGGCATCTCGGATTGAGGGTGAAACAAATGAGATGCGCTTCGCATATTCTTGAGAGATGGAGATTCCATATTCTGGATGAAACACTGCCAAGGTAATGGTGCCTGAAGGAAGGCGGCGTTCCCAGGAGATCTGCGTTAGACTGAGGTTGGAGCCCACATCTATTCTACAGCCCAGTGTGATATTCTTCCCCAGGACTGCATTCACTTTCTCAGGAACAATCACTTGGTTACTGCTTACACCTGCTGAGAGACAAGAATGAAGGAAGTATTTAGAGACACGTTTCTGTTGAGGCTATAATCACATTTCTCATAAATGTCAATTCAATGGATTTGCACATTCAAGTTTCACTCTGGAAACAAACAGTTATGCAAACATGCAGTTTTGCAACAGTATTTTTCTATTTGCTTGGACTGTGGTTCACAAAGGTCTACAATGTAACAACAATAACTATGTCTACCTCCTTGCCCACTGTGACCAAGAAAGAAATGAATAAGCGAAGAAGACAATCTACAACTAAAACAAAATTTGTTCTTCTGTGGAGTTTCAACCAAATACCATTGGGTAACAGGATGTGGTGAAGTGGATGCAACTGTTTTTAAGCGTTGTTCACTGTGTTTCATCATTACTAATGCGCTGAAGATAAAGTCAAATGAACCGTAATAACATTTTAGATTTATCAGAGCCTTTTCTTTTAATAACCTGTTCCTGTCGTAAAAATTGTATTTCAACTGAAAAGTGACTCAGATTAAAATTTTTTATTCCTAATCAGCATTCTCCAAGCTGCAGTATAATGCATCATCACCCATAAATCATGTTTTGTGTTTCCTGAGTCTACATTAACAGCCTACAGTTTGTGCTGCAGACATGATTTTCCTGAGGTTGAGAAAGGACTGGGCTTCATCTGGATGCACTGCTTTCTCTCTTAATAGGCAACATACACTCACCACAGGACACTCAGACTGTCGCTCTCGCTAATTATCAGAGCACCTTTTAAGCAGAGAAGAAAAAAAGGCTGGAATAAGATGAAACAAAACATGAAAACATGCAATTTCATGTTTTTTATTCCCTTTTTTTATAAGCCCCTTAATTTGACTTGAAGCTCACCACAAGATTTTTGCCAGACTTTTTATTGAAACCGATGCAACAGGCATAACATTTATGAAAATTAATAGTCATTGCAACACTAATTCATTGAGATACTCAAGTGTCAGCCAGAAAATGCACGTGACAAGAAATGTCAAAATGGTTGCAGCCAAAAAGATAGTATTTTAAAATTTAGAAGAAATATTGACATGGACAAAAACATTTCCCTATGATCCTGCTGTGAAAAGCTGTAGACTGGTACAGTCATCTACATGTCAGTTGATAGACCTTCAACTGGACTTTAGCAAAAAAAACAAAAAAACAAAAACAACAAGCTCAATGGGAATGAAATGCAGTATCTTGGAAAACTAACCTGAAATAAATCCTAAATTACATGTTATGGCTTTAGTCTGAGTGGAAAAAAACCTATCTAGACTGTTTTTTTGAGTGAAACACCAAAAATGAGTCATCAATAGAGGCATGAAAACATTTTAAACACGCTACATAAAGATTTACAACGCTGGTCAAGAATTAATTGTGGAGTACATTCACATGGAACCTTATGAAAATGTTTGTTTTATGTATAAATTAAAAAAAAAGATTTCATTGAATGAATGTTTCACTTTTCTTGACACAGCTACAGCGTGAGTAAACTATATTTGGGAGCCATAAATTTCCACTTTGTACGTAGTCTCGGATGTGTATGGAGTAAAGCTTATAAAAGTGGTCCACTGGCTGGTATTTTGAGTCTTTGGCATGAATGTGAGTGGTAAACCACAGCAATGCTATCTTGGTTTGTGAGGAATATAGCCAAGGAGGCTGAGGCTCCCCCTGCTCCATTACGTCCCCTGTAATTTCAGTGATTACACACACACACTCAACACACACACAGTTTTTCTCTTCCAAAATAAGGAATAAGTGTGTGACCATGTGTGTACGAGTCAGGCGTTTTGTTTGAATCGCTGCTGAGACTTAAATGTGTGTTGCATCGTGTTGTGTAGTTTCTTGCTGTGCTATACTTTGGGCTTTCCTGTTTTTTTTCCCCGTTCTTTCGTGATCAAAATTGTCAAAATATTTTCCTAGTTTTGTTTTTTCCTCATGGTGTAAACTGATACAATACTGTATATAAGCTTTTAACTTAGTACATTTCAAGGCTGCTATTTGTTCATCACTTTAAAAGATACTCAGGGAAAGTCACCTGGGATTATTATTCAATTATTCTAATCCATTTCTAAGGATATATTCTTGCCTTATGTCACCTTTGATTCATGATGTGTTCTAAAATTAGCCTTAGCCACTGTTTGCACTGCGTCCGCTGGAGTCCTCTGGGTGCTCCGGTGAGGGGGAGAATCAGGGTCAGAGCCATGTGGGTTTTGAATTCTCCTCTCTACAGCCTTCTGAGCTGACACGACAGCTGTTTGTTGTCGCCCTACCATGCAGTTTTTTGCTCATTCAAACATAACAAAATTATGCAGCTTTGTCAAGAGCTTGACAGCAAGATAAATATTTACAAATGTGTGCTACCAGTACCACAATATTATCAACAAATAAAATTCACCATGCAGCCCCAGTTGTCTGAGGAGCAGTAAACTAACATGCTTGGCATACATGACATTGTATTGATGTATGCAGACACGTGTCTTAGACAGGCATCTCCGTAACATGCTCTGCATACTGCGGCTACCTGACACGACACTCCAACTGCTACCGTACGTAGTTTGTCTATCTCACTGTGTCAGCTTTCAGGTCTGTCAAAGCATACAGAGAAACTGGACTCCATGCATACGATGTTGTGTTTGTTTTACAGTAAGCATTTGGGAGTAAGTAGGAAAAGGAGGGAGAGAAAGGGGGGAAGTGCTTAAAGCGGACTCCACCCTAACCATTATGGGAGGAAAGACAGATGGCCTCTGCATGGGATACCTACACAGCCAGGAGGTGAGTGGGGAAACTTGGCACTGTGAGCTGAGACCATGAAGAACACAGCCGGGTCTCACAAACTAGAGCACCGTGAAATATTATCTAAAATACTGCAGACAAATGAAATGTAAGCAGAGCGTTAAACAAAGCTGTCATGCTGTTTCACCAACAAAATAGGTGTACAGCTTCAGAGATGAAGTGCAGCCTGGGACTGTCACGAGTTTTATTGCTGGCTATCCATCTAATACAACAAACAACCAAACTACACAGAGCTGGAAATCTTTATGTTGGGTTACAGTTTGATGACTTGCAGTGTCAAGGCATAACACTCTACACGACTATATGAACCTTGTCCTACAAAACTTAACTTCTTTGAGAAGGACTGGACTGCACTTTTGCCCTCACAGAAACGACATCCTCGAGAAACCCAAGGAAAGAATGAACTCATGGGAAGGTTATGCTTGCCCTTTGAAGAAATGTTTCATATTTGTTTCTTTCCCTCCTGACATCACTAATTGCGACAAGCTGCTCGAAAGACGCAATGCTAAATCAAAACCTTCCTCTCTGCCTGGCAACCGGCTCAAACATTCAACGTCGGCCACTTGATGAGCCAAAATCTCCACCTCCACAGACCTGACCTAGCTTCAGCCCTGACCTCCCCAAAGGAGTCCGTCTCCAGGCTAGAGAGCTTCCCAGTGAGGCATGCACTGCGTGTCAGCAACATGTGAAACAGAGGGATCCAAGGCCAATAACATTCACAAGAAGCAACAAAATAGACAATATGTCATGTTCATGTAGACAAACTCCATGAATAGATTATAATGTCAAACAGCACTCAAGAGGGACTGATCTGAAGACCTCACAGGAGAAGAATGCAGACATAAGATCTGTGCAGGAGGGAATGTGGTTTAGGACTAAAGCAAGAGGAAAGTCTGACTGCTCAGCATTCAGACATGGATACAGTAAGGCCAGGATGAATTAAGGACACAAAGCATGAAGTAGGGAAGTTTTTGCAAGAAGTCTAGAAGTTACAGTTGTAGACAGATGGAAAAAACATATACACCAGCATGAACTAAGGCCTTCTGTTTACCTTGAAAGTCAGAGCTGAGAATGACGTCAAACCTGAGTTGACTGCTTTCCAGTGCAACAAGTTAAGAAAACAAAAAAAGAATGTCAGTTCTAGTAAGGTTAGCTAACAATACTAGTTGACAATCCATTACAGTATATTTTGCAGATACAAATGGCATATTGACATGACCACATATAAATCAGACAGTACTGTATGCATCACTGGTTTAATGAGACACAAACCCAAAGGAAGTGCTAACAAATTGCACAAAAACTTTTACTATTGATGCATGGAGCAGCCATCTTGGATTTTGAAGTCTGATTTGATGATAGTCTGCCTTTCTGAGTCACAATTGCAACTTGAGGGGGTGTTCCAGTTATAATTTCCAGATGGATACTTGGAAATTTGCACTTTACAGCTCAAAGCAAACACACTATATGTAAGCACATATAAATGACTAGGTTTTAGAGAAATAAATTGTGTTTGCTGTTGAACCAGATTTGAGCCAGATTTTAGAATTGGATGTATGTGGTTTTAATGCAGTTATTTCAGCTTTAGTACTTAATTAAGTACTTAATTAAATTAAGTTATTAATGAGTTCTTGAAGGATAATCCCACACATTTGAGTACCAGTTCCTAAACAGTACTCCAGTTGATGCCAATTTAACATTTTAACAAAGAAAATTCTGATACAGTATTATTAAGTCTTTGCTTTTCTTTTTCTGTATGCACTGTGGTAAATAAATCAATTTCCCGAAATTTCTTCAGTATTGAAATGCGGGATCAAACAATATCAGGCATTTTTCAGTGCTCATTAGTATCTGCACAATTCAGTGAGTACCATAAAAGTATTCAAGTGCAGTATCTACCCGTTTGATTCATGATTCAAGTGACTTTTGTTGCTCCCCTCTCTCTGCCCTTGTTTTCAGTTTTCTCTCTACTCTCAGCTATAAAAGCACAAAATCTCACTTCAGGATACACAGTGTATAAAAGCATGGCCAATATTGTGATGATTCTGCACCTACTAATGTCACAATGAAGAATTTTTGGTTGTCTGACCTAAGGAGGGAAATGTTGAGGTGCCAGGCTAATGAAAAGTGGGTTTGGCACTGTCCCCATCACACACTAAAGTGTTAATAAGCATACATAGCATACACAGCATACACTGGTGCACATGACTTACTGTAGTTCCCCAACTCCTTTCCCGCTGCATTAATTTTCAAATATCCGCAGGAGGCAGAAGGCCAGTGTTTCATTACTCTTTAATAAGTGCACTAAGTCAAACTCCTTCCAGGCATTAAAGTCTCTTAGTCAAGTGCAGGCCAGTAGCAATGCTGGTGGACTATTATTTTTATATCTGATAACAAAGGTCACTTTCAGATGTTCATTTACATGCTTTAAGTGCATGGTGGCATAGAGGTTTCTGCAATTGCGCTGACAAACTGCAGACTAACCGCAGCAACCAGTTTAATCTATATGAAACTGTGATGCAGAAGTAGAAAAAATATTCTATAATGCTACACTAACAATAGTATCTAATCTTGTCATTCTCTCTGAGAAGGCACAAAAGCACATCAGGGAAAAGAGAAAAACCTTGGAAAAAGCAATTCACAGACAGTGCACTGCAACACAAATTGCGATTGTTGGTAAATTGCACTGTAACGTGGGAATTTTCTTAATAACTGCTCCACTGGGGCTTGCAGTTTCTGAGAGTCATGTGTGCCTTTAAACACTGCTGACTCAATGAAGTCAATAGGCAACATAAAGCCATTTGTTTAGTATTGTTACCCTCTAAAGAGGTTACCAGGGTGAAAAAAATTCAGACAATGCCTGAATGCCTGAAAACAGCCCACCGGACCTTTGCTTTATCTCTGTGAGATCAACTCTCAATCAGAGACATTTTAAGACAGGATAGGCCAAGTGTTGAATTGCCTGATTTGTAGCGTGTCTTTATCGTAAGAAATATTTGTGCAGTGTGAAGAAACATTAGTCTCTACACCAACTCTAATCTCCCTCCTTCCTTCCTGGCATTGTGTTATCAGGGTGTGAGGCTTTCTCAGTAGACTAATTCATGGCAGAGACAAACATAGGTTGACAGGTCTTTAAAAAAAGGGGTTGGCAGGCCTCTTTAACATGTCATTGTCCTCTTCAAACCCTCCGTTTTTGCTCATATATAGCCCTGTAGATGTCTGTGACCTTCTCATTCAAGTCACATTTGATTAAATATCAGCGCTTGAAAGAAAAAGATCAATATTGTTCGCATACAAAGTGTCAAGGTTAGGTTGCTACCCCTCATAAGGCTTGTGCTTAAAGTGCAGGACTTGTGAAGGACAATGTCTGCCACTGTGTACTAAAACAACACAAACATTCCTGCAGCCTCCTGATGTATTGTGTGGGATTTGTTATTGTTTGTTGTGGGTGTTAGAGGTATTTTAGTATGTGCACACAATGCTTTGGACCCTGAGATGGCCAGTAATGTCCACTTTTCCCTCAGTTAGAAAATGTAAAGGAATTTGGAACAAACAGGACAACTTGCAAAAGAAACACTCTGCCACAGAAAACAGGGGAAGACATAATTCAATCTGCTATGTGAAAAGGCTACCTTCATTTTGTCAGTTTTCTTTTTAAGTGCTTAGGTCACAAAGAGTGTCTTTAGTAATTAGAGCTTAAGTGCGTGACATTTCTGACGTAAAGATGCTAATAGAGTGCGCATGGATGCACAGTGCTGTTGAAAGTTACACTGAGGTTGAAATGTTGTCCAGGTCAGGAAGTGCTAACTCATCAAATGCAGATGAACCCCTTTTGTCCTTTCTTATGTAGCTGAGTGGCTCCAAACACCCTCTTCTCATTTGTGTCAGAATTCAACAAACACACACTTTTTTAACCACTGTATGCGATTTCACTTAAAGAACAAATATGTTAAGTATTTTGTACTTTCCAAGCAAGTGGTTGACTTGGTATCTGTAACTGATTTCAGATTATAATTCACAATGCCTTAACAGAGTAAAAGAAATTTGCTGTTCCCGATGTGGGTGTCCTTAGTGATGCTTAGGGCGTAAAACCAGCATGAACAGCAAAAATCATTCCAGAATGGAGTATATTGTAGTTTTCAGATATAAAATGTTGTAAGCACAAGTTCATTTCATTTGTTAAAGCTCAAAGATAACAGGTTTTGGTGATGTCCACAATAACTGAGACTGCAGCGAAGAGTGAAAAAGAGTCCCTTACTAATGACAGACTTCACTGCCCCTCACTAGGTCTAAACAGCCTACAATACTTTCATTAGGCCATCTAACATAAAGAAACATAGTTTCCCACATGCCACAGTGACCCCGAAGGGAATTAGACTGTTTTTCTTCAAAATTATTCCCATGATTGTCTAATTTTAGAATTTTTTTGAATGGTGCCTACATCTTCCAGAAAGAAGCAATAACTTACTTTTTTAGGGAACCTACAGTACATGTTATCGCTTACTTCCTCATGTAATTTACGTACAGTGGTTTAAGTATTACATGTAAAGCGTAATACATTACTACTGTTCACCATTTTAACAGTTTTATCATTTGTCGTTGTCAAGGTCAGATGCAGCTCCTTCTATCCATAAAATCTATACAAATATGTGAAACTATATGAATGGACAAAGCTGTTTACAGCCTCAATCTAGATGACCACACATATCAAGGAAGGAAGTAAAGCAGCCCAACAAAAACCCTTTTCTGCACCGTGGATATGCAGTGGTCAGTACACAGTAGTGGTTTGGTCAGTGTGGCATTTTTCACCAGCATTTATCCTAGTTAAAGGAAGTTCATTTCCCAGGCACACCCACTATTCCCGTCACCTATTCTCACCCTGTTTTTGCAACAGATTAAAGCGCCACTCTTGATTTAGGCTTACCACCCACTTAGAAAAGTGGGAACAAGGAGATTTAGGTGCCGTGTATAACTGTCACCCAGAACAGACTGCAAAAAAAAAAAAAAAACTACCTCCAAAACATCTACAATGGCCTAAAAGACGGACATGCACTGAATCCAGTAAATATAGAGATCACGCCCTGAAAATATAGGTAAAATCCAAAAAGACACAAAAACCAATAAGAGACAAGTGCCTTAGGTTGCATGACATAGTATTCCTATGATAAGAACCTCAATTAGATCTTAAAGACAAATATTTTGAGTACATAAAGGCAATAGTATCCAATTTAGTATTATAGCTGAGCTGTAATGCAATCTGTGGAATATCTGATCTTTCAACATTGTTTTTAAGCCCTAAATAGAAGTAGGTTGTTTTGTTCCAATTTCTTTCATAATTCAAGGAGAAGCAAAAAATTTAAACCACACTGAGCTATCACATTTGTCAGGAGTGAGCAGTAACCTATGACTCTTTCTCTGTGAGAAACGCAGCTTGGCTACTGAAAGAAATATAGGGAATGAGTCTCCTTCAAAGCTCTGTTCGGTCTTATTAGCAAACCTTTAAACCAAGAGAAGAACTACTGTTTGCCTCAGCTGTACAGTCTGTGAAAAGCAATGCACAGCAGTATCAGCAAGTGTGGAAAGGAGTGATATTACTCCTTAAACCATTACTGCAATAGATCTACATTAAGATCCGGTACCAGGGCTGGGAAAAATTATAATAAAAGTGCAAAATATCTATCCTCAATGTTGTAGTAAACCTATGGATCTGTCACTAGAAAACAGTCTGTTTTCAGGTATAGGCACTTGAAAAATTCTTCTGTGACTAGTACAAGACCTCAAATGCCTATTACACTGTTCTGGACTGTCATTCATGAGCTTACCCATTATTGTACATAAAATATACATGACCATTTCCTGCTCACTTAGGGTTTTGGACATATTGCCCTTGAATAGTGACTTCTAGGCTTTTTTTCCATTGTTTAATCCAGCAGTTCTAAGAGCCAAATTGTAAATTTGGCTCTTAGACTCTACAGTGCATAGAGTACAAATAATAAATCCTCTTTAAAAATCAGTGCTTAGAAGTTTAGTGATTGAATAAACAGTGTACTTGTAGTAGTGACTGCATCTTAACAAAGGGTGTGCCATTTCAATTGCTGGATAAGTAAAACCTTTGGGGGATTCCTTCAATCTGCTATTGTACATCAAAATTTCTAAAATAAAAGCAAATGAAACAGCAGAACTAAAAGCTTACTTGCTGCAGCCAACATTGCTTAGCGTTTAGCTGGTGGGTGTTAATAATTTTCCACTTGGGTGGTAGGGGTGTGTCAGTGCATGCAACTTGACTGTGTGCTCATCCCAAACATCATAACCACCTGACAGCTGAATGAGTGAAACATCTAAGACTGAGTGCTGAAAAGCAGCCACACCTGTTTCCCATAACCCCAGTGCTCTTCTCCTGGGGGATGCAACTGCTGACTGTGCACTTCCTGCATATACCCCTCTATAATATAGACTGTGAAGACCCAGTGTATCCAAATGACCCTAACCTTAGTTGCATACTGTGATCTGTTCTTTTGGGGAAAAACCTGGAGTCGTGAAAACAGCAAGCAAAAAAAGGTTTAAAAGGTTTCCCTCTGTTCATTCACAGTAGGTAATTAACCATGGAAATATCTGGAAGCCATTTACATGGCGCAGTTTCCTATGACTCAGTGAATAAAATCGCTGATTCCTGTCTTTGTAAGATTTATTCAGTAGACAAGGAACACTAGCTAACGCACAGTGAACAGCACTACTAATATCTGAATTTTCAATGTATTTATCTGCGTTTTTTTTCCTTCCCCTTCCATTTTTGTATGGCTAATTTCACATGCACTTTGTTGATTTAAACTGTTGACTCCTGGTACTACCATTGAGAGGAAGTAGACTCAAAATGATGGAGCAAAAGACCCAACCAACATCGAATCCTTTATTACTGGCTCATAAACCAAAACATTGGTACAAAGATGGCATTCTATTTTTTATTATGGCCAACAATGTCCATAAAAAGACCAAAACCAACTGTGCTAATGTATCCAGCTTCATTAACTGTCTTAGATCCTCATCTCCAAACCAAACCCAGACTGTATATATACTGTTCAACAAGAATAATTTTTTTCATGAGACAATTTTCTGAAACACCTGGGCGTTGCACCATTTTAGCAGTTGTTCAAACAGCAGTAAGTGGTGCATTTGTGGCTAACAATTTACAGAAATAATACACATTTAGCTTGCTGGTGAATGTTTAAACAGCAGGACAGGGGATAGGGATGGTAGTACCCATGTTCATAATAACGAAGACGCACGACAATCAGTCTATCAGTGTTACTCATGGATGCATTATTAGTTTTTGTACAACAATGGAGCTCTATGGCTCAGGGAAATAAAGATATATTCAGGCTCAACTTGAAATGCATATTAACAATAACGGGGGTACAGTCAGGAAAGGTTTTGCGTGCATCTAAGTTTATGAATGTGGGCAGACTTCACTTGTTGCCCATAATTGCAGTATATAGTTCATCCACTGTCTCTACACAGTGATCTGAAGAACAGTTAGAATTTTATTCAACTAGTCAAGCCGTGACATCATTATGGTGTTGATGGGGGTGATTTGGCTGGAAGTTTAGGGGGGCACCCATCAGGAACATTTGTTACTATTTGTATGTTATCATGATTTCATCTACGAATACTCAAAGATCACAGGGTAGAATGGTAACACATAACATTGTATAGAACTGCAAATTACGTTGCAAATTATGCTGCAGTTGTGGAAAAATTGCTTTTCATTTGCCCATATACTTGTCTGCTCAGGAAAAATTAGGCTGAGCTGTCGTACTTGTATGAATTTATTATACTTTATTCTTATTTGTTTTATCAACAGACAATACAACACTGAAACTAGGGGTCACTGGTTGATCACAAAATATTTAAATGACAGACAGTAGTAATTATGCTTTGTTTTGTTTATAGTCCAGCCATTTTGTTCAGCACATTATGAAGATAGGTTCCTTGATTGGTAGGTAATAAGTCAGTCTTTCCATAGAGTAAATTTCCTCTATTATTGCTAGCCACTGATCTTCACAGGGTGCATCTGTTTTGAGCCAGTTCCATGTGATGGGTCTTTTTGGAAGCAATTATAAGAACTTTAAAGAGGTATTTGTCTTCTTTCTCTACTACATCTCCAGGTAGCAATCCTAGGTCTAGCTCCTGCCCAAATAAATTGTGATATTACCTTATCCCAAGGATTAAACTGAGAGTCTGGAATTATAATGGGTAATGAAATGAAAAGGTAAAGAAATCTTGAAAGCAGATTAATCTTAACTATTTCTATTCTTGAACTGAAATCTGATGTCAGTATTGTCCAATGTCTCATGTCACAGATAGGATGTGATAGAGAAAATGTTCTGCTCATTGTTCCAGCTCCAACTGCAGGTTGAGGAGGAAATCAATAGTTTTCACTGATTCTGCAGTGACTAACATATTGCTCCCCACTGTATGGTTAAAAAAACCGAAAGTCAAATTTTAAAATTGAAAACTGGCTGTTATGATATGAAAGATCTCAACTGTTGAATTCAGGTGCAAACACACAAAACATACTTAGATATTCACAGACTAAACCAGTAGTTTCCAAACTTGTTTTTATCTGAAGACTCAAAACAGAAATGTGGCATCTCCTTAGGACCCAAACTTTATAAAGTTTATTCTGAACTTTTCATTTTACTGAAAATGCATCTACATATCACAGTATCGCTTTAAAGGTAAAAGATAAGATGTATTATTGTTTTATTCACGTCTTAATAATGTCATTTTAATGATGAAAAAATTTAGCATTAAATCAATAAAGTGGACAAAACAAAAAAATAAGCAAAAAGGAACAAAAGAAGCAAGAAAATTAACAAAATAACTGATGAAATAATACAGAAAATTAAAAGAAAATAAGAAAAATAATCAAAAAAAAGGTGGAAAAATTAACAAAATAATCAATTAAATGGACAAAAAAAGCACAAAGTAATAATAAAAAATAATGACTGGCCCAATAAAAAAGTTTTTAGAATTTTGGGTCACAAGTTTGGGAAGGATAGGATTATACAATATATACAACTGGAAGTGAATTTGACTTTGAAACACCTCAGTACTAATCCTAATGGACTATTCATAAATGCTGACTCATAATGTCATCGACAAGAGACCGCCATGTCACAAACTTTGTTGTTGTATTTATCCTTGTTAAATACAAGTCTGTGGATAGGGACTCACAGACAGATGCTGCTCTGAATACACAAGGGGCCACCAAGAGACAGTTTGCCTAACAGAGCCCCTGACAGTCACATCTGTCAGGGAAGAGGAAGCAAAGGGGTAGAGTCAACAGAAGCTGGTGACCACAGGCTGCTCCCTGAACCCCGCACACAGCCGCTATGTCCCACAATAAAGCACTACCCTCATCTGCTGATGGCCTCCCTTCAAAAAGAAACACTGCATTCATTTAATGTGATTAGGAGTTTTCAGCCGGCTGCCTCACTACTAAGATTTAAGATCAAATGAGTGAATCAGATGGAGAGAACAGCTGCAGCCCACAGATGCACACCCAAATCCTGAAACTACTTAAAAGCCCCCTCTTGCATATAATTCTTCAGCAAACAACCAGTATCAATAATTAAATCCAGTCATCAGTCAAATTTTGACGTAATGATGTCAGTGGCCCACAAGTCAGCTCACATCAAATCATGTTTAAAGAAACCTCAATGTCACTTAATCGCGATTAAGAGAATCTAGTAAATTTATTCTGAAATTAGTCTCTTTAGTTCAGAAAATTTTCTTTACAAATATATCTAAATATTCAGATTTAAATTAACTCATCCAAACTTCTCCTTCCCTTTAATTTCCTGACCTGATCTGCCCTAAGCCTGCTGGTGGAGGCTATTTGTAATACATTTTAATGACAAACCTTTCTTGCAACTGTACATAATTTGTCAATTAATAACCGCTAAAGTGCATTAGCCGTTATGAGTCTGAATTTGCGGAGTCAGTGTTCTGTGTTTTCAAATCTATTTTTATTTTGACTCTGTAATTTCGGTGGCTCCATTACTACATTATTTATTTAGATTGTGAATCATGTGGCCCCAAGAGAAGAAACCACGAAACTATGGTCTTCAATTACAGACCTCACAGCCTCTGGCCACGCCTTGAAAGAATCCCCTCCTCACAACCCCATCACCACTACAGGGAATCTGATAATGACACAGAAAAGAAAAAGCCAACAGCTAAACTGTTACTAGTCCCCCTGCACACTAAACACAACAGCATGCTTAGGTCACATGGGTTCAATCATATGCCTGCTTGTGAGTCAAAGCTCTAAAAACACGTTACCAAGAGAGTTTGCTGGTTAGTTTGACTGAGACGAATGGAAACCTCCATACATGAAGCACACATGTTTGGAAGCTAATCAGCTTAGTTTACAATAACACATTGTTTATCTGTTCTCTGTGTTGATTTATGAACCAGTGTTTTGTGGTTACAGACAGAAAAAGCATGGTATGAAGAAGACACAGTGAAAATATGTTTAAATGCGCGCATGTGTGCATAAACTCTGAATGCCTGATAGTCAGTGAAAGTCTACTGTGCATATACTAGTTAGAGATAGAGTGATTGGATTGACCTGCGCCAATAGGACATTTTACAAACTACCGGTATCAGCAGAACTTGGCTCCAGTTGAGGCAGATTGTTAATATGAGGCTTCCAAACTGGAAATGCTGACATTGAGGTTGGGTCTGGCTATCTCAAGATCTTGTGATCAATCTTAATTTGTCATATGACCTACTTTTCAGAGGGATTATATAGATTGTGTCATTAGAAAATAAATAACAGCACTGTCAAGTTTCCTACTCAGCTAATATTCTAATATTCATCTTAAATGACGTGCTTACTAGTGTAATTACAGTATTTTACAGAGTGCCGCATGGAGGGTGTTGTATTGAGCAATTAGTTTGTAGCATTGGTGTCGCTAGCACAGGTGATAACATCATGTTGCTATGGTGAGGGCCTGAGCAGAGGTGCCCGAGCTGAGCTCTCTTAACTTATCCTATGAATTAACAAAACAATGCTAATTTAAGCTTTGGAGTGGGTAAATATAATGTAAAAGATAGCTGATGTGGAATGGATACTCGGCGTTGAAACAAAGACCGAAAGAAAGACAAGAAAGACCCCAAACACAAGCCGAAGCGAGTCAGGCATGGCCTCAGTAAATGTCATTTCAACACCGCGAGAATCTGAGGATTCCCAAATCATGAGGGTGCTTCCTGCTGTGCTCAAATATGTGGGTTAAACGAGTCTCTCTTGGAGAAAACTGACTTGAAAAATGACTCGAGTTCAGCAAAACTCCAAACTATCATCAATGGAGTGAAGGCTACTTTGGATAATGTGCTAAAGAGGGTAGTGGAAGCTGAAAACTGTATCAGTGACACCGAGGACGCAATAAGTGAGATTAAACAGCTGACAAAGTAATTAAAACACGAAAATGAATCCCTCAAAAGGAAAAATTGACCAGCTCTTGAAAATCACAGAAGGAAGAATGTTTGTGTTGTGGGACTAAAAAAGACGGCATCAAAGGCAAGGACCCCGCGAAATTCTTCAGACTGGATATTATCTGAGAAGGGCTGCAGCTGGAGGTCAAAATTGAATGAGCATACAGGACCAGGACTAATGGAGCCCAAACCAGGTGAGCCTCCCTGTCTCAGCCCCAGACCTTTTTGATCCGTCTATGTCAGCTTCATGATCGAGAACAAATACTGGCCCCAGCCAAGAAGAGGGGGAATATCTGCTACAATAATATGAAAATCAGCTCCTTCCCTGATATGAGCCTGGCGTTAACTAAACGGCATAAGCAGCTCGTCCCGGCGCTACAAGTAATTAAAGTGAGAAACATCCTCTGCTACCTCATCTATCCTGTACGCCTGAAAGTCCAGCTGGATGCCGGAGGAGCCCACTTTTTCAACATAGCAGAGGATGCCCTTACATTCGACAACCTGACGCGAGATGAGCAGCTGTCTCCCGGGACTGTTAAACACGGAGCATCAACATTGAGTCCCGATAAATGAAGAATACCCGTCCATGGAATTGTACTGACATTTTCAGTTGAACAACTGAACAGGGTGCGGTAACCCACTTTTGTTTATCTGTAGCTGGGTAACCCTCACTTGTGTTTGTTTGTCTGTTGCTGAGTAACACACTCCCCTTTTGTCTATGTGTTGCTAGGTAACCCACTTCAATGATGATTCTATGATATTATATTTCAAATCTCCTAACAACGCAAAAGGTATTCGTCCTATCCTTGCCGTTTTCACCAGTCTGATGCTTGACCCAAAATGCATGGGCATGCCAGGGGGCAGTGGCTAGCTCTGTCCGGTTTTTCAGTCCTGTTTTTCAGTTGGGAGGCGGATACACTTGTACACACCCACACAGATTGACTATTAGTATATAGATTGATTAATCAATAATTGATCATATTACAACTTACAGTTCATTTTATCATTCTATTATACCCGACAATGATCCATCCATTTGGGCGACCAGGGAACGTATCTCTATGGGTTGAAATGTTTTCCCCAAGTGGGATATAATAGCATTTGTCTTTACGCCTTTTGAAATGTTATGAGAGCTCGCAGGGTCAGTTTATGGTTGGGTTTAGGGAGGAGGGGTGAGCCCTTAGGTACTTCACATTAGGTTCACGTCTAGTTGCCAGAATGGTAGATTGGCAACCGAGAAGAGTGGTGTATATGTTAGTTTGGTTTTATTAATTGTATCTTTATTTCTTACCTATCAGAGAGGCATAAGCTTAGAACATCTTTTATCCATAGTAGCATTAGTTGGTTATATAAAAGGGGTAATAGTTTGGTTGCTATTCAGTACAACTTAAGTTCATGTTAAGCCCACTGAAATTTGTAACATTTAATGTCAAAGGATTGAATAGCCCTATCAAAATAAAAACAGTCTATACTTACCTCAAAAGATTAAAACCTGACATTGTTTAACTACAAGAAACACACCTGACAGACATCGAGTATAAGAAGCTGAAATGAGATTGGGTAGGTCAAGTTTGATTTTCATCATTTCGTTCAAAGTCGAGAGGAACAACAATTTTGTTGCAATAAAAGTCCCCTTTGTTGCTACTAAAACTGTATATGACCCTTCAGGTAGACATATCATGGTACAAGGGCAGATGTATTCAGAATCCTGGACCTTTATGAATATTTATGCACCTTAATTTTTACGATCATCTATTTATGCAAGAGATCTTTCTTCAGGTCTCCCAAGAGTCTGGGTTTCACTTGGTAGGTGGAGGTTTAAACCTCTCTTTAGATACTGTGCTAGATAGATCTTCTGATAGACCCAGTCTTTTCACCAAATCAGCTAAAACCACAATTTCTTTCATGAGAGACTTAAATTTGATTGATGCCTGGAGGCAGATGCATCCACAGGATAGAGACTATTCATTTTATTCACACCCTTACAACTGTCATACCCGTATAGACATTTTTTTGGTTCCTAGCCAAATATTTCATAGAGTCATAGACATTGAATACCTTCTGAGACTGCTTAGTGATCACTCTCTGTTGGTGCTGTCTGTATCCATTCCCGATAAGGTAACTCAAATGTACAGATGGAGGCTTAACACTACACTTTTAAAACAACCCGAATTCTGTACTTTCAACAGAGAACAGATTGACTTTTTCACTTTAACAAATAGATCATCTGCTGATAATATTTTCATTTTTTGGGACGCATTAAAAGCCTTTCTGAGGGGCCAAATTATATCCTATACAAAATGGTTAAAGAAGAAACACAGTGCTGAGCTTAATAATCTGGAACTTCGAATTCATGCACTTGAGAAAACATACCAAAGTACCCCAACTGAGGACATACACAGAGAATTGGTAAATCTCAAATTAAAATACAACATTATACATATCAAGCAGAGAGGGCAATAACTAGGCCAAAACAACAACTCTATGAACTTGGGGAAAAAAACACATAAAGTGTTAGCATGACAACTTAAAACTGAGGAAAGTAAACAAACAATTGATGCTATAGAAACACCATCCAAAGTTATAACCTATAATCCCACTGAAATTAATGATGTCTTTAAAAAGTATTATATGGACATTTATACATCAAAATCTCATGGAGATTTATCTAAAATGGAGTGTTTCTTATCCTCTATGACTTGCCTTGTTTATCAGACAGGGAGAGTATGGAGAAGCCCTTTTCTAGTGCTGAATTGTTGGACACTATTAAATCACTTCCTGTAAATAACTGTAGTAACTGTACCTTTGTTCTTGAAAAAATCAAAAATAAATTATTCAAAAACAAAAAAAAAATCATGTTATTTTAGTCTGTTTAGAGTGATATTCAGGAGTTTTGTGTAATGTGCTAATTACCTTAATCCTGCTGGTCTGACTTCTGGACTGCAGCATGCACTGAGTCTAATTTACACAGATGCTTAAGAGTTATGTTCAGTCTAAAAACGTTTTAGATTCACTATAAAACCGTCTGAAAGGACAAATTGGTTCACCACAGTCTAGGTAATTAATGGAAACACTGCAGATGTATGACAGGAAATTGTGTCCTCATGTTTAGTTCGTCTAGATAGTGTGAAAATATTGTAATAAGGTCCTAAATAGTGCAAAACTGCTAGTCAGATAACAACAACTAAGTCTGAAACAACAGAACACTGGTTGTAACTTGCCTCCCATTTTATAAGAGGTGATAAAATTGCAATTCACATGTTGTATCATAATTATACCTCATCACATGATCTGCTGGTCTGAACACCCAGCCCTACTATGAACGAAAATAACTCAAAACATAAAAATTGCACTAGGTTAGCTAGATATTTGATGGTAAGTTTGATGTTTAGTTTGAGATTTATTGATTCTTTACTCTGAATTTGATCTAGATTTATTTATTTACAGAAGCACAAATTTGTTGATTAGTCAAAATGGTAAGCAAAGTCAACATCTTTTTTGACAACTTTAAAAATTTTTATTTCGGATGGAGATTTCTATTTAGCTTCATATATACAGATGTAATGTTTATTGTACTGATTCTGCCTGAGTGCTGAATATGTTAAACCTGAAAAAGTGTTTAAAATGTTCCCCCACTCCTTGGGTAGTCAGTTTTATTATTATTATTATTATTTTCATTTAGGTACAGGGCATGTGTTAACAGTGACATCACAACTAATTGACTTAAACTGTCTGGATTATATAATTTCATGAAGTAATAAAATACCCATCCTTAAGTTAAGATGTCCAGCTCAAAAGTAGAATACTGCAAATTTTTTTCTACACATGTGGTGATATCAGCTGAATAATCAGCTGTCAGATGGTTACTTGAAAAATCCACTATCAATCTACTTGTAATACTAGTATCTGCATAAAACTAAAAACGACCAAGAAACTGCAGTCCAAAAATACCAAGGACATGCTTATCTAGTTTAACCACCAGTGAGAATGATGTCTGCTGATCAAATCTAAAATATTTCAGCAGCAATTGTAAAGTGGAATTATTACAACCTGACCTGTGTTCAAAGTAAAAGGAGGAAATCAGCCACTGTACTTACTGTTTCCACTGCTTTCACATTAATACTGATAGTGACTCAAAAATCCACAGTCAGTCCTTCTGTATTGTTGCCAGTGGTCTTTTGCCAAATTTTATTGCCTATGCATATCTGCACCCCCTATGGTGCATCTTTAAAGCTCTCACTGCCCTCCGCATTAAAGGGAGGTGCGGGGGGGTGGGGG
>JAPQRQ010000006.1:25432326-25467151 GCA_037367365.1 Apogon talboti | reverse complement strand
ACTTCTCTGCTGTCACCACCCAACCCCCTAGTTCACCTTTTGACCTCCTGTTGTCCAGCTCTCAGGTCCAGTTATGAGAAGGAAGAGGCTGGTTTGCCTAAACTGGAAGACCTCCAGGGGGCTGCGAAGGGGCTGATGAGGCTCCAGGATGTATATGCTCTCCAAATGGCGAGCCTTGTAAGGGGTCATTTCCGGAGCGATACTAACGGAGGGGATACAGATATCTATATGCCTGATGTATCCGTCCCACTGTCTGGTGATGACTGCTTTCTTGTTGGAAAGGTACATCATTCATTTTATGTTTTTTTTATGTTTTTCTGTCTCAGTAAGTCCTTGAAAGACCTAGAACTATTTGTCTGACCACTTCCAAATATGTTTTTCTAATACATTTACCCTTCTCTAAGTCATTTATCACCATTTATTATAAAATCATACTCTGCATTTTGCATTTTTCAGTGAAAATCATGTATTTCCCTGAGTTTAATGTACTTATTATGTAGATATTCATAAAGGCTCAGAGTAAATACAAAGGTTATTACATCAAAACTGAGAAAACTGAAGAAAAAGTGACAGTTTCAACAAAATATATTATTAACTGAACATAAAAGCAAGAGTCAACAACCACTGCCATTTGTCAAACCGCAGGGGTTTTATTAGTGAATCAGTGTTGCAAAACATAACAGTGTTTCTGCATTTACTGTGGAGCCTCTGAACGTCCAAACAGGACACATCTGATTCCGCTGAAAAGCTGGAGAAACGTGCTTTGATTATTTCAATGTAATGACATGATTAGTGCATCAAAATTTATTAAACACTTCAGATCAGTAGATGTTTGTGATGTTTAGGTCTTTGAGGGTTATGAGTGGTGCTTCTGTGTTGAAGTGTAGGAATAAAATGAAGAGATATTTGGAGGATATAGCTGTGAAAATTTCCCTCACTGATTAACATCCCATTCCAACAGTCTGTAACGTAGCTTTACTCCAAACCTGTCAGTTGCATAGGGTGGGAATCCAGACGCTCTGCCTGGAAAAAGTTCTTCCCATGGCGTGCCTGGGAATCCATTTCATGTGAAGATGAAAATACATTCTACAAGTATGAAAGAGAGAAAAAATGTCTTCCCCACAATAAATTCCGCTGTTTATGTACAGTGGTGATGTGTAAGGGCAGGGCATGTGTGGGAGAGACATCCTCTAGTATGGAAAAGACATTATCTCACAAAAAGTGTGCGGAACAGAGAAGCACTTTCCTTCACTTACGCGGAGGCTGAGATTATTTGAAGCAATTTGTAAACACAGACACTTAGTTTTAGGGTGTTTTCACTGAAAGCGCCATCAGCCATGTGCATTTATATGGCTGTTAGACGCTTCATAACCAGCAGGGTTTGTTAACAGCAGCTTGTCCCTTGTCTGGTACTTAAATTGGCATTTTAAAGCGCTCTAACCATGCATTTTCTTATAATGAAGATTTGCACTCTGTTATTTTAATTTTAAACCTTAAAAAACAAAACGCTGGTCTCGAGTTCTGAAGAAACCAGGAAATCACAAATAATGGGGTGTTAAAGTAGTGTGTCCGATGGGAAGAGCTAGAGCGTATGGACTTGACAGGGTTAAACAGTGCACCGGAGTCTGTGTTGGTGTGCTGTCTGATTCCAAGATTGTGGATTGGATTGGACTGGAATGGTTTGGACTGGGTTATATAGTCCCAGAGAGGCAGTATAGTTTACAAACAGTAGTCAACACAACCAGCACACATCATAAAGTAAAAGACATATGAACACTCATTAGATGTCAGTCATAACAAAAGTGTATTTATGCCTGGTCAAAGAAGCACACAGTTTCTCAGGTATTATTATTATTATTATTATTATTATTGCTGTGAGCTGAACACTATAGGAGCTAAGACAAACAGGGACAATCAGAAGAGTCGCCAAAGTGTATAAAGGTATATATTTTTGCTGGGTGCTAGGTCTTTCTTTCCATTGTTTCATGACTCCAAGTTACTGAATTTAATGATTGAGGCTACACTTACCTTTCTCCTGGAGGGTGTCATAGTCACTACAATGCTACATCATCAATTCAAATGAAGAGTCCCCCAGATGTTGTCAGTTTCAGGTTATTTTTACTAAGAGAATATCGATTGTCTTTGATTTTCTTCTCCTTCTGTGCCTCCCTCTTTAAGAAAGTGGTCATTATTCTCCATGAAGAGGGTTCAGAGGCTCCACTAGGATGGCCTTTACCCTCTGAGAGACCTGATTTGAATAAAATGATTCAAAAAAGATGCATAAAATATTTTCTGTCAACATCTGAAAGTATCTTATTTAGTCTCTCTTTTTTGGAAATTGAGTCACATATTAGAAGCCATTTTGTTCACTTGGCGTTCAAGCACGTCTTTCTACTGGCATTCTGTCTGCGCAACTATCACACGTCAAAGATTAAATGACAGAAGACGTGTGGTGAAAGATAATGACCACATAATAAAGTCTATTCATAATAAGAGTCGTTCCACTATTTGATGATGTTGATGACGACTGGACCCTGACCCAACTCATGGTCTTGCAGTTGAATGTAATCTACAATGACACTCAATCAGTACCGCTCTGAGTCTTCAGTCAACACATCTTTAATCCAGCTATTGTCAAATAATAAAGAGTTTTATTAACCATGTCAAGGCACCATAGTAAACTATTGTAACTATTTAGCCTGGGGTCCAGATGTATCTGCCCGAGAGCCAATTCTTCCTTTGCTCTGGCAGATCAGCATGGCTCTGCTCCTATTCAGACTGATTTCCACTTGGTGCTGATGGGGCCGAGCCAATCACAACTATTTATCTGCTATGGGACGGGCCTAATGTGGTTTGAAATGATGATAGGGTCCTTCTCCTTGATTCGCAGATCGGGTTTTGTCTGTTTAGGAAGCTAACCAGTCCAGTCTACCAGGTGCAGCAGCTTCACAGGGTGTTAGTTCAGTTGTGATTGGGCTTTATTGATTATACACAGCAATAGTATAGTCTTTAAATGTTACAAAAATATGTTCCTATAATTTTATGGCATTAATATGAATAAAAACATCCCTGAAAATCGGTCAGTGGATGTTCTGGAAAAAAAAAAATCTAGTAAATCTAGGATTGAGAAGCCAAGTCTCATTGGATTGCTAACATTCTCAGTTTGCTACCACCATGAAAAATAAACAATTGCACTTAAGGTCAATTCTCACTTAATTGTTATCTGAGAGTTCTTCATTGCAGGCTAGCTACTGTTGACCTGCTGTTTGTTACTCCCAGCTTCCAACTGTAGAGGACCAAGCTTTAGACAATATTTTTTCCCTCGGTAATGTGCACATTCAGAGCTTTAGTCAAAGATCAACAAAATACTTGCTGAAGTAATCCGAACAAACAAAAAAGAAATTAACAGAAATTAACTTTATGTAATGTAGTTTAAGTCATGAACTTTATATATTGTGGGTTAATCCACATTTCAGCATCACTCCACCTTGTCTCTTGTCTATAGTATTTTTGTGATGTTGCTCTACTACTTAAAAAATATATGAATTCAACTTGTCACAGGTTGCCTATGATCAAGAGGACTACTACCACTCAGTGCAGTGGCTGGAGGAGTCGGTTCGTCTCTTCAGAGGATCAGGAGGAGGGTGGAGCCCTGAGAATGAAGGGACTTTAGAAGATGCACTGGATCACCTGGCTTTCTCTCATTTTAAAGTGGGTGCAAAAACACATAGATACTTATAAAACAACTTAGGTATGGATCACACTGACTTACATTCCTCTTACTGTTTCAGACAGGAAATGTCTCCTATGCATTAAGTCTGTCTCAAGAGTTACTGCATCACGGTAAGTTTTCCCTCTCATTTAATCATTTCTGCACCATAACAGTCCCTTCTTTAAGTGCATCTTTGCGTGTGTTTTACTTCTCAGATCCAGTGAATGGAAGAGTTTTGCAGAATGTTGAGAAATATGAGAAGCTGCTCATGGAGAGACCACACATATCAACTAGAGGTGGTGGGTTGAGGAGACCTGTATCTAAATACTTAAGGACTAGGAACACTTATGAGAGACTGTGTCAGACCCAAGGCTCTCAGGTACTTATCACCCTGAAAAGACAACTCATTGGAATATCTGAGTCAGACTTTTCTTAATTGTATTACAAACCAGTTGCATGATGGAAATCTACCTGTATAACAGTACATCTACATATACATCACATATTGATAAGTGATTCTTATATGTTTTCATAAGTGAAACTCTTCTTTCCTGACTGTGGATCCATTTGCTGTTTCATCGCTAATTGTATTTTGAAGTCACATTTTGGTGTAAAAGCAACAAAATATGATACACCACAGAGTGTCAGTTAACACACCCAAGTATTTGGTCACATTTTTGAGCCACATTTCATGTTTAATTTTTTGGAATTTGTATGTATGGCTATTATGAAGTTGGTTTTATTTTTACTTTAAGTGGTGGGAGAACAATACCACAGTGACAGATGGTGTGGGATTCAACAAGAAAAGCCTTTTTTGTTTTGATCTTTTTAATGGACATCAGTTGCCTGTTTCTCCTAACAGCCAGTACATTTTGAAAACCCCAGACTATTCTGCGACTATTTCACCAGCGGCAGTCCAGGTCTTCTCCTGGGCCCAGTAAAACGTGAAGTGCTGAGCCTGCAGCCATATGTGGTCCTTTACCACGACTTCATCACTGACGCAGAAGCTGAAGACATCAAGATGCTCGCTCAGCCAGGAGTAAGTGCCAGCAGCGAGCATTTTTCACATCATTTGAGGGGAAAAACACCAAGGCTGGCTCCAAAATGTCTTATTTGTATTTTTCTTCTGCAAGTGGACTTAAAAATGCATTGCTCTAGATGAAATTGTTTCATTTTATCAGGAAAAGTAACTGATTTTTGTGAATGTACTGTGAGTTTCTGTGGCTGCTGGGGGCTAAGCCAACTCTGTACCTTTTCCTTCTGGAAAGATCCTGGAAAGACCCTATGGAGGAAGAGTTGGTCTGCTTCCAAACGTTTAGCAAGGCTTAAAGGAATGAGGGATACATTACTATGAAAACTTGGCTTAGCTCCCCAAACTGTCCAGTTTACTCTACTGGTACACCATGTGTCCACTTTCATCAAACTTCCCTATCTATCTGAAAGCAATGTGTTTTTTAGAGTGCATTATCCTTAGCTGATACAGTATGCTGACTCAGTTAATTTGGGGAAAATTTGGTGGCCGAATTCAGTTGGTACCCTATAGTTTGTGTCAAGATTTGGCATTGTTGAGCGGGTTTTCCATCCCACGCTCAGATGGAAACCCCTGTACTTATTTAATCATTATGTCAGCTTGTGGACTGATTGAAAACAGGCCCAGTGAACGGTAATAGTTTGGAGCAGTGAGCAACATTCAAGCATGGTTTACACTTTGTTCTTTCTGGATTCCAGAGCATGATATATAAGGATCAAGTAAGAAAAAAGGAAGGTTTATTGTTTTGGTTGCAGTTAATAAATCAGACATTAGGTTTTCTTGGAACTAATATGCTAGAAATATTTCTTAAAGTTTTTAAACCCTTCAAACTGAGTAAAACTACCCCTTTTATAGCATATAGGTGCCCCAGCATCACTGTTTCATTTGCAAAAGCGACACATTATGTTTTCTTCGAGGGACATTGCACCAGTTTATATACTGTTGAAAACTGGAAAACTTGTATGGAATTAGCAGCAGGCGGCATGACTCAGGCAAAATAAATCAGGACTCAGTTATAAGAACTGATTTAATCCCAAACATCTGGTCTTTTCCAGACTTTTAGCTGCTTTTTAGCAACTGAGGAGTAACACAAGATGAAATTTGAAACTGTTACCTGTGGGAAACTAGTGTCTCAACATTCTTGTGCCATCAGCAAATCTGCACTTTTTGCAGACTTTGTCTTGGTTAATTGTTGAGAACTGTCCTTCATCTACACATTACTCCCTCCCCTCGCTCACTGGGAGATTAGAAGGATAGTGTAAGTGACTCTCAATTCCCATTTTTTGATTTAATATTCTTTATTTTGCCTTATTTACTCTCCAATGTAACTCCTGGCATGGCATCAGAACATGTTTTCATGCTGTTCCTCTGTTACTTTTAGAGAACTGTCAGGGTTGGACATTAAAGCTTGCGTGCTGCGATGATCACAAACATAAATAGTGTTTTCTGTCTTTGCTGACAAGTTAAGGAGATCTGTGGTTGCAGCTGGAGAAAAACAAGCAACAGCAGATTATCGCATCAGCAAGAGGTACACTATAGTATACTGCTTGTTTGTGGCCTGCTGTTTATTATCAGTAATTTGACTCATTCTACTTGAGTTACATACATTTACATCAGATCATCTGGTCGTATTTTCAGTGCCTGGGTGAAGGACTCTGCTCACTCTGTTGTTGGGAAGCTGGACCAGAGGATCTCCATGCTCACGGGTTTGAACGTGACGCATCCATATGGCGAGTACCTTCAGGTGGTGAATTATGGGATTGGTGGCCACTATGAACCTCACTTTGACCATGCTACAGTAAGACTATTAATGTTATTAATACTGTTTTAGGTTTCGAGTTTGCACTTTTCTAATGTCATTTTTGTTTTTCGTGCAACCAGTCTCCCTCAAGCCCTGTGTTCAAGCTGAAAACTGGGAATCGAGTGGCAACCTTTATGATATATGTGAGTCAGTTTTTAGTCTTAACATCTTACGACTTTACATGAACCAGGCTCCTATTGGATGTTTCAAAAGTTAAGTTAAAAACATTGTCTTCCACATTTGGCATCAATTCTGCAGAATTTTGGAACAACGTAGCGCAAGAACTCACCGTAATCCTGCCTTACCTCTTAAATTACTTTTTTATAGCGCTCCTGTAATGTAATAAAATTAAATCAATTGCCTGTGACCTCTGTTATTATAAGTATTCCTTGTTTTATATTTCTTGCTTTCTCATTTGTCCAGGTTTGATGTCTGGTTACTATCATTTGCTAGTCTATAAAAAGGAAAGGACTGGATTGTTAATAATGTTAATTAAAAGTAAACACTGAATACAAGTAGGTAGTGAGGTAAGAGGTAATGGTATTTAGGAAGGCTTTAAAAACAGTGAAACAGTGCTGCAGAAGGAATTGCTTTTCATAACTTGAGCATATAAACACAAGACACAACTCTGAAGGAATGTCATTTTCCACAGCTCAGCTCTGTCGAGGCAGGTGGGTCGACAGCCTTCATCTATGCCAACTTCAGTGTTCCTGTAGTGGAGGTAAACACACTGTTACTGTCTGTGATGATACTTCATGTCATTTTCACCTCAAGCTGGAATGTTTTCACTTCGTGCTGCTCCTTGCTCACATTTTGTGATGCAGCTGTCAAAATGCTAAATGTCAGATCATAAAATCAACTGTCAGGAGATTTCTCTCCACAATACTGCTATTGTATAGCTGAGCCTCGGTGATGGTGGACGGTACTTTGGGCTGATAAATGAACTTCTGTGGAGGGTTTGACATACCATCCCTGGAGTTTAACCTTGCACCTTAAATGAGATGAAGAACTGAGCGTCATGAACCAGTAGGGCCAGCAATTAAAATATGTGAATACGGCCTATCAAAAATTATTATTTGTTGTGGTTTTCATATCACAGAAAGCTGCAATCTTCTGGTGGAACCTGCATAGAAATGGTCAAGGAGATGTGGACACTCTGCATGCCGGTTGCCCAGTGCTTATTGGAGACAAATGGGGTAAGACTATAAACATCTTCTTGACTTGACTAAATCTGTACCCTTTGCCTTTTAACCTTTGCCTTTTTTGCAACATTTTCATGTTCTGCAGTAGTTATCCACTGCTCAGTATTACTGTTATACAGGAGGTCATATACAAGTTCATGTTCATGCTACATCTGTACTGCATTATACTTTTAGAGATGTAACAGAGAGCAGTTCAAACACTGAATGCTCATCTTGGAAGCTAGACATCTGCTGCTGGTTGGCGCAGCCTGTCTAACTCCAACACTTAAACGTGTGTCTGGAAACCAACCTCACGGGGACATTAATCTTCACAAGGCAGCTGCAAAAGTATTTGCTGTCTGCATTATTTCACTCAGCCATATAAGCTGTACTTAAAATTTATGATTGGTCATTTTCACTCATATTTGCTTGATTGTTTTAAAGACTGAAAATCATTTAGTTTATATCATTATACTACAATTTGCTGTTTTTGTTCCAGTGGCAAACAAATGGATTCATGAGTATGGTCAAGAGTTCCAACATCGCTGCAGCCTGAATCCTGAAGAATAAGAGGGGCAGTGCAATAGCTGGGCCCTTTGGAGTACAAGAGCCAGCCTTTACAATTGTGAGGCACACTTTCAGGCAGAGAGAAGAGCCAGAGAGTGAGCGCACAGGCAGGAGAGAGGGAAAGCAGTTTAAGGGGAAGCCTGCATCTGTGATTGGAGCCTCGGGCCCCAGGGAGCCTGCAGCACGCAGCACAGCGGACACTGCTGCAATGGACATGGATAAAATAAGGCTGGAATGGGCTTTTGGAGGGTGGAGCTGAAGACTAGTGAGGCAGTTGGCAATCAGCCCCCAGAGGCCAGGTTCTCTCTAACTGCTACTGGCCAGTTCCTGCAGATGGAGAGAGGCCTCTGCCTTCACACACTGCTGATTTCAGTTCACTGTGTGAGGCTGTTTGCCTCTTACCTACAGTTTGCTAAGAAACTCACAGCCCGTTTTTCTGCACTGGACCCACTCTTAGGCCTGTCATTATAAATGCTCCAGACGGCTGAAGTCTGCACACACTCAGAACTTTATTTTAAAGTCTTTTCCTGGTTTACAACGATGCATAAAATTTCTCATTAAATCACAGTGACTTCTATAGAAACAAATGCACAACATCCACATTCTTCACTGAATGCACACTGATTGGAAAAATCTGGGTTTGAATAGTTGATGTGATAAAAATGTAATTATTCCACCTGAAAAAAATCAAATACAAAATGCTCTAAATTGTTGTTGTTGATAATGTGGTTGATAATGAATATTTTGATAACTTAAAGTTCTTAAAAGATTATAATTAAATCTAAAATTTTCTCTTTCTGTGTGGTTTTGCATCTTTCAAAGTTTTTTTGTTAGATCCACAGGACTACAGATGAGACCGGTGCTGTGACTCAGAGGATTTGACTGTGGCTTTTTGTTCCCAGCTGACTAAATAATGCGGTCATTATTGTCTGTAGGAGACTGTTTCAATTTGGGTTGACTGACTGTCTAATGGAACAGATGAACCATATCTCTTTGTGAGCGTCAGGGGCTGGCTGCCATTAATCACTAATAGGGATCCTGTCTGCTCCAGACTTTGTGTCTGAACTAACACAGCAAGCACTCTCTGCATACCAGTCAGAGATCTCAGATATCTGTGCCTAAATAGGTCATACTTACTCTTCATCATCTGTATCTCAGTGCTTTGGGGCATCCAGCAGCTTGAGTGACAGATTTCAATGAGAGGAGAAGGAAACAAGACCCTGCAAATGCACAGTAAGATGTGTTTTCCCTTTCAGCTCATTCTATAAACATCTTCCACTGACACAAAAAATATAGGAAGAGGCTATATACCAGCTTCACATTCCAAGGTATATGATAAACAGCAGGAAGAGAGTTGATGAACTGGAGGATCATCTTTTAGGAAAACTCTTTTCAGTTATACTGCACTTATTGAAACTAAAGTGCATGGCATTAAAACAGTTATAGATAAATTGAGATCAAAACCCACTCACGATACAAACAGATCTTAAACGTGTATATGGTGAGACTTTCCATGTCATTTCCTGAATCTAGATCTAATATTAATGTTTAAACCCATACATTTCCATCTAATTTTTTAACATAATATTTAAGTCAACCAGAAAGTCTGAATAATCTTTTCACAGGTCAATCGTAAAACCTGTAACCTAACTTTTCCCAGAAGTTAAACAGCTTCATTCTTTGCTCTTCCTCTGACCCCTCACTGTTACCATGATAACCACAACAAACATGCTTTGGGGCACATGTTGCCATACATTTCAGATTTCACCCCTGCCATGCCCAAATAGTAGCCAAAGCATACATGACAAAACCAGACATTTGTCTCAGCGCATATTTCTGCACATACTTTTTAACATTTAAACATTTAAGTTAATAAGAACGTATGACAATGAGTAAGACTGGCAGGCAGACTGACCAGTTAATACATGCTGTTGCACAAAGTAATGCAACAAGCATTATCTTAGGTCGGTGCCTCCCTCTGGTGGTGACAAAAAGGTATGTCTGTGTGGAATCAGTGAAATTCTTTGTTTTTCACTGAATTTGTGGTGGGAAATCACATGAATGATTCAACTCTTTTCAAATCCACTTATCTTTAAAACCATATTGTTCTGAAAATGTGCAAAAATAGACCCCATATAATACTCACAAGACTTTGCATAATATTCTAATGGTTTCTTTTAAGGAAGAAACTGAGTTTTCTTCTGCATTGTAGGAACATGAATGTTGAAGCAACTTTTTTTCACTTTCAGATTATGATGATATTTTAAGATGCATGCTTCAGCAGCAACACTAAAGACACTGGATGCTGTTTATCACACTACTTATGATTAGTTACTGGTGATAAATACAGTACGCACTCACCATTGTGAATTATATACCGAAACTGTGTGGGTCTCTCTCTCTCTCTCTCTCTCTCTAAAAGCATGATGAATACTGGATTTTATTTATAAATCATGTACTGGTCTTTTCCCTACATGCATCACAGTGTTACTAACTTTTAATATGGACAATATAAACTCAAATGATTTTATTATGTTACAAGTACATGTAGTTTTACACATTGTGCACCTTCAAGATGGAACAGCATACAGAAGAATCATATTGTTGGCCTCATAGCATAATTGCCTAAGTCATATTTTATGCCAAATAACTTGTGACATAAAATGAAGCAGCAGTGTTAGGAGAGTAAAGTTATGCTGATTTCACAATTTGGCCAAAAATATCTTAGGCAATTATGCTATGAGGCTGCATCATTTTAGATTTTTTTAATTGGTTTTCATTGTGTCATTTAATCGTTTTTTGTTGTTTATTTTTATTTTATCACGTTTTGATTGTGATAACTTTACAATTCTATTTATTCGTGTGTTTTGTTTGTTTTTTGTAATCAACTGTTTTTGTCATAGCCTAACTATTTTCCAGTTTTCTTGGTTGTATTGCACAATGAGGCCTTCGGAGGAATATATTTAACGATTCCATATGTATGTTGTTTGAATTATGACGGATATATTCGTATAAATATCCATACCTCTCTTGAAAAAAAAACGGACATTTGAATGGGAAACTCAATTTCCCATGATGCCATTACATACGGTAGCGGCAGTGGAGGCGGGACAAAAGTTATCGGCGACACTTTTGTTGCTCGGTAACACTTTTGCGCGCTACGTTTGTGTGGATTTGTGTGTGTGTGTGTGTGTGTACAACCTGAACAGCCCTGTTAAACGGATTACTAGTTCCTTTAGATGTGAGACAGTCATGTCTACTAACAGTTTGGTCAGAGCTTTGGCCATTCACCAGTCACCACATTCACTGAGCTGAGAAATGAAGAGCAGAAAACATAGGACGGTCAAAGCTGGAAGCAGCAAAGGGAAAGGTAAACTGTGGTTAGCTTAGCCTGCTAGCATGACAGCTAAGTTGTTTAGCTGTTAACGTCAGCTGTCATTACCCTGGTGTATAGGATAACTACAAGGCTAATGTAGCGTATTCTCTGTTGAGTGGATATGTTTCGCTTTTTATTGGATTAGTTTATTCGATTTTTGGTGGTGTTTTTACCCTAACATAACTAGTTAGCCGAAGTTATCCTCCACTACCAAACACTAATCTTTGTTTACGCTAACACTGTTGTTGTTACTTTGCCGCAAACATACAGAAACAACGCCAAAATATGTTAAAAATAATACAGACCAATCTTGTTTATGTGGTATAACTTTCAGAGCACTCAACATGCAATAATCATTCTTACATTTACAAAGTTAAATACTGGCCACTTCAATAGATGTCATGATCATTGTAATTATTGCGATGTTTAAACATATTATCATTTATCTCCCAGCCCTATCACAGTATTTCCTTTCCTGTGATCAAATAAATCTTTCCATTAGCTCCCAGTGATGTTTCACCATCGACCAGCCTCCCTCCTCTAGTAGAGGGCCAACTGAGATGCTTCCTGCGTGTGACAGTAAGCCGGGTGTTATGGACAGTTCACAAACCTCCTTCAGCCACATTTGTCAGACTGCGCTGGTGGGGGGAGTCATCCAACGGGACACACTTCTTTCCAAGAGATGGATCACTGACATCACAGAAAACCATCAAGACCACAGCACGATTCCCTATCCGATGTGGTCCAAAGCAGTTCACCTCATATCTTACAGGTAACAAAGAAATCTTTTATGTGGTTTAGTAAGCACTTATACAATTGTCCACTAATTTATTACGTTTGAACAGATATGGGCTCTTTGGTGCTGGAAATTCTCACAAAACCGGACCATTTGCCAATTGCCCGTGCTCAGGTTGCTGGCATCTCCCGTCTCTCTCTGTCACACCCAATAAGTGGATTTTACACCCTTGTATCACCAACATCTGAGAAACTGGGGGAGTTACAGGTAAGTGCACACAGGAGTTCACTTTGACTTGTGAGCTTCATTTGCTGAATGGCATTTCTGCGCTGATGTTTGCTTTTTCTTGGAAGGAAGCCTAGCTTGTCAAATACAGTAGGGCTGTAGGAAGACTCGTATATAGATATTGTTGTGGAAAGTCTTGGCATTGCAAATAGAGTTTACTTGCTTGGTTCTCCTGAAAAATGCACATAATCCTGATCATGTTGAAATGTGTATTTCTTCTAATATGAAAATACAAACTTACACTAGTATCCAAACAGTTTTTGGTTTGGTTTGGTTTTTTCAAAAGTGGCAACTTCTTTCTTTTTTTACACAGCACACTTCTCTGTCACTGAATCCAAAATATCACCATATACACACAGGATCTTTGAATTGCAGCTGGTTATGATTATACTATTGCACAACCTGACACTGTAATTCAACTGTGCAGCTCTAAGCTACAGAAAGAATTCTTCCATGTGTTTTATGGCTAATGCCGATTTGTGAACCTGTATATGATGAGAAAATTATTAACAGATAGAGATTAGAGACATTGTGTGTTAGTGCATTTAGCGTTAAGGAAATCTGAGAATGGTATGCTAATTGCCACCCTTTCCTCAGATTGCACAGTATAAACCTACATTGTAGCTTTTTCTTTAATCAAACTAATGCAGGTTTCCCTGTATTTGGAGCCTCTGACCGAAGCCTATGACAGCAGCAGTTCAGGTCCCAACACAGACTTCAACACTGAAAGACTTCAGCTTGCCAAATTAACTGTGCCATCGCAGCCCAAATCAGTCTCAGCTGGAAGCGGAAGAGAGTCAGTGGGAAGCAGTGGTAGAAATACGCCAAGGTTTGAAGTTGTTCTGTAATGTAACATGTAATTTACTCAGATATCTGTGTGGATATTCAGTATTGACCTTATTTAGGGGCTGAATGACTTGACTGTAAATATTTTGCTTCATATATTTCAGAGGGAAAGACCACTTATATTTCCAAAATAAGGATAAAGAAGAGTTTCTGGAGAACCAGATGCCGGGTACAAAGAGGTCTCAGAATGGTCAAACAGCTGTGAATCTTCTAAATGAGGAGCCTGGTCATGGACAAGCATCTAATGACCTTATCTCAGGTATATACACGTTGTGACTTAACGTAAATATAAAGGCATGGCATTAATGCTTTCTAAAATGTTTGAAACATTGTTTTTCCTTCATTTCAGTTATTTTGGAGCGTGGTAACAAACTCAGAAACGCTATGGTAGAATCAGCTGTGAAATGTGACATGAATTCTGGCCCGACTCTGAAAGACACTCCTCTGCCCCTACCAAAGGACAACATCTTGCCACCTACCAAGTTAGTTTAGAAACACATTTAAGAACTGAAATAAATCATACGTTAACTGCATAGTTCACCGTGTCTTTTACATCAATTCTGCAGGCCCTCATCTTCACACTCTGGTATGTTTCTTGAAAATATTCTGCATGCTGATTCAAGCCTCAAACACTCTGATGATGTGGCTGAGTGTGGCTTAGACAACTGTGTGGACATGGACAACAGAGCAGTGGATCTGCTCCTTGGCAGGTATTTTATCATTTATTTATTATTCATTCTTATTTATTATTTATTTAACCTTTATATTTTATACCATACAAGGTTTATCAAATTGTTTACTCTGTTTTTTTTTTATTTTGGTAGCATAAATTCATCCTCTTTAAATCCTTGGGATGGAGAGGCCTTATTTCCTGAACCTCTGTCTGGCCATAGCAGTGTGTGTGTTGATAGTGAGCTCAATGACCCACAATATGATCAGAGCTTGCTGGAGAATTTGTTCTACAAAACTCCTGTAAGTGTATAATTTATACTTTGATTTTCCAAAGACTCATATTTATTGTTTTATTAGTGAAATAGTGTACTTATTTTCATACAGAAGATTTACTCATTATTGTTATCTTTCAGATGTCAGATACCACAACAGATGACACAGAGTTGGAGGTACAGGAGACAGAGCCTTCAAGAAAAAGTCATCCAAAAAAACAAATCTTAGGAGCTGGGAAACCCCTGACACAGCCTGGACCCAAGATCAGTGAAGAGTAAGGACCTTTACATGCCTTTTTAGTAGATAATAATCAGTAAAAAGCTCCTTAGAAGCCCAGATAGAAGGTGGGGAGTGTCTAATCCGAAATCTACCATTAAAAGTAGCCATTGTGAAACAAAAAAGAATAAGTAACAGTATATACCACTTCACACTGTATGAGAATTATTAACAGTATTTGATGTACTGTCACTGTGTTCAGTCCGGAATTAGATGGTGTTTTTCCTCCGGGCCTGACTGCAAATCAGCTGAACTTGCTTGGTTTGATCCAACTGGCTAGAGTGTCTATCGACTCCCTGACTTTACCTTCAGGAAGCACGAGTGCCACACACAGAAATACCTCTGATAAAGGGAAGCCTCCTCATCCATTAACCAGCAAGAAATGGTAAAGAAATTACTTTACATCATTATATAAATAAATTTAGGCAAATTTCTTCACAGTCGTAAGTAAGTTTTATCTCTCCCCGTTCACCAGCACATATTTTATTGAGTATGTGTTTCCGCGAGCTTCCATATCCCGTCAACATGATCGCAGTAAGGCAGCTGGTGAAGAAGTGACCAGAGTTGTTTCCAGTAAAACTACAGTAGACAGTAAGATCTACTCGAATTTGCTTTAATATAAGTGACCAGTATAGATAATAAATAGCAGTGTTTCTTACAGATATTATTAGCTGGTTTTCTTGCTGCTACTAACAGTGCACATTCTTCTGTGGTCTCAAGGTGTGAAGTTCCAACAGCTCTCTGAGTTTCCTGTCCACTTAAGTAAAACAACAGTTAAACAGTGGTGGGAAAGTAACCTTATTTTCAAGATTTATTCACGAAAAAGTGACCAAAAGAAGGTAAGTGGACCAAATGATAATTAGACCAAAAAGTTATAGTGTGTCAAGGTAAATTACTATACTACTTAGGTATTGTACAGAAAGCTTTTACTGGAGCGTTAACATAATGGTAGTGCCACATTAATAAATGTTTGTACTCTAGTTAAAAAGTAGAAATGTTGACACTGAGAGTACATAAATTAAATTACATCTTAATGTATCCTACAATGTGAAATAAACAATGTAGAAACATTACAACAAAAAAACCCCTAAATTATATATCAATATGTATTTGGAATGATATTTTGGTAATAATGTGACAACACTATCTTGTCTTGCAGCCAGTTTTTATTGGCAAGGCAGTTCACCCATTGCGCTGTGTGCTGCAGAGCAAGCAGCTGACTCAGTCTGTTGTGTTGCCGGTGAGTGTGGAAGGTAACAGTGGAACAAAAGAGATTGGACCTCTGAAGGTAAAATACTGTTTTATACCATAGATCAATGGTTGAAAGTTTGATATTTGTTTTCAGAAAAGTGTGGTATCCTTCTTTTTCAGGTGACGCTAGAACTTGTTGCAAAAAATAAAGACTTAACCTCTGAAAAAAGCAAAAGCGGGTCGTCTTGGGTCACTGCATCCCCTTCACATACACAGAAACAGCCCAGCTCCAATATTGATGTTACCGTGGAGGGGTTACCCGTTACATCTCCTGAGGTTCCAAGGCTAAATGTTTGGAGTCCTCAGAAGGTCTCAGAAGAGCTGTCCTCTCAACCCAGCCTCCACACATTTCCTCATAAATCTTGGCAGCAGGTGGAGGAGGACCCTAAGGTCTTACTGCATGCATTACTCATGGTGCCAGATGGAAGGAACTTTCAAGGTTGGCCTATGCAAGCTCCAAACGTGTACTTGAATTGTAAACTCTTTTGGTGTGATGAGACGGCGAGATCTACAGTCAGCTGGGGTCAGGCAAACCCTTCTTTCAACTTTGTGCAGGTATGCCAGTAGATCAAGTCTCCTAAAGAAAGTAATTTATTGTACCTTGTATTAACGGCTAAATTCTACTCTGTTATGTGTCCTTTTTGTCATAGGTGACCCCTGTGGCCCTAACAACAAAACTACTTCAGCGATTGAAGAACAATGTCATGGTGATTGAGGTGTGGCATAAGATGGGAAGCCCAGGGCAGGATAAGCTCATTGGTCTTGTCAAATTACCTCTACACCAGTTCTACATGTCATTTAGGCAAGTTGTGGTAAACAGGAAGTGATCCTGACCAGAATTTATATTTTCTTAAGTGGGGATGGTGGTAATATGACCAAAGCAACTGTAATGTTTGCTTTCAGAGCAGACCAAATGTTTAGAAAATGTGTTCTGTGAGAGAATTCTCCACACGTTTAAATGTGGATAAAATATATCTGTCATAGTGAACTGGATTAAATACACGTTAACCTTCATGTTTCCTTTTGATCCCCTCCAGAGATCAGAAGATTGCCCACCTTCTCCTGCAAGCACAGTACCCTGTTTTAGGGGTGGACTGCTACATGCCAGTCATTGATGTGTTCTCGGGCAGCTGTAATGGAAACCTCAGGGTGATTTTGGCAATGGGCCATTCAGAGCAGATAGTTGCCTTGCAGCGAGCGAGAGATGAAGAAAGTGACTCCTTGTCTCATCCAGTGAGACCATTTCACCTGCTTGATCACCAGCCTCATTCACAAACAAATGTAAGTGTTAATACCAGATGTATGAGTAAGTAAGGAGATGAGTAATTATTTTTCTCTTGTTAAATGGATGTTGATGGAGAAATCTAAACATATATTGTCTCCATATGCTGTTATTTTGATAATAATAGCATCATTTAAAATAAAAACAATCTATAGAAAAACTGAGTAGACACAGTACCCCGCCTGTGTATATGTTTGTATGAAAATTTCTGATCTGTTAATTTGAAATCTAAATACATATGAAGTGTAAGATATTCAAATCTAAATAAATACACACTGACAAGGTGACTTTCCATTTTACTTTCTCTTTTAGGTGAGCACAGCACAACATGAAGCAATGAGAGAGCATCTGTTTGTGATCAGAGTGGAGAAGGTCAGTGGGCTGACACCACTACAGTCCACAGTGTGGGGTGAGGCTGACTGTTATGTCCAGTACAGTTTCCCCTGTCAGGAAGGTGACCTCACTGCAAAGGTGGAACAAGACCTTATAGAGAGCAGTAAGTCCACGTCAGTGTTGTAAAATGTTCAGTGTAAAAAGAAAAAATGTCTTGTGCATCACTCTGACTTGTATCTCATCTACAACAGCTGTCGATCTGAAGCCATTTCGTACAACTACCACTCTGTGTGTCCCTGACCCAGTGTTTGGCCACACTGAGACACATGTATTATTGGCCCCTGAAGGAGTCCCTGTCCAGAGGCTGCTTCTCAGCTCTTTTTCAAGTCAGCACCTCAGCGGTGGTGGTGGTGTCCAGTTTGAAGTGTGGTGCAGGTTTGTGGTAACTTTACAAATAACAGTGTTGTACTTCCAGTAGACCAAGGCCAATTTGTTATGCTCTGCTCTATTTGACAGAAATGGGCATTTCAAGCAAAAATGCTATTTTGTAATCACTGAAATACTAGATACTGGGGGGGGTGACAAGATAATGGCTGCATGACCTAATTGGTTTCATAACGTAATAATTATTCAAATATTGCAAAATCATGGCCCATCCTTAGTAGCTTAAATATATAGCTTTAATTTCCTGGCATAGAACAAGTACATGGGATGGGACACTTTCCTCATTGTTTCTGGAGCTAGTTGTTGGCTACAAATTGAAACTGGTTGAAATTTGTGGTCAACAACTAGTACCAACTATTAATTCAAAAGATAATAATTTAATATTTACTGATGGTGCATATATGGTTTACATATCTCTACAGATATTACTATCCAAATGTACAAGACCAGCTTGTGGCTAAAGGTGTACTTCCATTGTCCAAATTGTGTGCCATGGTCACCATGCAAAGACAGCATCCAAATGAGGCTCAAATGTTCTCCCTGCCACTGGTTCCCAGGGCCGACAGTCCCCCAGGACATCAGCCACAGCCCTCAGGTACATACAAGCACAGAGGAGACTGTACTATACTATATAGAAACATATATAGCATCTATAATTAAATAGCCTGTGTTGTTTTTTAGGCCTGCTTGATGTAAGCATTCATTACAAGCACCGGCCTGTGAGATCTGATGGACAGAGGGGGAGAGGTGCTGCGTCTCGAGTTGTAACCCTTGTGATTGAAATTCACAGAGCATGTGGTTTGCAGGCTGCAGCAAGGTATACCACTTCCACTATCTTAAACACAACAACAACTCTAATTAGGGCCCGAGCAGTGGTCATGCAATGGCCGCGAAGGCCCTATTGTAATTGTAATGTTTATTATTATGTTTAAGTGGAATTCAAAAATAAATGTGAAGCTTTTTGTAGATATGCCAACAGGTTCTTTGGTATTAGTCTCACATGAAGATTAATGATTTGATTCAATGAGACTGCATAAAAAAGTAAAACTTGAAAGCCATTGAACTGAAGTAAGGGGTTATTTTCAATAGCATTGCAATATTTTTTTCTTATTGTCTTACTTAATCAAATATTGTAAAAAAAAAAAAAAAAAATAAAGCTAGGTATTTAAATACGATTTATCTGAATTCTGGCCTAACAAATTGAATTTCTTGTTCTTTTGCTTTTCTGGTGCAGGGTCTTGTCGGAGCAAAATCAAAGGTTTGCCTACTATGCTGTGGTGGGAGTGAACAGCTTCGTCACAATTCAACTGTCCTTCTTGCCTGAGAATGAGAAGAGATGTACCCGTGTAGCAGCGAGGACCTTCAGTCCAGAATTTGACCATCACACAGAGTTGTGCTGTGATCTGCTGGTTCAGAGGAGCACTGGGGAGACTACTAGCCTGGCTGAGCAGCTGGAGCAGGCCTCTGCAATCTTCACTGTCTGGAATAAAGAGAGTCGGAAAGGTTCAGAGATTTTTTTTTTTTTTTAAAAATTGCAAATCTAGGTATCCCCTAGGAGAGGAGCATTGTTTTTACTTCCATCATCATCATCAACATTTGCCTTTAATTTACTTATTTTGTGCTATTTGTTGCAGCAATGGATGCTTCCAGACCTAAAGATGTGGTTTTAGGTACAGCGAAAATCCCACTGGCTGATCTCATCCATAAAAGAACAGGTATGCTGAACTCTTACACCAGGTTGTATCAACAATCAGTTCTCATCAGACAAAAGTGGGTTCAAAATGAGTAAATCCAGGTTTAAAATTTAGCAAAACTTTGTAAGTATAAACTAATGTCTTTTACATAAATATATCTATATTTTTTTATATAAACTAAAATGTATTAAATTCGGAGTTGCTTACTCAAACAAAAATATATTAAGGTAACAATCTCAAAGTTTTTCCATTTAAAAATATGTCTGGCAAGTCACTTTCTATCTTTAAATGTGTTAACACATGGAAGTCCTTGTATTTACAGTTTCATGATCTTGTTGCCTGTGTGAAATTCTTACAAAAAAGATCATCTCTGATCAGTAGAGCATGTACATAACATGTTCCATCACATCAACTTACTGTAAGGCCTGAACAAGCACAGAGGCAGCTGTCACACAGAGGTGAGGCAGACAGTGTGTCACACATGGACCTAACTTGGCCTCACTGATATTAACAAAGTCTATGAAGTTCATAGTGAGTAATTTTAACTTTATTTCTTCTACCAATGACATACAGCACGGCCCGCTTTGGTCAGATACACAAGATGCTTAGTTCGCTGAAAATACACCATTGTGCAATAACTTGCTCTTAACAGAAACAACCATATGATTTGCATCTCTTTACATACAACTCTTAGTTACAGGCAGAACACCTCACCTTTCCTGAAGCAGAGCACAAAAACAGTCCTGCAATTACCACTTATCACCAGTAAGGGCCACTAAAGAGAACAAAATAAATTTTAAAAAAAATTAATTCTCGGTTTCCTGTCAAGACCTTCTAAGAATAATAGAATAAAATTCAGTTGCACTGTATTCCATAACAAATATTACATAGTTTTCAATATAGTTTTAGTTATTCACAGTTAAATGGATTATTTGATGAATGCATCATCTTTTTCCCCATAAATCAAGGTATTTCTGGCTGGTTTGGAGTGCATTCACCACAACAAGCAAGTTCTTCTCAGGAACACCAAATCTTGGTTGGAGGTCTTGAGATATCAGTCAACTTTGCCCACCACTCAGACAGAGAAAGGGTCATTAAAGCAGCCCAAGGACTGGGCTGGGATATGGCCCATAGGCTCTGTGAAAGGCAAGAAGATGAGGACACCTGGGATGAAAGTGTGAGGAATATGTCTCTGACTATTTCAATGCCAAGGGTGTGGATACCTTTGCACTGCCTACTTCTTGCAGGCCAAAGTGAACTTCAGCGCTCAACCTACTGCTACTTCAGGTATAGGTTCTATGACCAGGAGGCTTTCTGCTCTCAGATGAAACACCCTTCTGTTGAGGAAGGACGAGACAACGGCCCCGCCACCGTGGGTTTTGAAGGAAGTCGAACTGTGGAACTGATGAGCACCCAGCCCTTGTTGTGGTACCTCCGTGAAGAAAGGCTGGAGGTTCAGGTGTGGGTTACTTTTAAGAAAGACAAAACCCAAAGGCCTTCGGACACAGACCGCCTTGTGGGCTCAGCATTCCTTGATCTGTCCTCTCTTGGAAAGACATCCAAGAAGAAGCTGACACTGAGCGGTAAATATTATTATATACCTTAGACCTGATTCACTGTATATACAGTATGTGTCAAAGTGATTGTATGTTTGAAGGTTTATTTTGTTAGTTAATTAGTCAGTTTTAGTTTTTGACTTTTAAGTTTAGTTTTAATTTTATTTTTTCATATTGTATTTTATATTGTATCTTTTTCTTTTACATTGCTTGATCCACAGTAGAAATAGTAGTTAGTAGTCAGTGTTAACCCAAAAGCAAACTCTAAAAAGTTAAAAATGAAAACTGATCTTACCTGCAGTTCTGTATCATTGCTTTTATTTAATTGTTTTTCATTATAATTTTTTAGCACTGTTAACTAAAATTATTTACCCATTTCTAGTTTCAGTTGTACTCTTATTAATTACAGCAGTAACAGATGGAGTAACAGATGTGTGGTTTCACAGGGGTGTATCCACTGTTCAGACGCTCAGCTGCAGATCTGCAGGGCGCTGCCCTCAGAGTGCACATTACCCTCGCAGTGGGTTCTGTCACAAGGGAGGCATCTGCTGTAGCCGATATCCAGGTAGACTCCGACAGCCAGGGGGCGCTTTTATCTGAAGAAGTGGAGGCTGATGATCGAGTCCCCTTGCCCACTACATCCAAACAATCTCAGACACAAAGTAAACATCAGGAAAAATCCTCCAGAAAGACCAGAGACATTACGTCTTCACCTCATACAGTTCTTAGCATGGACGAGTCCTTCCCTGTGACTGTCATCGTGGACAGTGCTATGCACCTAAATCTGAAAGGTGAACATGTTATGTGCTTAACTTTCTTGTTTTTTTTGTGTTTAGGGATTCTGCAAGTCTAGCCTAAAATCTAATAATCTACATTTTAGGATTTCATCTATCGTATTTATGATTCTGATTTGTTTGAAAATGGGTTGGATTATGAAGTTACTTTTTTAAAGTTACATCAGCTTAACTATCATCATTATGTATGTTTTGGTGGAAAATTTATGTTTATTGATAACACAAACAAAACTACAAAATGATGTAATAAATAACAATTACTACAAACTTCAGGGTTTTTTGGATAGTGTCAGTGCATTGTTTTGGCCAGTGTGGCTTTTCTTCTACTGGGGAAAAAAAACTTCTAGATGTAAAATTGTTCCTGTTAATGTTACTTTCATCTAATGTGGGTATGTGAAAGCTCAACAAGATGTGTCTCCATACAGACATGTCAAATTGCATCCACAAAGAGTAATAACTTTAACTTGTAACCTGCAGAAATCAGGTTTATTTTAGCTTTCAGATGAAAAATGTTCTTTTTATCTTTCTCTGACAGGCTGTCCTCTCACAGACCGCAGTGAAGGGACGCCATGCTGTTGTGTTTCATATGTCACTGTGGACTCCACTGAACCAGTGTCCACAGATGTCATCGCCAACAGTGACTGCCCTGTGTGGGGCCATCAGCATGAGTGCAGGTTAAGTCATATCAAAGACATGAGCTATAATAACTACATCACTAAAACAACTTGAGTCTGATAATTTTTCTTTCAAACTCTCAGGCTCTCAAAGCAACTTCTGGTTGATCCACAGCAGTCTCTGGTGTTCAAAGTCTGGCACAAAGGAGGTGAAGGAGGCTTAAAGGTTTCAGTGATCTGTATTACATGAATCTGTGAATTACATAAAGGCATTCTTTATGTTATTCTGCTCCCACAGAAATTGAGAGGGTGATTGGTTTTGCTGCAGTAGACCTGTCTCCATTACTCTGTGGGTTTCAGTCAGTATGTGGCTGGTACAACATCACAGATTTTAGCGGACAGTGTCACGGCCAGCTCAAAGTGTCAGTCACACCCTTGAAGGGCATCCACGACCTCCGGGGACAAAGAATATCTGTGTATGAAGAAGCTGCCAAACCCTCATCGGTGAGAGCAGTGTATTCATACATAATAGATGAGGAAAACAAATATACATTAATGTGTTCCGTATGTGTATGCTTTGTGTTTGTATTTCTTGTGTTGTGTCATTTACAGTCTTCTTTCCAGGCCTTTTCTCTCGGCTACCAAACCACAGCCACATACAGCAGCTTCCCATCTCACATCAGCCGTTATCCTGAACAGAAGATCTCATCACCCATCCCCACAGATGAGCTGTTCTCTGAAAGGTTTTTGAAGCCTTAACATGTTAGACGTTGTCAAAAAACAAATTTCCACAGTCTATAGGTGTATTTATTTGTCATTGGTGTCTGTCTAGATCCAGTGAGAGTGATCGTCATTTCGAACACATGGACAAAGTTCGTCTTTATCATCAGACACTGCAGGAGCAAACTGCAGTTGGAGAGATCACTCCATCCAGCTCCATCCTGATGTCAACACTTAGGTACTGGTCCTCAGTATGACATGTTTTCATCTTTCACTACTGTTTTGTACCTTTTTTTTAAAAAAAATTACATTAAACCTTTGATGTGGGTGTCATCTTTTTTTTTTTTTGTAGGAAGAAACTAAGTGAGCTTGACAACATTCAGAGATACTTCAACCAAAAGCTCTCAACTCCCACATTTCCATCTGTGAGTGGTGAAGACTTTCACGCCAAGCAAGAGGAACAGAGGAACTTTGAGATCGACACAAGTCAGCTCCTTCTCAAGTCCAAGCAGTTAGTTGGAGAAGTAAACACTATAATTAGCGGTGAGCATCTCCTCTCCTTCTCTTAAGGAGATTCACTTCATGTTTGATTAGAGTCTGTACACTGCACGTTAATCACAGGATGCTCCTCCAATTAGGTGTAACTAATCTTCATAATTTGAGCTGTAAAACCGATATAATGAATTCATTTTAAATCTTATTCTAGTCAATTGACCATTTAAAGATATTCCAGGCACATAGCCTTTGTTCTGGTCTGCCCAACCTTGGCAGTTCACCCAGGGTTCATTGGATGCAGTGTTGAGCCTGCACACTTCATCCATAAAAGGGCTTCTTTAATCCTCTGAGGAAGGAGATGGGATGTTGAAATGTCAACGAATGTCTGCTTCAGTGCGGACTCTCTGAAAGTACGCTAGCTATTTATATCAGGTTATCCATCAGTTTTGTTCTGTCCATTGCTGCTAAGCTTGCACCAGGAAAACTGAACAATTACCTGTCTTTTTGAGACCAAAAAAATAGAGGAAAGAAAACTAGAGGGGAACGTGGGAGGAAGGAAAGGGTTGAACTGGGGACATTCCAGTTACTGTAAAGGGCTTACATACAAGTCACCTTTACCAGTTGGTCTTAAAGTTGCCCTGAATAACATTTTGAGTAGCCAAGAGTGTACATGCCTGTTTTTTAGACATAAACTTGTATGTACAGTGTGAAAATCCATTTTTTCATCCAATCCTTTTTTCAACAGGATTACAAGAAAAGCGTCTGGAGACCATTCCCTCCAACCCTCAGAGCATCCTGACTTGTGTTGATGACGACAGTCCTCACACTGTCCTTGAGAGGATCCCAACTCCACACAGGACTCCAGAGTCTCCCCAACATGTTTTGTCTCCTCCACTATCACCACAACCAAACATATTTGAAGACCCTGTGAACTCTGAGGCTGAGGAAGAAAAAGACGGACCAAACTGCACAACTGCTCTGTCAGAGGATGAAAACGAAGATGGAGCAGATGGAGAAGAAGATGGATCAGTTTACAGAAGGAATGAGGAACCTGCTCCTGATGATGATGAAGAGGAGGAGGAAAATGAAGATTATGAAGAGGTTGTGGTAAAGCCCAGGCATTTAAATGAGGTGACGTCTTTAACAGATAGAACCAGTCCTTGGACCAGCATCTTGTCAGACCCTGATCTGGTTTCTTTGGAAAGCCTGGACGAACCAGAAGAGCCAGACCTGAACCGAGGTGAGGAGGACAAACATCAGCAGTCAGTAAACCTTGACATTCAGGGGTCCAGTGGGAAACACACATGTAGAGAATACAGCGAAGAGGAAGACGGACACCATCAAACTGTATCAGCAAGTGACGCCTCAGACTCAGACGGTGATGAAGCAGAGGAAGAAACACAGCCCAGCAGCACCACCAAGGGGTTAGGGGTTAGATGTTTATCACCCACTCAAGAGCCCCCCACTGAGAGCCATGATGTTTCATCTTCCCTGCACAGTGAAGACTCACAGCTCCAACCGTATCCTTAAACCATTGTTACATTGTCTGATCATACACTCATTTTATTTACCATCAAAGTCCACTCAAATCTCTCTTGTTCAGTCATAACTGGCTTGTAGATACAACATTATTTTCTTTAACATTCTACCTTCTAGCTCCGTTCTTGGGCAAGTCCCAAATTTCTTCCTCCCATCTCACCAACTGGAGGCGTCAATGAGAGCGATACGTTTGGCACCTTCTTTCTCCCAGTCATCTAGTGACCTGGTAAGAATTTGTCACCATCTCCCACTTTGGCTTTCACACTCCTCACTGTCTCCACAGCCTCACTGTTAAGTCTCAATGGGCACTTGAATATCTCATTAATAATACAATGTTTGAGCTTTAGTGTTACTCCGTTATAAGAAATTGTATCATTGTTGTACACGGTGAGTAGAGGCCAGTCACTGACAGTGCATACCCAATTCTATTCAGTACAAATGAACTCCTAAGCACCATTAACAGGTTGAGGTCTGCATATTTACCATTATATAATGTATTTGTGCAGCTGTTTGAAGCAACACATATTTTTAGTTGCTGAAGTGCTGGAGGATTGGTTTAAACAATCTGAGAGCCAGAAGAATCATTTGTCTTCTGTCCCATCTGTCACCTTTAGCACACTCCTTGGGCATACTGCAGTCATGTAACCAAAGGTATGCAGGGTTTTAGTGTAGGAGGAAAACACTCCCCTTTTGCCCTGGTCATTAAAACAATTCTTGACACAGGGGCGTTGGTGTTTATGATAATTAAAAATTGTTACAGGGTAAAACAATTGATTTTTAAATGTCACTCAAATGAAACGTCATAAGACAGCTGTAAACAGGTTGATTGTGGTCAGAGTTAAAATGCTTTGATGTAACAGTGCGTGGCTTTGCTGCTTGTTGCCTCATGTGCAATTTCACACACTGGTGGATTATACTTGGTGAGTTGGTTGTACTGAATATTATGTATTTCAACAAGCAATACTATTTTATCAAAGTATAGTATCTGTGAACTATTTTCCAGTATATTCCATACCTGTAACAACACAGTGATATGTGTTAAAACGGATATCTTTCCCACAGTATCCCCTGTTGTTCCGGTTTTTGTGGGTAACTGTCAGTCAGATGTCGACATGCCTTGACTGTTTAACACCAGTGTTCAAGTATCCAGTTTCAGGCCGAGTTTGGAAGCAACACATATAAGTGCTGGAATCAGGAAATACATTGTAAAGTGCTCAAATCCAGCTTTTCTGATGTAAGGATTGTACTTTATGTACTACAGACTGACACGTGGCACAACTGTTGAATAGACTGTAGTGATTACACTCATTTATATCCATTAACCTGTACATTAACCAAATAAAGGCTTGCCCTTTAAGTGGTGACGCATTTGTTACAACACCTCAAACAATCATGTTCTTCCTTGACTAATTAATTATGGTCGTAAGCACAGTTGATTTTTTTTTTTTTTTTTTTTGAAACAAGATATACAAGTACTACTAGTATAGTATGCTGAAACTCAGTTATATGCCCAGGCTCTTACACTAGTTGAGTTTTTGTTTTGATCCTTGCAGGGACAGAGCCATCCAGGTCAAAGCATTCCAACCATGAGAGGCCCTCGTCAGCGTCCCAACATGTCACCATCATCCATGAAGAAAGAGACGGAGAGAATAGCAAAAATATTTGCAGCTCATTTTAATGACGGTCCTCAACAGTGAGGTGTTTTTAGTTTACTTAACTTTTGTGAATTATTTCTACAGCTTACAAGTTTTAGATCATGAAAAGATCATGTAAATTAAGTGTAATATTTTGTATTTTTTATAAATAAATATTTACTATGGTTTTTCAATGTGAAGTCTCATTTTTTTATATTGATTATAGATTTTTCTTTGATGAGAGGGCTTATTGAAACATGGTCCAGTGTGTACTGAAATGTATGTCCTTGCTATTTGTTTTAACATGGGCCTGCTAGGGCGTACAGTTGTGTTTGGAAGGTCAAATACCTCTAAAAATACATCAAACTGACATCTGAAGGAAAGATATTTAAGATATAATGCATTTATGTATGTCAGCGTTAATAAAATACAAAGGTATTTACAGAATTTGAAATGTTTTATTGATACAATTTTTCAAATAAATATGTAAATGCGTACATACACATAATAAATCCGCAGCTCTCCAACACTTTAAGATTCTTGATCTGATGTTTTATATTTCAGTACTGGTATCAGCCTAGACTGGATAAAGCTCTCGTAGATTCAACATAGACTTAGAACACATAGAAGTACAATGAAAGGGGAGTTAGATCCGGTTAAATCCACGGGCTGAGACCAATTCAAAAAAATAATTTGCTGACTTTACTTAATCCAGTTATGTCAACAATTTCCACGAAACTGAGTTGTGTTAGATCAAACTTAGGTTTAAGTTACATTTATTTAAGTGGACTGTTGAAAAACCTAACAGCTTTATTATTTAAATTGCACATAACTGCATTTAATTAATTCAACAGTTTTTTTTGTTTTTTTTTAGTGTATTCATTAGACGTTGGTGTAGCCTCAGGGTGTTGTGGTGTAAAGGTATTCTGAAGAGGCTTTGACATTCCTCAACCGTGAACAACGTATTCACATGAAGTGCGTCTGGTTTTCACGCAGGGCGGTGCAGTTTTTTATAGAAGAGTCAACAACTGCGCAGAGGCTGAACATCGCAGCTTCAGTCGGTCATTGCCGCTTATGTCCGTTCAGGTGTTTGCGCTCCTCGGTTATTCCAAGACTTTTTTTTTTTTTTTAATAAGTGTTTCTTTCTTCTGAGAGTGAGATACAGTGGAATGGTAATCTTGAGCTTCTTTGTCAACAATGGCGCAACAGGAGGACTTGGTTTTCCAAAGACTAAGTTATCATTACCTGAAACTTGACGTTGGTTGGTGACAGAGACATGAAGTTTTGCGCGGATTCCCCACATTTTCAGCCGCTCCTGAAACACGCACAAGAGAATGGCAGCTTTCTTTCTCTTCTGACCCATCTGATAGTTATGTTTAGACTTTTTTGATGCTTTGTTGAATCACTGATCATGGCTGGTGGAAAGACGGTTGATTTCTCCCCCTCAGTCCCTGTCAAACTCTTCTCTGCTGGAACAGCTGGATGTGTGGCCGACCTGGTGACTTTCCCACTGGACACAGCTAAAGTCAGACTGCAGGTGAGGATCATCAGCTGTGTTTTAGATCACTGCACATGCATTACAGGCTGAAAGAATGGGACCACACTGGATAGTTGTGACTCTCACATTCATTATAAGCCTATAAAAGTCAGCTGGTTTTGTTCCTGCTATAAGTCTCTAACAAACCACTGAAGTGCTTTAATAGGAGGTTTGTCTTCACCACTTTCTGTTTTGCATTCATTCACTTTAGATTCAAGGGGAAGCCAAGTCTGCTCTCAGTGGCCAGAAGGCAAAATACAGAGGAGTGTTTGGCACCATCTTCACCATGTGGAAGACTGAGGGGCCCAGGAGTCTGTACAGTGGGCTGGTGGCGGGTCTGCACAGACAGATGACCTTCGCCTCAGTCCGCATCGGCCTGTATGACACCATGAAGCAGTTCTACACCAGGGGATCAGAGAGTATGTGCCATAAAGAAGTCGAGCAGTAGAGAAGGCAACATATAAAGATGTTAGATTACTGTTGTAGACGTGTGTAATTTGGAATATTCATCTTTTACTGCTTTACTTTACATCTTCTTCCTGTCATTCCATATCCACTGTGTTGTGAGTGCCTGACACAGACCCCCAGAGTGCACGAAATATTTTCAAGATAAGATTAGCTCAATATAAAGTAGTGGAAAAATCCATATTTAACCACAAACCACGAAATGAAAGTTCATTCCTCAATGTCCTAATTCATCTTTTCAAAAAACCAAAAAACCCTCCAGGTTGTAGAGTAAAGGGTAGATTCCTCTTTAAGAAACCGCCAGAGGCACATTTACCTGTGCACATCCTTGACAGGCGTAATTATCTTACAGTAAAGAGGACGGGCCTTCCTGTCGTGGTCGACTGATGAAGTATTACCATCACAACCCACTGGATAATGTTTACAGATATAGTAACTAGTTAAACTGGTTTACAACAGTCAAGTTCTGGTTGAAGCCGGGTAGTTTAATTTAGACCTTTTGTCACAGCTATAAACATAAGGAAGAACAGGCTGAGCTGCTTCAGGTTCAATGATTTCAGTTGCATACATGGACAGAACAAAGATTATTTCAGCACATGTTTTTCTCACAATCAGAAACTGAAGATGGAATAAGCTGAAGTCAAAGGTTTATTTTAACTTATCCTGTTTCCTTGAATTACTTAGAATACAATGCAAAAGAAATAAACATACATTGATAAGTCCAAATTAGATTATTTTTCTTAATTATGTTTCATTTAAATAATTTTATATTCTAATCCTTAAGTTTTTGACATTTTAATGTTTATTGAAAGCTACACAATATGAAATGATCACTGAATTTATGCCATAGTTTGACTCCAAAGCAAAAAGACATCTGTAGTTTACACTGGTTCTGTATTTACATGTCTCAAAGACAATCAACCCTGTCTTCATTAAAAAAACAAACTTTGGATACAAACAAGAAGGTTTTTAGTCTTGACTCTAAAAGTATTTCAATTGTTTTTAACTGTACAGTGCAAAAGTCCTAGGCCAACATTAGGTTTGTTGGTTTAGTTAAGTTCTAAAATTCACACATGCATTTTCAGTCTCTGTATTAAGATACAATCGGGATATATGTGAAGTATGTATCTACAGCAGAAAAAAACCCTGCTATGAACCAAAGTGGTAGTATTTAATTACACTTAACATGTCTTTAGTCCTTTTGTTCAGACAATATGAGATTTATTGCATTTATTTTCTGATGTTTTGTAATAGGTTTCATTCAACACATGTCAGATGTTTGTAATTGTTTGTGCTCCTTGTCATGGGGTCAGGGGTCACACTAAATTGCAACTTTAACCTTTAGAACACATTTAGTTCAGTTTTTGTGTCTTTTAAGGCTGTGCACATATTTCCTGTATTTTATTGTAGTTTATGAAGAAAAGAGAATGAGAAATAAATATGTATTCTCATTTCAACCCTGCAGAAACAACAAAACTAAAGGTGACCTAAGGCTTTTGCACATCACTGGACAATATCTACAAATTTCAGGGTGCAGGGTCCCATTCTTCTACCTATCAACTCCCTGTTGTTGTCCCAGTGTTTTTAGTAATGCGTGCGTTTCCATCATCCATAAGTCAAAATGTCAGGTCTATGTGTTATGTTTTCCTGTGTGAGTGGCCAAACATTAAATGTCGCTGACATTTTCTTGTGTTACAGATGTTGGGATTGGGAGTCGGCTGTTGGCGGGCTGCACTACAGGCGCCATGGCAGTGGCCTTCGCTCAACCCACTGATGTGGTCAAAGTGAGGTTCCAGGCTCAGAGCCGGCGGCCAGAGAGCGGATCTATCAAGAGATACAACAGCACACTGGAGGCCTATAAGGTCATTGCCAGGGATGAGGGCATTAAAGGCCTCTGGAAAGGTAGATTATAATGGCAAAATGTCATAGCCATGTTTATTTTGACCTCTGTGGAGTCATAGATTAAGATCAGATCAAGTGAGAAAATAGGACTAAATGTTGACCTGCATTTTTAGGTTGTTTTCCCAACATAGTTCGCAACTCTATTGTCAACTGCTCCGAGCTGGTAACCTATGACATCATCAAAGAGCTCATCCTGAAGCACAGACTCATGACAGGTAAGCATATACAAGTGTTTCCCGTGTCTGCTGCTCAGTCCTTTCAGTGTGGTCCTGTCTCTGGTCATTGATGTAAATATTCCCTGCTCTACAGACAACATGCCGTGTCACTTCACTGCAGCCTTTGCAGCAGGGTTTTGCACCACCATAGTAGCTTCACCTGTGGATGTGGTAAAAACACGCTACATGAATTCAACACCGGGGCAGTACAGCGGTGCTATTAACTGTGCCCTCACTATGCTGATTGAAGAAGGACCCACATCTTTCTATAAGGGGTTTGTACAGCAAGATGTCAGAGTTACTAATACAGACAATGGAGAAGCAGGCTGTAAAGTGGCATTTTGTTTTTTCCCATCTGTTCTGCAGATTTATGCCTTCATTCCTTCGTCTGGGATCCTGGAACATAGTGATGTTTGTGAGCTACGAGCAGATAAAGAGAGCTGTGATAAGATTTCAGCAATACCGGGATTCTCTGCTCTGATTTGTCACGAACCACTGGTACAAATTGCAAAAATCTATGTAGTTTGCGTCAAGCCAATCACAAGCCATCATATTTTTCTTTTAAAAGAGGGTGTTGCGATGACTGCTGCTGGTCGGGACTTGTTCCTCCTCAGGGATAACAGAGCATATGTCTCTTTTTAAAGAGGCGGCGCTCCATAAACAAAGTGCAAATGCATTTTCTAAAATATTTTATTGAAGTAACTCTGGTGTGGATAGGGTTTGTACTGACATGTTCATTCATTTGTAATAGTGTTGGTTGGGTATTTGTAGATAAAATGTCTGGTTTCAAGAGAGATTCTCCTTCTTCCTGTTCATCCTGAATTGTCTGGGAATAAGGCTGTGAATTAGATTTATGTTCATTGTCTGTTTTATGATTTAGTAGTTTGTCAGTTATTCGGTGAAATTTCAGAAACGCTCAAAGGTTTAATTTATCGCACGTTCTTTCAGGCAACAGTTTAACAACCTAAAGTGTCTGATTTATTATCACAAACAAAAAAATGAAGACTTAAAACTGTTTTTGTAGTGGCCTCCACATGAATTTTCTCATCAGTTAACCTTTTCTAAGTGATTTATCACCATTTATCATAATATTTTCCTCCACATTTAGCATTTTTCTGTGAAAATCAGGTATTTGTTGATAAGTAATTTGCTGATTATATAGATGTTCATAAAAGTTCAGAGTATATTCAAAGGTTATTACATCAAACAAGAGGAAGAGTGACTTTTTCAGCAAAATTTACCATTAACTGAAGATAAAAACAAGTGTCATTTGTGAAACTACACGGGTTTTACTGATGAATCAGTTATTTTTTGCTTTTCTGTGAATTTGTCTGTTGTTCTGCAGTACTACTGGGTGTAAGTTCCACTACTTTAACTCAAAACTTGTTCCTACAAGTGACTGTATGTGTGATAGTTGGCTTTAAAGAACATAAACACTCACCCTGACCCCAACCATGTCCTGAATGATGAATGAAAACTGTGGAAGCAGAGTTAGTAATTTATATTATTCAATACATTTACGATGAAGCACTCTACATGATTTCTACATAAATCAATCCTGAAATTAAATATGGGGCTCAATCCCTCATCATATATATGTTAAAGGGTCTTGAATATTGTCTTCCATGTATGTTTGTTTTTTGTCTTTTTTGTGAAGCTGCAGAGTTGTTTTAACAAGAAATCATCATTAAGGAATAATCCAAAGCTTTGTAATCAGTGCTGTCGAATTTTTTACGCAAATCATTTTTAATGCAATTCAGAATCATACATTTAAAACGCTGGAACCACATTGAAAAGGCTCAATAATAATCCAAAATAAAATGCAATAAACTAATGAAGTTCTCTCCTTGTTTTATATTAAGATGAGTTTAAAAAGGCAATTTGGATAAGGTCAACCAGCTTTGACCCACATTCGCAGTCAGTAAACCCCTCCATCAGCACCTGCTCTACTACCACCAGATGCTGTTACAGACGCTCTAATCCCTGTCACTCCTGACTGTTCAATCTGCATTGGTGCCCATAAAGTCAGAATAATGTTTTCAGACATATTCCTCTTCTTATTCCTATTTATACACATCAGTAATCACCTTTGACCATGTACAATAATTACATACTGAGTCCCAGTAACACTTTATCAAGAATAAATCACATTGTCACAATCATTTCACGGGAACAGGTCAAAATAATTTAATCCAACTTCATGGGCAACAGTGTATATTAAATAAACAAGACCTCAACTGATGATTAAGAGCGTGTTAAAACATATCTTGTGTGAGGAAATACTGACATAAGAGTACTTACTGTATAATTTGTACTTTATATCAAGAGGTAGGTCTGTGAGTATAATTCTAAGTCAGAAGATGTTAACATCCAAAAGGTGTATTTGGGATCTCAAAAAAGCCTCCATGTAAAAATAACCTGGACCAGGAAAGAGACATTGAGGTTAAAGCGACAATAAACACAAAACAAGCAGCTGACAGACAAGAAAATTGCCCAATTTGAGTCTTGTGGGACAAAAGAGGCTGCTGACATAGCTGTAACTGAAGTCTGTAGTGTAACAAAAGCCTTTTAACATGCTTCACCTTGCTAATCATCTCCTGTAGTGCCAGGAAGGTTTCTCCATGGTTCACCTGGTATGGCGAGCTGCACGCCGCCATATGGCACTCTGGCTAACCCTGTGAGTTCACGAGGCGAGTTCAGGGTTAATAAAATACAAAGATACTAAATAAGTCATGTGGTAAAATGCAAAAGTGACAGGAGAAACCTCATGATAGACTTATGGTTTGTTATTAGCGAGGACTCAGGTAGCTTTGAATAAATGGAGGTCAGTCCGTGGTCCTTTTCTGACCTTGGCAGGAGTCTCTGCAGGCGGAGGAGCATAGATATCGAATGACAGTTAGCAGTTCAAGTTCACTCTGGCAACTGCTGAACCAAGCGTCTGCTGTTCTCTGTATTTATACCTTAAGACAACACAAAGATTAAACACTTTCTAACTGACAATGTGTTCTCTCAGCTTAAGGTGTGTCTAAAGCAGTGTTGGAAGACGTACAACAATCATTTTCTTGAGTAAAGGAACTAATAACACAGAGAAAAAAATAGTCAACTCCAAGTAGATCTGCATTCAAAATCTTATTTAAGATGTAGTGTATGTATGTGTGTAAGCATAAATAAAATAAATAAACAAATAAATAAATAAGACTTTCTGCTGCTATATGAAATGTTATATGTATTACTAAAGGCTGAGCTCACTTTAACTATATTATGTGAGTGAAAGTATAGGGACGGATGTTTTATTGCTAAAACCAGGCTGGACTACAAAGTAATAATAATAACAAATGTCATTTTTAAAAATGTATTTATTTAATCTGTATTTAATCAGGAAAGACTCCTTGACATGAAAAATCTCTTTTACAAGGGCTTCCTATAAGCAGCAGCAGCATAATTTACTAGATGTTACAAAGTAGAACAGATGTCACACAAAAATACAAGGAAAGTATGAAATTATGAATACAAAGATGTCAGTGTTGGGTAATCCCAGCTTCATAGAGTAAAAGTCCTGCCATGTATTGGTTCTACCTGTCCATTTAACACAGGT
>JAPQRQ010000006.1:25401646-25432226 GCA_037367365.1 Apogon talboti | reverse complement strand
ACACACACACACACATATATATATATATATATAAATAAACTTGTAACTTGTTATACCATTCTTTCTATCACTACACTAAAGTCACTTAATGCAATGTACAGTTTGAAGAACACAAAATTTAAGGGCTCAGGGGAAAAGGGTTGGGTGACCAACCACTCTCCCTAGGCTTCATTTCCGATTGTACCTACAGCATCATAACTGACACCCGGCCTCCTGCTTTTCCTTTTGACAATAACTGAATCTCCTTCACATTTCACAGTGTATAAATATCTTAAAATGAAATAGATAGTTTAGCACACCATCCTGAAGATGGGTAAGTCCAACAGTCGGTCTGTCAGCAGGATTATGCAAAAGCTACTGCATCGATTTCCATGAAAGTTGCAGGACGGGTGGGGGCATGAGGCCAAGGAAGAACGGCTTAAATTTTACAGCAGACCCATAAAGAAGGCTGGAGGCTGGGGTTGTTTTTCACGTTCTTTAATTTATAAGTTAACAGCTACATTAAAAAACAAGCCCCAGTAGTTCACTTCCTGTATGTGGGTCCACTGCCCTCACACTGATGGTCTATCTGTCCGGATCTCTTAGTTCCCAGCACTTATGAGTAGTCAGACTTTTTTGACAGATATGTGGTAAATGTAGAATTTAGAAGATTTTCATACAGCAACCTTGACTTTAGTGCAGCAAAATCTTTTCAGTTCAAGTGAACATTTGTACCGAATTTGAAGATTTTCCATTAAGCCATGTGTGGTGCTTTTGCACGGACAGACCTCCTTGATGATGAAACTCTCTAAAGCAAAGAGAAAACTGAAGCATGGTTCCCCCTCTGACTCTTGAATGAGAAAAATAAAGCAGGTATTTCCATATAATTACATGGTTGCAATCCTGGAACAAATGCGTTGAATTTGTATCTGCCACCTCATTTCTTTTGGAATGAGACGTCCACTTTTTTTTGGTTTGTTTCTGTTTTTTTATCTCTTTGATTACATGTCTTACGGTTTTTTCAAACAATATGTGACACGGTTTGTCCACCATGTTATCAAAACCACCAAATGAAAACCTGCTCCGAAGTTTTCGGCCCTTGAGAAACTTTGTGAATCAGCCTACGGTAATAACGAAGGCTATCCCTGTCTTCAGGCATGACCTGAATAGTGAATACAAGCTACCATCAAGTCAGAAATACAAGGTCCTATGATTTAATAAGGGTAGAATGAAGCACTCTTTTCTACAAAATTAAATGTGGAGCTTAACCTCACATCAAACAGGCCTTGAACACTGTCTCCTGTGGTTGGAATTTTATGTTTAATGTATGCATCTGTCTGTTTTAAACGTCTTAGATTTAGACTGTGTTAGACTTGAATTAATGTCATCATCATCATCATCATCATCATCGTCGTTGTCGTCGTCATGCTGCTTTACATATGGATATACAATAGCTGGCATTTATCCTTCATTTTTACAATCCCTTATTCTCTTTTATTGTTCCTTTTATAGCTACATTTATGTATTAGGTGTGTTTTTACATGTGACACAGTCTTTTTATTAAGCTACGGTCTACGATGTTCGAATCCCAGCAGGAATGCTTGCAATCTTTTCAACATTTTACATGTTCAAACTAGTGATGGGAAGTTTGATTCTTTCTACTAACTCAATTCTTTTGGTTCGTTAATTTGTTGTGGTTCGATTAAGAATCGATTCCTTTGATTCACCAATTTAAAGTTATGAGTGTTGGTCATGAACCAGTAATCAATTCAATAGCACCAAACTGCCATGCATGTACTTAAACCACTGTACTACTTAACAAGTAGAAGTAGCAAGCAGTCTAACCCTTAACTTCTCTCTTTTATGTCCATCTATGAATAATGTAATTAGAAAATTGCACAATTTAATAAAGATTTTTCACAAGTATATCAACGGAGTACTACTTTGTCAATAGTTAATTGTATTTAGTATGCTTTTGACTTTTTATCTATCTATCTGGCTTCTGTTGTCTTACGGTAGGGGTATCTATCTAGTCTCGTTCAGCGGTTCAATGAACTCAGCGATCTGAAGCGATTCAGCAAGTCATTGACTTGTGAATGATTCATCGATTCATGAGAGATTCAGTGAGTCGATTCAGCAACTCGGCCGTACATGGCCCTACTCGGCCACTCTTTCATTCAGTGGTTCACTACCTCAGCTTCTTCCATCCATCACCGGCAACTAGTCTCGCGATACAATCAGAGAGACTACGGGTGCTGCACAGTGCATCACATAGCACTTCTGCCTCCGACTTAATGAGTGATTCTGACTAGTTTATGTGGTGAATAGATAATAATGTTAGCAAAGCGCTGCTGAATCGATTCAGTTGTGTTTGCAAATCGATTCCACTTGTTCATTTAAATGAATCAATTCTTTTGAACTAGTTCAAACATGGGGCGTGGCACTAAGGACACCAGCAGAAAAATCTACAACTGATAAAGAATTCTAACTAGTCATAGAAATGTTAGCTTACCTTGTCATTGCTGATTACAGGGCTCATGCTAACTAGCTTCTGTAAAGCAGGGTTAGGGTTAGTATGACCACACTGTACGTCCATGGGAACAATGGACTGTCTTCTGCCGTCTTCACCCATTGGTTGAATACCAACTTTCCTGCTGCATTTTTGATTCTTTAAGTTCTCAAGGTCTTCTTGTTTTATGTTTTTTTTATTCGAAGAAATAAATTATGGGCAAAAAGTGTGTTGTAACACAAGTGCTATTGAACATGTACCGAGTAAAATATTGCTGAAAATTGATTAGTAATGCCTTACACTACTGCGTTACAGCGAAAAGTGATCTGTTACTGTAATGCATTATTTTTTTAACGCGTTACTCCCAACACTGATCATTGTCATCATCCCTCCTCAACACAGGAAAGTTCAAGCACTATCCCATTGCCCTTTATGATACCCTCATCCATGTGACACCAAACAGATGTTTAATGTACTTTATGTGCTCTATTCCACTCTACAATTGAAGGGGTATATATTTATATCACCAAAATCGTTTCAGGGATATAATGGTTTACCCTGAATGCCTCAGCTGCCCGATCTCCTTGGTGTGAATGCAATAACTAGGACAAATTTGGTTGGATTTCTTCTCCCTTCATAACCAACATAGGGGATCCCTAGTTGAAGAACCCTATCGTATTCAGGTTCTCTAGTCATGGAAAAAATTATTAGACCACCCTGTTGGGGAGCATACCAAGATGCATGGTTGCAGTCATCAAAAACAATGGTTATGCAATCAAGTACTAACTCCCGTGTGTATCATGTGACTAAAACAGACAGAAAAGAAAACATGGAATGCCTAAAAGCACTGTTTTTGTCAGTACAATGCCGTAGCTTTTGATGTAAGAACTTAAGTGATTTTGGTTATTATCAAGAAAACCATGGAAAATGGCTAAATATCAGCTCTTGAATTAAACTCTTGAAAGTTATTTTTGTTATCATTATATTTGTCCAAACAAATGTACCTTTAGTTGTAACAGGCATTAAAATGAAGAAGAAATTGAAGGAAACAAGGGTGGTTTAGTAATTTTTTCCATGACTAATAAGCCTCATTTTCTCAGTGATGTTATGATATATCACATCACATCACTTTCTTTTACTATTTATGCAGTAGCAATACCTTAAATTGTAACTGTAACCCCCGTTCTGAGTTGAACTTCACCCACCACATGATTCTGAAAACTGTCCAAAGTTGGAGACGGAGGTGACAAATGTCTGAACGGGTTTGTCAGTGTCATCAGAGAATCGCAAGGCACTTACGAGAAACCATGATGCTCTGAAAAGGTAAGTTTCAAGTGTCTGTGTAGTAAAGGTTCATAAATATCCATATGTGCACTAGATTTAAAAAACATTTTTGTTTCGCCTAAAGTCTTTTCCAATGCGGAACTGAAGCTGTTTTTATGTCACTGTGGTGTTTAGGATGATTGTGTTTCTGGTGCCACATTTTTGCATACACCGTCATTCAAATTATTGTAACTCCTGAACTGTTTGACCGCTATTGACAAAATTCAAACGTTATGCCAAAGCTGAGATAGGGAGCTTTCTATTAACATATAACACATTTATTACAATAGATGCCTGCATTGGCTGAGGGGGAGTTGTGGAATTAAGCGGAGCAGAGAGCGGCAACGTGTAGTCGGTGAGAGAGATAGAAGATTTTTTTTACCATTAGCAACATTTTAGCGAGAAAATGTCCAGAAATAACAAAAAAATAAGAAACTGTAACATGGACACAGAATGCTCTGACAAAGAAAAATGTTTGAGCACATATAAAATAGTTACAAGTTTATTTCTGAGGATCAAACAAGATGGCATCGTAGTGTGAACACCTTGTCTTGTTAAGCTCCGGTGAGATTCACTGAAATATCCATCTAAATTACTTGTTCACATGATGAAACTTTATATGCATGCATAGGAGTAGCTCTAGAATGAGCCTCAGTGATTATTTCTCAAAAATGCACAACTCGAAGTCCAATTCCAAGAAAAAGTCGGCTGCGGGACAGCAAGCTCGCAACATTATGGAACCCGCTGCGGCTGAACCTGAAGAAGCTAACGGAGTAGGAGCTATAGTCGAGGCTGAGGAAGCCAGGAGTGATATGAACTTGAGTATTCTTTTAGCTCTGAGTAAGATAACAGACCACATTACAAAGTCATTCAATGCTAAAATTGACACTGTGCTTGCTGCTATACACGAACAAACATCTCGAATGCAGGCTCTGGTAACATGGGTCAGTGAGGCCGAGACACGGATCTCAGGCGTGGAGGACACAATGGAAACATTACAGGCTAAGTTGATAAAACTTGAGAAACAAATCACCGATATGGCAGATCATACAGACGATTTGGAAAACCGCAGCCTTAGATGTAACCTTTGTCTGGTCGGGCTACCGGAGGGCACAGAGGGAAAGGATCCAGTCATTTTCATGGAGACGTGGCTCCCCTCTTTTCTCAATCTCACACCTGAAACTGGGAAGATCAAGTTGGACCGCGCTCACCGCTCCCTGGCACCGAGGCCGGGCACTAATCAACATCCCAGACCTATCATCATAAAGCTTCACAATTTCGCTGATAAACAACGAGTGATGGCTGCAGCCCGGCGCCTTACTACAGAACTGAACCAACCAGCGGACCAGATCAAAATCTCCTTCTTTAACGACTACCCAGCGGCGGTGGTCAGGAAATGCAAGGCTTTTGATGAGGTCAACAGTTGTTTGAGGAAGAAGAATGTGGATTATGTGCTTTTATATCCTGCTACGGTGAAGCTGACCATCAACAGTATGGAGAAGAGGTTTAACACATCGGAGGCAGCTGCGACTTACGTGGATTCGCTGCTGTAAATTCCTGGATCAACTGGACTATTTTTTTCTTCAATGCGTCTAGACCACAGGTGTCGAACTCCAGTCCTCGAGGGCCAGTGTCCTGCACGTTTTAGATATTTCCCTCTTCCAGCACACCTGGACATCATTGCATCATTATCAGGCTTCTACAGAGCTTGGTGGTGAGCTGATCATTAATTGAAATATCTAAAACATGCAGGACACCGGCCCTTGAGGACCTGAGTTTGACACCCCTGCTGTAGGTTGTGATGTTTCTTGTATTTTTATCCATATAGTGCTGTTAAATCATCAATGCATCATGTTTTATTAGATCGTCATACGTCTGTGGCGTTGAAACATGTAGAAAGTCAACATTTTATGAGCTAAGAACAACAAACCTGTTTTCAGCTTTGTGATGAGAGTTTTTAAAGAGTTTATTTAGTTTTAGTTTGTTTTCACTGCTGTCAGACAAACCTAGTGCAGTAAAAAGCAGACATTTTACTATGAAATGGAGTTAAACATACATATAAAGCTACATGAAATGGAAATTTTCAAGCAAAGTGCATACTCTTGAAATTTGTTCATACAGTACTTCAGTAAAGGTTTTATTGTACCATCATCTAAAACGGACCATTCTCTTCATGCCTCCTGTGCTGTCCCTTCAGAGGCTGAAGACGCACAGGTCGTACTGGCCATTTTACGCCCTGTCCGTGCAGTCCTGGATGTAGAGACACACTGTTCAAGCAAAACGATACATTCTGCAGACTGTGGTCAGTGTCGCCGTGTGCACCAAAGGGCAGCAGGATGGGAGGATAGATCAGAGGAGCAGATGTGAGGGGATGGCAGCAGGTAGGCCAGAGAACAGCTGGGACTCTGCTAGGATTATGGATCTGCTGTGGAAAGCCCACAGAGAAACACCGAGCACTGGGGTGAATCACATCGGGTCTCTGACTTTGTTTCATGTCAGTCACTTCCTGGAGTTTTTTCAACAGGACCAAACTGATGTGGTGGCTTTTACGCAAGCCGAGAAATGAATCCAAGAAATATGCAGGGGGTATTTTCCCCTCCTCAAACCTCTGAAACAGCAGCTGTATGGAGGGAAACATTTTATTTATTTCTTTTAGACTGAACAACAGCATCAAATTTTAAGAGCATTGACTTTCTAAAGTGTCAGTCACATGTGTGGAAACTGCTTTGGCTAATGAATGTGTGGATGACTTTTTAAAATCTTTTAGATAGTTTGGATGTTTGATACCTTATTTAACCCATAAATACCCAAACAGCAACAGGTGATCAAAACCATCTACTGATCTAAACTGTTTAATACCTGTTGATCCACTAAATCCTATCAATATATGTAAATAATTGAGGTAAAATGCATTTCCTCAGCTTTAAATCATAATCAGATATGACCCACTTGGATGTTCAGAGGCTCCGTAGTTACCATGGAAACGCTGTCATCTTCTATCAAATTGATTCACCACTAAAACCCATGGAGTTTGATCAGTGACAGTGGATGGAGACACTTGTTTTTACATTCCGTTATTGATATCTTTGCTGAAAAAGTCACTTTTTCTTCAGTTTTTTCTGTTTCTGATATGATAACCTTTGACTTTACTCTAAGTTTCCATGAACATCTACATGATCAGTGAGTTAAATATAGGAAAATACATTATTTAAATTGGAAAAAGGAAAAATATGGAGAATGATATTATCGTAAATGGTGATAAATCACCTAAAAATGGTTAAATATAGAGAAAAAAATAATTTGGGAACAGTCACAAAAGTAGTATTGGGTGTTCATGAGTTAAAAAAAGCCTTTTATGTATTTTATGATGATTTTGATTAACCTGAAACACGGCAGTCTACTTCAACAAATTTGTCCTAAACTACAAGTGCTGCTGGATTTCTTATCCTGCTATAAATTTGATTTCCTTTCAAGCAACAGCTTAAATTCCCTAATGTATAGTATATAAATAATATACTCGTACTCGTACTCGTCTTCTTCCGCTTATCCGGGTCCGGGTCGCGGATAAATAATATCTGTCATATTATTAATATCTCAAAGGTCACATGACAGATGATTTCAGGTTACAATGTCATGTTAAATCCATAAAGAATAACAACTAACCCCGAATCTCAAAATGCTCTTTACAGGTACATGTCATAAACTCACCATCATTTGGATAAATTACATGCACAGGGGACTTGGTTATGAGCTGATATATAAGTATTGTGCACAAAAAGCATCAAGAAGACAAGGTGTTTTAATGTCAGCTGTAAAAAATGAAAACCCTTACCTCACACTCCTCCTCAGCATCATTTATCTTCTCCATCAGACAATGCCGAGCATAATGAACACTGTTTTTCTCAGCTAAAAAACAGACAAACAAATCTCACTTTCAGCGTTTTCACCAAAGTTGCAGCATGACTTACACAGCAATTAAATGAATAGTTTCAAAACTCACCAAGTCGCTCCTGTTTAGCCTGGATGATGTTTTTAAGTTTCTCCAGTTCCTTGTACTTTACTGCAAGGAGGAACTTTGCATCTCTGAATTTAGGCCTCTGGGAAAGAGAGGCTTTTGCCAGTTTTTGATTTGAGAGCAGCATCTTCTCTGCAGCTTTCTTCAACCCCTGGAACTGGGAATGGGAGGATAATTAACCTCCAGTGCATGGGAAGTAGAGTAAATATTCTAGAGTGAATATGTGGAGCTCAATTATAGAAAGAATCTTAACATCAGCCTTAAATAATCAGAAATCAGCAGTTATTCTGTGACATGCTCACTTTGTCACTACACCTGACTATATGATTTATCTTCTCTTCATCCTCCAGAAGTTCCCTCAGCTCTCTGGTTCTCAAAACACCGAACTGGACAGAAAGAGTCATGATTCCTCTCCAGCTTCGTCAAACTCCGGTACCTGACTGTTACCTGTCTCGTCCTGTATACTGGAGCAGCGAGAGCTGTCCGTGCTGCATTCATGTACAGTCGGAAAACACGAATTGCAGGACGAGCCTGTTCAACGTATCCAACTTTTTGAGCACCTTTGTGTAACTGCAACGGACTCAGTAATATCAGACGTTATTAATCGTATGAGCAGCTTAAATAAGCTCCTGTTTGCTTATATTTATGCTGTAGCTGAACAAAAGAGGTAACGCGTGTATTTGAGAAGTATATATTCCAACATCCTATGAAATCCTCATAAAGGTTTGTGTACATCACTGCAGTCAATAATAATAATATACATCCACAAATTAACATATATTGTGGGATCATATGCGTTACTTAAACAATTCATTGTTAACAGAGTATTGGGCTTCAAAATAATAATAATACTAAATGTTATAAAATAATTATATATTGCGATAAATGGCATTGCAATAAACGTTTTACTTTCGTCTTAAGGCTTAATTTTGTTGTTACTTTCCTCTAAACCTCTGACAAAATGGTTCGGAGTTCAGAGGTTTGGAATTTAATTAATTTTACCCAATGTTTTAATTTAATTTAATTTAATTATTTGCATTTGTCATGTTCAGATCACAATGCGGCTATATGGTTTCTTCATCTCTCACTCAGGAAAAAACAAATCAGCCTTTAAACTTAAAACAAAACTTATGAACAACGACTGAGATTAACATTTTTTTCATGATAATATTCCAAATCAACAGGAATGGGAAGTCCTGCAAAATGTATATGTGATGTGTCCTTACGTTTTTGTCCATATTGTACATTTATTTATTTATTTATTTATTTATTTATTTATTGTCTCATGTTCTTTCTTGAGTCTGTGTAAAGCTCATTATTTTGAAGGTGTGTAATTTACAGCTATTGGTCCTAAATGCCCCATTGATGCTCTGTTGAATATGATTTCTCTCTCTAGGCTGATGTCCAGCTTTGTCCTGTTTGTTCTCTGCTGACCAGGGAGGAGCCTGTACACTCTGCCAACTATGAATAACTCTGCCTCAGCTATATGCGGCTACAGTTAATCCTTAAGACGAGGCTGCTCAGGTCTTCCCTGCTCCTCAGTGAAAGTCCTGCACTGAGACACAAAGTCTGCACCCTGAGAGCATCAGGACAGCATGCAGATTAACCACTCTGACCCTCAACGCTGGACACCTTCACTGTGTAAGTAAATCACCTCATATTGTCACATTTCAGTTAACACAAGTTTGTTTGTTTTTTTTATGCTGTTCATACAACTACAACATTAAGGCCTTTTTGAGTTAAAGGACTTAAATTAATTTAGGTGTTTAATATTTTCAAGACATCATCACTTCTCTCATCATTTATTAAAAAACAGACTATATTTTGTGCTCTTACTGTAACAGAATTTATAACATTGTATGCAATGTGTGCTTAAAATGTTCTACCTTGTTACATAAGAAGCTTTTCAGGTAACAGTACTGTATTTTTGGCAGTGAGTCTCCTCTGGAGGAGTTGAATGTTGCCCACAGCTTTAAAGTTTATGTTCTCCTATTCAAGAAGAACAGGAGGAATGGGACCATTGAGGTTTTTTCAGCTACAGGTTGACCACAGAGGTTCAAAACATTAGAAGAAGTTTCTGGTAAAAGGGACCTGTTAAACATGCAAGTCAACATAGAAGTGTCATAGCAGATTTTCTGATATGCAACACCTGGTTTAAAATGCAGTTTAAACTCTCTCTTCCTTCGTATTGGCATTAAAATGAGACTATTAAGGACATTTAGGCATTATTTATAGTTTTTATTTCTGTGTTTGCTTGCCATTTAATTATAAAAAAAATTCACTGAAGTTTATTTTTCATTCAAAGAGAAGTGTTTAACATCAGATGAATGGATTTTAATCACACAAACCCAGCAAAAAAAACCCCAATGTTGTGTGTTAGCATTGTGTGTTTAGCTGAGGTTGAATCCATGGGATTGTAGAATTTGTGCAAAAGTCGTACCTGTTAAAAAGCCTCAGCAGGATGTGTTTTGTATGTCTTTTGTTGCATATGGATGTTGAAGGATATTATGAAGAACAGCAAGTAATAGTAACTAGGAAAAGATATTCAAGAATATTTAATAGATGGATATTATGTGGCCAGTGTATTTAACTCAAAGGACAAACTGAAACTAGAAACAAACATAGACACTTTGTGGCTTGAATAGGGGTTATTGTTCAGAAAGTACTGCATGTCTTAACAGTTTCCTTTCATAAGCATAGTCAGATCAGCTGTCGTCAACCTCTCCTTCACCTTTCATTTACTGTCATCATCTCTAAACCTCTTCTTTCAGTGCAGTGATGTTGTCAGTCCTCTGGTGTTTTCACCAAACTGGTGACTATAAGGACACTGAGCTGTGAGCGACCAGGAACAAACCACCATGAGTGCTGACACGGCCTGCAGGGCGGAGCAGGACTCAGAGCACCACAGTGAGCTGGCTGACCAGGTGGCGGCCATGAACGTGGCCGCCAACCGGATGACCCCGCCCAATGGATACAGGACACACAGACCCAAGCTCTCAGACAGGAAGCTGTCACTGCAGGAGAGAGGAAGCCGCATAGCCCGGCAGCGAACCATCGAGACCAAACGGGTGTCCATCACAGATGCTGATGTGAGGAGCCAGCATTTGGAGTTTGACATGGTTTATTTTGTTGTTCATGAGATGTTTAACTGTTTCTCTTTCTTGTTTCTGTAGGACTGTGTTCAACTGAACCAATATAAGCTGAAGAATGAAATTGGAAAGGTAGAAGATGTGTAATTATTTATTGACAAAAGGAAAATAGAGAATGGATTTTACGTGAGCTGTTTTATTCTTTTATACCACAGGGTTCCTATGGAGTGGTGAGAATAGCTTATAATGAAGACTCTGAGCAGTACTATGTAAGTGGAATGGTGCATTCCAGGTCATCTGTAGATGGGAGTCCTTTGTCACTAACATTCTCTGCATTTCACTTGCACAGGCAATGAAAGTTGTATCAAAGAAGAGACTGATGAGGCAATGTGGATTTTTGCGTGAGTGAAGTTGTCACATGTAACATCTAATATCATTATCAGATATTTTTCTGCTCATTCTCTTCTTCTTTTGTTGTCCTGGTGGTGACTCGGAGATGTGTGTGATTTCAGGCCGGCTACCAACTCAAGGAGGAAACTCACAGCAGGATCCGTTCTCTAAAGCTGTACTGCCCCTGGAGAAAGTGTACAAAGAGATCGCCATCCTGAAGAAACTGGACCATCATAATGTTGTTAAATTAGTGGAGGTAAATGTAATTACTCATCCACTGTACACAGACTTCAAGCTGAACCAGAGAACATGCTCAACAATGGTGATGAGGGACTTGTTGGTCTTCAGAAGATGCCTGATTACAGTGGATGTTTAGATCATTATATTCTATTGTAAAGGTTTTGTTTGGAACAGGAAGTTACTGGTGGCAACAATTAAAGGCAGACCTGCAGGAAAATGTAAAATAAGACTATAATGACAAGAAAAGAGACATATGTACATCCTGTTAGTTTTAGTAAATAAAGTAAATAAATCACTGTTATGAACAAATGCTTTTATTGTCCCAATTGAAATTTGTTTTTCATGAATGCATTTGTGCAAAGTGAAAAAATATGTGACTGATTCGATACCATGTCTTGCAGGTGCTTGATGATCCTGATGAAGATGGACTTCACATGGGTAGGGGATCTTTTGTTTTTGCTGCAGTAACAGAATATAAAGGTCCAGTGTGTGAGATTTAGGGGGATTTAAGAGGAGCCAATGACAAGAAACAGAGAAATTTTTGTTTTTATGTTACCTCAGAATAAGCCATATGTAACTATGGAGTCGGTAAAATTTCAGGTCAGGCTTGTTCTGCTGCCATGATCCTCCTTTGTATGTTTTGTACTGAGTGGCGTCCCATGTTACAGTGCTTTACCCTGACGGATATTTCAATATTTTAAGTGAGTTAATGTTCCCGTAACTAAAATGTCTTGAATGGGCAAGACAAATACCCACCTTGTCTGGTTGCAATTTACAATATCAGCGCTAAATCTCACTAAATATGACACACTTGGACCTTTCAGCTCTTGAGTTACACTTTGTCATACTTAAGTCATAATTATTTATCCTCAAGCCTTCGAACTGGTGACAAAGGGGTAGGTTTTCTCCTTTCTTTCTTTCTTCCTTTTTTTTTTTTGTAATTATTTATTCTGTCACATTCTTTTGAGGTGATAGTTTGACCATTTGATGAGCTCCTAAGGTCACTGGAAATGTGATATTTCTTATGTAATTGTTTTGTTGTTCAGGCCGGTGATGGAAGTGCCTACAGACACCCCTTTCACAGAGGACCAGGCTCGATTTTACTTCAGAGATGTCGTCCTCGGTATAGAATATTGTAAGTTCACAAATGAGTTGCAAATTCCTCACATCACATTCACATCTAACTTAATTACAGCTCATTACAACTAATTATAGTTATTAATATGCTTATATTTTTAGATGATCAGTATATTCACATTATTTTCTCACCTCTGTCTGCAGTACACTATCACAAGATCATCCACAGAGACATTAAACCCTCCAACCTGCTTTTGGGAGATGATGGTCACATCAAGATTGCTGACTTTGGTGTGAGCAACGAGTTTGAGGGGACGGACGCCCTCCTGTCGAGCACAGCCGGGACCCCAGCCTTCATGGCCCCTGAGATGATGACTGAGCACGAGCAGAGCTTCAGCGGGAAGGTGAGACAAAACCTCTCCGGTGTGGCAACTCTTACTCATTGGTTTGACTCGCTAATGACTCAGAGAGTATTTAATTGCAAGACATTATCAAGAAATTACATCCAACCGCCTACTGTGAGCTTTTCAGTAATGACCCACTCCTGATAATGACTGTGTTTGTTTACCAGGCATTAGACGTGTGGGCGATGGGAGTCACACTGTACTGTTTTGTCTTTGGAAAGGTAAGTGAGTTCACAACAGAAGTTGAAATAAAATGCTAATCAAACCTGCAATTTAAAGATTGTAATGATTTCCTTTTCCCCTCCAGTGCCCTTTTTATGATGAATTCATTGTGTCCCTGCACAATAAGATCAAGAACAAACCTGTGGAGTTCCAAGAGACGTAAGCAAAGAACAGAAACGTTTAGATATTGTACAAGTGTTAAAAGTGTTCAGCTCTGTTTATAACATTTTCCACCAGAACAGGATGTGATCAAATTGCAGTAAATGTAATGAGTCATATAGTTGTTCCAGTTTAAAAGCATGTGACAACTGGAGCACATGCATCAGATATATACATAACTATTTTAATGTTTTCAGGTTCTTATTTAATAGTTTAAAGTTAAAAAATTGAAATTAAAGCTTCTTCCTGACAACAAACAAAAAACTTCAGCCTAATGACTAGTCAGTGTGTATCATTGATGTTTAATCATAGTTTAGATATTTTTAATATTATACTTTATATTTTAGGGTATGTTTATCTTCTTTTATTGACAACTAACACATATTGACTGCATTACTTTTTATCATTGTTGGTATTTATTACACATATATGGCCTAAAGAGAATTGTTTTTTGAGTCATAGTTCTCAAGTTCATCTAGACAGAAGAAACTGATGATTGTGAACTTTATGTAACTGATAAAAAAAATCAAGGTTATTTATTTTTTTGTTGTGTCATATTTACCGCCCTGCTTCTGAAAAGAGTAGTCACAATTTGTAAATGTGTGATAGGAGAGAAATGTTTAAAACTATGCCTTTTTTTTTTTTTTTACTAAAGCACGTCGTTGGATATTAAAATAAGAGAAATATCGTACAAAGACTGGATTCATATTTTGCTTCCAACAGCCATAATTAAAAATTTTACATGTTAATATAAGAAGTAGACTCTTATTACCTAAAAACCTCTTGCGTGTGCTTGTTTCTTTTTTTTTTTTTTTTTAGGCCATCGATAAGTGAAGAATTGAAGGACCTCATTGAAAGGATGTTGGATAAAAACCCTGAAACTAGAATCACTATCCCTGAAATTAAGGTGACAGAGAAAGACAAGTGACAACCTAGTAATTTAAGTGGCAGATTGACACTAATGTTCACTCAGTATGCAGAAGTATCGCCTTTTCATGGAAAAGATGTTTGGTGGTGTTATAGCTCCATTCGTGGGTGACGGAGAACGGGTTGAATCCACTTCCTTTGGAGGAGGAGCACTGCACAGCATTGGAGATTACTGAGGAGGAGGTGCAAAACAGCATAAAACTCATCCCCAGCCTTTCTACTGTGGTGAGTCAGAGAGAGCTGTTAAATTTAAGACTAAGCATCCAAGTAGGTATGCATACATTCAAGCTTTTCTCCTAAAACTTTTCACTTCTCCTTTTCTCTGTTGTATTACAGACATTGTCATCCCAAAATGGTTTTACTTCAATATTTCAAAATTTTACATCAGTGAAATTGCTTTGGTGGATCATACTTTAAGTTTACAGGCATGAATGTTATACAAAGGGTGCAAAATGACATTTTGTTGCTACTATTGTGTTTAAAGTGCTATAAAAGTATATGATATTATGAGTTAAATCAGTGAATTACACATAAGAGATCTGTTTAATTATAACTTCCAGGAATTAACCTTGCTGCTTTTATAATTCTACTGTACTGCAATGTAAAATGGTAGGAAATTCCAAGCATTAGCTCACATTTTGCATTTCTTTTCTCATTTTATTGTCTCTCTGTCTTGTGTCCACTGCAGATTCTGGTAAAGTCCATGCTGAGGAAGCGGTCTTTCAGTAATCCCTTTGAGTGTCATACCAGACGGTCAGAGAGGTCCATGTCTGCCCCTGGAGGTCTTCTTACGTAAGTAGCCTACTCTGCAAATCCTGCTCCTGCTCTGCCAAACTGCTAGCTCTGCGATTAGGCCTCCAACAAAACAAAGCAGCGAGCAGATGCCAGGTTAAAAATAGACTGAGTCAGTCACACACATGTTTGGTCGATGTCTCTCATCTACTAAATTTGGAGATGTAAAAAATAAGCAATGTGATGATCAGTAAGTCTCTGAATATTGACTGAAGCTCTTGGAGTGTATTTGTTTTGTTTGGGAGGTCAATTTAACTGGCTGCCCAGGCAGATAAAAGCATTTGTCCTCCCCTGATAAGCTAAATGGAAGCCCCTACGGTAGCAGTAATGGCTTTGCTGCTTTTGTTTTCCATTAACAAGCCGGTCCTGTCTGCAGGAGGCCACTGGCACAGCTAATTACACCTCCATGTGAAGAGATGTGGATGGAGCAGTAGCTACATCCTCCTCCACACTCGCCCAGTCGCCACCAGCACACGGCACTGCAGACTCCTACACAGGCAAATCTGTGGAGAGAGTACGGATCAAGCTGTCTGTACATATGACTAATGTTATATTCATACAGTAAAAATCTTGAACAACAGAAGGTGTGAGTTGGCCCTGAGGGGATGCTGTAATGTAGCCTGCAAAAGAAGATCAAAAGTTTCCATTTGATCTTCTTGGAGGATGATGTTTTGTGGCTACTGTGTTTCGTTGCGGGAAATTGTAAAATAATCAGAAATTTTCAACCTAAAGAAAAATTATGAAGTCTCTTTTTAATATAAGAGCTTATTGCAGTTCTGCATTTTAAGACGAGCTTTTTATTTTCGAGAATTCCTTTATTGGATTGGCTGTTTGCTCAGAAGAGAGTCATTTACATGATTGGCTCTAGCCTGTTTGCATTTTCCTGCGTCCCATGTTAAAAGGAAGCGGTCATGAGAGAAAAGGTCATTTTTCCAGCAAAATGACCTTTTGCAGTAAAGGCTGTTAGTGTAAGCCAACATGATTAAGATCAAATTTAACATAGAATTTTAATGAGAATTATTTTGCAAGTGCTTTCATGGATTTTATCTCTTCATCACATCACATCACTTCACTGTAATATTGGAAAAATTTGCAGTGTGTTCTCAAGCGCAAAACACTGAAACTAATCAGTGTGATAACAAGATGTAACACTGGAGGAAGATGCCGTGTTATTGTTGAAAAAAACAAACTCACATTGATTGTGCTATTATCGCCTCTTACATCACATCTCCTTCTTGCAGAGGTTCTTGGGGCTTATTGGGGCCTTCACCTCAGCTTCATCCTTCCTTGAGGTAAATATTTCAGGAGCCTGTAGGTTTGGCTTGTACATTTGATAACAACACAGCTCATCAGTTGTTTGTGCAGCCTTAAGAGGATTTAAGACGGTCAAGTCAACACAAAGTTCCCCACAATGAGATGTACTTAAAATAAATAGACACACACACACTGTTGAGTGCTTTGTGTTGGCTTTCCTGTCTCTCTCGTCTCTTCTTGAGGTTGACATGTTCAAAACGTGATGAGCTGTGCAGTTTCGGACGTGTACTCAATGACATTTTTAGTCTAGTGTTACCTTCCCTGCAAACCTCCTCCTCCTCCTCCTCCTCCTCTTTCTCATCTGCAGTCTCACTTAGCACCTTCAACCACATGATTGAACTGTTGTCACCCACAGGAAAATCAGCAACGACGGGAGCAGAGAAGGAGAGCTAGAGGACTTGTATGAAGACGATACATTTACAGAATGAGCAGATTAATCTGTCTAGGAAAACATTTTACAAAGATGAAGAGCAAGTAACATTTGTTTTCTACTTTTCTTTATACCTCTTTCTGTCTTTTTTTTCAGCTTTTACTTTTGCTCCCAGCTTGCTTATATGTGCTCTCATGTATTAAAAATTGACGAATAATAGAAATTAATGATTGCATCTCATCAATCAAATGATAACAACTCAGATCAGACTGACCGTTCTTTGCATCTTCAAATTGCAAATTTCTGATCACATGACTGTAATGCAATTTGTTTACTATTGGAATATTGTGAAAAATGTAAATATACTTTAAAAGCAAATATTTTTACATTTTCCTTTAGATGTTGAGGACAATAAAAGTTCTGATTTTGATCCTTGAGTCTGAGTGATTGCAGAAAAAGGCTGTTTTGTTATTTAAAGGTCACTTCTTGTACCCCAAAGGGTTTTTGTTAGACATGAAACAGTAGAGGGCAGCATTGAGAAATATGTGAATATTCCCTCTCTCTGTCATTTAAAAACAATATTTCCTCTTAAACTTAAGATATTTTTACTAATAATAACCAGTAAATACATTCTTAAAATTGATTTCTGCAGTAGGAAATAATCAAACCAAACTACACACTCTGAAATACTGGAAATATGTCCTGAATTCAGTTAACTGACCAACTGGTTTCCAAGTACTGTGTTTCTTGGACCAGTAGAGGACAGCAGTGTCCTGTATTTAATCCGCATTATGGGCTCAGAGCTCCAGTAATTCTTAAACAACACCCTGTCCTGCTAAAGTGCAATAAAGCTATACGTTTCAGCTAAAGCAGAGAGAAAAATGCTCTTTAGAGATCAGTAGTATTGTAAAAATAAAAGAAGCTGCTGTTATTGAGAGATAATTTTAATCTTCATGGCTGCTGTTGCATATGGACAGCAAATTACGTGACATAATTTAGCTTTCTTCCTCAAAAAAAAAAGAATTTTATTTTATACATGTATTATTCTTTAGCAGGAATAACCCAATAACTTTCTATTGTAAATGAAAGAATCGGTCAATACAACAGCAACTTACAAACACTGAGACATGATTTCTGATTAGATTCATATGTTGTGACATAAAGCAGTGGGTTTGTGGAAAACTTCAATAAATATTGACAGTGTCAGTAGAGATTCAAGCATTTTCATTACCATCACTGTTATCTCTGACAGTGGTGTTTTGAAGTCACTGTCGGATATATTATTCAATGCCTACTGTATCTCAACGCTGCTTCCTTCTCTCCTTTGATAGTGCTGTAAAAATAGATTGTTATGCACTGACGATAAGGAGGAAGGATGATGCTGCAAAATGTAGCATGCTGCTGCCAGTCACCATCACACCACTGCTATCCTCATCAGCACAAGTTGGAGTTTCATTAGTCTGAGCTTTGAATTATCTATGTAGACGTTACCGAGGTAAACCTTCAAAAACAAGACAGCAAGCTCTGGAGTGGGCCTGATGGTTTCTCTGGAGGTGTAGGTGGAACCAGATATGATGGTCTGAGGTCGAGCAAACGGAGTAATGGCAACACACAAGATGTTCATTTTATTTCTACCTAAATCTAAATCATCTTCAGGTATTTTTTTTTTCTTTAGCTTTGCTGAGTAGAGATGAGGACATGCACAAATACAGTATTTGAAGGTAAATATGCTTGAGCAGAACATGGAAATAAAAACATGGAGTTCCCAAAGTGCAGCGATTTTTATCACGACAGCACTGGATGGTGGATGACGTCAAATTAAATCAGTTTATAAGAGAGTTGTAATGAACTAAAAAAAAAAAAAAGGTAAAAATTTCTAAATATTCTGAATCAAAGTGAGAGGAGAATGTGTGGAAATGTTTATGTGTTAACTGGATGTTGCAATTTTCAGGTCAATGATACATTGATTAAAAGCATCAAACAGGATATGTAATAAACACTGGCTGCTCTGACGTCAGTATATTAACATAAAATGTTACAGAAAATATAGTTTTTCACTTCTTTAGAGAGAATATTAGAGAATATTGATCCTGCTTTTTATATCCGCTGTAATATTAAATATGAAGACTGAAGATCATATTGGATTTAGCTGCACGAGCATGTGTATTAAAGGAATAAATATTGAAAAATGAACTGTACAAAATAAAATGTTTTCCTGCAAATAACCATGCAGTGTTACATTATGTCAGCTTTCAAAATGCTAATGCAAACTCATGCTAGGGTCTATAAAAATCCACAATAACAGCATGTAGGACAATTATAATAATAATATACAGTAGCTTTTATTTCTTATTTTCAATTAATGACATCATACTGCTTTGGAAATGATTGTTAGACCACCTGTGATTTTAGAAATTCAGAAACAGCCCTTCGACATGACCTTGATACCCTGTTCTGTGAATGTTAAATGGGTTGTTTACAACACCAGATGCTAATTTATGTCACTTGTTATTGAGAAAATTCAGTGTTCGTTGCCATAAATTCATACTCAGCTTATTTCTGTGTTATTTATTTGCAAAAAAGACATTTCATTTACCAGATTTTTGCTTCACATTTAGGCACTTCAAGTCATGACAAATGTTGACTTTACACTAGTTTGTGTTACTGGTCTAATAAATATTTCCAAAGCTGTATGTAGTTGCTTTCAACATATCAGAGAGAAAGCTCAACTTAATATTCATCAGAGATTGCAATATTTAACTATTATTGTCTGTTCAGTTGGAGCCTTATGCAAGCTGTGTTTGCCTCCTCTATCATCCTGTATCCTCAAGTAGCCTATAGCCTGCGCAGCCAGAGAGAAAATTGTTTAGATAATGAAACACATAATACATTTGCGTTTTCAAACAGCTGTCATGTACATATGCTAAAATAAGATATAAGCTACTGGTCTCTGAGATCGTGTAAGAGACCATTTGTATTCCCGCAGTCAGCCCATTTTTCTGTTGTTGCAGTTATGCGAGGACCAAAGAGGAGTGTTTCTGAGGAAAGATTTCTGTGGAAACTGTTGCCATGCAACAGCACAATACTGCGCTCATACAGAGTAGTAACTTCACTGTATGACTGCTCTTTTTCCTGAGCTTGTTGGCTGAGTAGTAATGCTGCCCTGTTCAAATCTGCACTGGTTTATTTGATTGTGTTTTTCTCTTGGTATTGTATTTCTAAATACAGTGGAAGTATTTTATTTTTGGGGCTGTAAGTGTGGTGCCATTGTTTCATCAATGGGAAGGGGAAAGTTTGCTTCAGTGTCTGGTCCCACATCCAGATTCAGATTCAGTTTCCACATCCAGAGCCATATGTAGTTCAGCCTCAAATATTTCATCAAACACTGACCCTTGGCTCTTACCGTTAACCCTGTTTCTCTCTCAACAGTTACCCTTTTCCCCCTTTAGTTTTATCCACCTACACTTCACTATCTCAGTGCCTACGTTATGTACAAAAAGTGACCCTGGTGGCCCGTTGTCAGCTGACATGTACATACCTCCAGGCATCAAAATGAAGAAAGGTCTTTCTTTTTTTCTCTCTTCTGTACACTGTTGGGAATCCCCTGTGCCCACATACATAATGAGTCACTGGCTCAGGCGTCAAGTAGACGCAAACTCACTGAAAGATGTAATTTGTTGACACGTGTGGCACCCAAGGAGCACAAACAAACAAAAAATGGCTCGACTGAAACGTCTTAGATATATAACTGCAAATGCAGCACACAATGCAGAAAAACTAGGTGTTGGTTGGTATGTATTGTTACAACTCCATGTTAATCCAAATGAATCCAAAAGTTTTCATATTGCCTTTTAACGATTACAAGTTCAGTATCATGTTGTGATCCTCCCTAGTGTGGGAGTCTACAAATAGATAATACATTTGTTGTGCAACTTCACACCATTGCCTGCTAGACAAGTGATGTCATTTTGCATCCAGTCTTTCTCCTCTCACTTCAGTTTTTTTCCTTATGTGGGAAAGTGTGGTGACATTTCTGACAGGCATGACTCTGAACAAACACCAGAGGGACACATGGCAGCTTTTACATACAGATGGTGGTAAATATAAGCATTTCACCATGTGTGGCCTCCTCCCTCTGTCTAGCAGGTGACCTCCTGACTATTGCATGACTGTGGAGGTTCCTCCAACTGTTCAACTGTCCATGAAGTCATTTACTCAGCATTAGTGAGCCTTATGTTAGAACAACACAGAGAACCACCCAACAAGCCATAACAAGAACTGTACAAAATAATACTTTCTAATGAATATTCTGATCTAGCACTACTTTAGATTACAAAGACGTTTTACTTATAGGGGAGAAATAAAGTCCCAAAGCATTTGTTAGACTTCATATATGTATTTTAAAATTGAGGATAAATGAAGACAACTATCTTCCTGAGTTCCTAAGATGATGTTATTTCGTCTCAGACTAAAAAAAAAAAATTAAAAAAAGAACAGAGGAGTGACGTAACTGTGAAACAGGAGGGGGAACTTAATTTTAGACTCACCTTTTAAAAACTTCACAAATCCTCTGCTCTTCTAAAAAGTCACCTCCTGTATAATTTGGTAAAATCAGTTTGATTACCACAAATGGAAAACAGCAAATGAGTTAATGATTTAAACTGAACAAAAAAGACAGATGGTGAACATTTGGGAGATGAAGCTCCCCTGAAAGTCATGTGACGACACTTGCCCGCTGCCTATCACATTCTATGTATACTGGGATGTTTTGGGACAAGAGCTCCCTAAAATAGTCTCTTAAAACCTTCAGCTGAACGTTGTGGTGCTTTTTGATAAATAATACAAAGTCTAAATGTTATCGTGAATTATTCATCTTGCAGCAGTCATGCATAACAGCTGTCTTTGTGCCTGAAACAGCGCTCTTTGTCTTAACATAACTTAATGATAAACGGAAAGACTATAATGTGGCCGAATGAAACAGCAGACATCGAACCTGATTATATTAATTGTATGTGTGATTTCTCGCCATGTCCTGTGTTTGCTCAGCTGAAGGTAAAAATGATGAATCAGACTTCCATAACTGAAGACATGAACTCTCAGCATCCATATAGAGACACAGTCTCTATAGTGGAGAGCCTGTCACATTGATGTCTCTGGTCTATTCACTGTCTACTCACAGGCTGCAGGGAGGCCTATTTATAGATCTGTCTCTGTTCTCTACTTCTACATCGGTCCCCTCATTCTCTCCATCTCTCTTTCCTCTCTCCTCCTCCCCCCTCTAATGGATTGATATTTCTGGAGCTGTGCAACTATTATCTTCTTTGCATCTTTGAGGTGCAGATCACATAGTGTCACATCATAGACTTTTCACAAATCTGACTTGTCCTCCTGTTTGATAGGTAGCATGGTGGACAGAAATATAATCCTATCTAGTGTTAGTGCTGAGGAATAGTGATGAATCAAGTCTTAAACCCATTAGTTCTTAAAACTTACCTGTCACTAGATGTCATGTTTCACCTCCAGACCTCTCAGCTCAAAAACCAATTTGATCTCTCCATTTTCTTTTGGAACCAGACAAAACATTTATTTCTTTTTTCAGGGAATGTCTTAAGTTTTAATTAGTCGTGAGCCAAGGCTAACACTTGTTCCTCAAAGGATTAACACTATCTATGAAACATGGTGATGGATGATGAATGCTCAGTGATGACTAAGACTGGCCTGATCCAAACAAGGTTAAACACCTCTTAGTGCAAAAAATTTGTAGAAACAAAAAAATACTACATTCAGTGTGGATTTAACAAAGGATATCAATAAAGGCTGCAACAGAGCTCTGGGTTTGGGATGACCTTTTGAGAAAAAAATCACTAAGTTCAAGTGTCCAGAAACCAAAGGAATGAATTATTTTAATAAACTAATTCATGTGATGGTAAGAATTTCAGAGATTACCAAAAATAAATGTATAGGTGAGAAAAGGCTTTTTAACAAATTGTTTGGCTTGTTTGTTTTGTCTTTTAATTTAGACAAAGTCCTACCTTTTGTAAACAAAAATAAATAATAAAGTATCTCCATATTATATTTACTGTATCTAATTTTTTCTGAGCTCAATATCTTTGGGTTCTGAACCAATCAACGTATTTAAGGATTACATCTTTGGCCTTGGTAAACACTTCTCTGTCAATTTTTCAAACCAAATGTATAGAGATGTATAGACAAAGGAAATAATTGTTGTTTGCAGCTCTTATTGAATCTACAAATATGTTTCATCCTTATGTTGTATTCACTGTCCAGAACACTTACTTTCCAATCCATTACTATTGTGATTATCATTATATAAAACTTAAATATTACAACTGGTGCTATAAAGGTGGGGCTTCATAGTGTCTCAATCTAAAAGATTGGTATTTGCTTATTTTTTTCATGTCTGATTACACTTTATGTGTCTGTTATTTTCTTTTTTCGGTGTTTCTTCTGCTGTTTCATCTTTGCTGTTTTTTAATGTTTTAATTGTCTTTAATTTGCTGTTTTCATATTGTGTGGTATTTTGGTATATTCCTGGTATTTTACTTTATAGAAATATAGTGCTATATACAGTGCTAAAGAAATAATGTTTAGCTTTATTATTGTATGAATTTATCAGTAAAGATATTCTTTATTTTAGTGAATCTGGACCTTTTTAAAGAAAAAATGTGTTGGTAAAAGTGCAGTGCAGTGGTAGTGCAATGATGCTGATGAATTCAGTCCAGTGGTTTAGAGGGCATTCGCCTATGGGTGACATAATTATGGTTCAATGATCACTTGTGTATTGTCAGCCTGGAATACGTGCCTGCCTTCAGGGAAATAATGCCTCATCTGATGAAACTGATCAGACAGACCCGTTACTTTATCCGTGGGACATGTATACGTGAGTTTCTATTTCATACGTATCCTGTAGATTTGACCTTTAAAACATAATCTCCACAGATGTGGATTAGATCAATTAAATAAACAGATTCTCATAGATGTGTATGTTTTATGCAAACAGCTGCGTCCTTTTATGACAAAGATCTATTTAGTTTTAGTTTAATTTAACAAAATTGTGCCATGAGGAGTGTTAAATTGAATTTGTAGCTGGTGTAGATTCAATTACATGACCATCAGCAGGCCCCCGAAGTGTTTTGGGATGCGTAATAGCACCAACATTTACCAATAAAGATGACACCAGCGTCCCTGAAAAGTATAGCAGTGCATTAAAACACAGGCTCTAAGATAGGTTGGTGCTGAATCCTAATGCCTCCTGTGTGCTTTGAGCTTTCATTTTTTACAGGATGCAATAGGTGTCTGAGCAGTGCAGCAAGGAGCTGGGCTAATAGTAGGATACTTATTATAGCCCTAGCAACAGGAATGGGATTGGTGGCTGAGGAGAGGGAGCCTATCAGCTATTGGCTGGCGAGGAGGACCGTTCAAAGCACAGAATTTCATCTCATGAAAGGTTCAGTGCAGCAAGCTGCAGCGAGAGGCTGCAGTCTGAGGGTGGGCGATCCAACAGCTTGCCACTTCAGCTTATCAATCACTGTGGGGGCTCCACTCCTTTTTTGAAATACACAGATTTTCATAATAAGTTGGATATGCTCAGCCTTTGCGTGAAAATTAGTACATGCATGGCCATGTAAATGCCAAAGGGATGCAGGCTCTCCATCTATGGCGCATCACCGGATGCAGGATCTTGTTTCTTATTTTTGCAGAGCTCCTCTACTGCAACCATAAAATGTGTTGTCTTTTGAAGCATTATTCTTTGATCTATGTCCTAATTTAGCTAATAATTAGCCCCTATGAAAAGCCTCATTTAAGACTAGCTGTTGTGTGAGCAGGCAGTGTCTCTGCACTGCAGCTAATACTCCATCTCATACAGTATGTTCACCCACAGACGTACACGAACCAACACATGCATGCATATACAATACACACATACTCTAACTCCTAATTTGGACATACACACAGACCAGTAATGCAACCCACAAAGGGTTACATAAAGTCACACTGACTTCCTCTACCAATGTGTGGGCTGGCATTCTCACTGAAAAACTCAACAGAAATCTTCAATATTGTTTCAGAAATGAATTTACGAGATGAAAACGAATGGGCTGTGGTGTTTTGAGCATGAGTGTAATCAAGAGAAAAGAAAAGAAAGAATAATACTGATAAACAAATAACTTTAATGGGCAACAGATGGCAACAAAAATTTCAGAGCATACAGTTAGTATCTTGGTTTCAGCTAATGTCTCCCTTCTTCTTGACTTCCATTAGGTCAGCTCTTCTTTCATCGAATTAAAATGATGTTTTTTTCTTCTTTTTCTCCTCTGATCTTATATTTGTATGTTTTCATGTCACAGAAACAAGGATCTAAATCCAAAATAATGAAAACATAAAAATAAAAAACACAGATAACAGAGAAAAACACAAATAATTTAAAATAGAAAACAATGCATGTATTCTTGGCAATGAGTGAATGTCTCCTGACATGGTTTCTGAAAGGACTAAAAACAAAAAGTGAGATAAAAATTCCAATTCATTCAACAATTCCACTCATTTTTATACATGTAACTAAAAAAATCTAAGTGTGGGATTTAACTCCATGCTAACATGTATAAGTTGTGTGAGCAGTTGCGCAGAATGGCATTAGGATTTCATGCTATTTGTCTGGCAAGCCTTCATGACCATCAACTTTATACCCAGTTAAAAATAAATCAAAGCAGCTGTGACATACAGTGTTAGCTCATGGAGGCTGACTCATGATGGTGGCATAATTGGCATACATGAACAAGGTTGTGTGACTGACCTTAAGGCTTTTGGTTTCTCTCTTAAGCCATCACATGTGAAATAAAAAATAATGTCCCCAAAACTGCCATCTCTCTTATTTCTTATGAAAATAAAGTCCCAAAAACTGCCATCTGTTTTAATATATTAATGTAATAATCTATAGATCTAGCAGCAATATGAAGATAAATCCATTCAGCAGCTTCCTGTGCTCTTAAGCAGCTTCCTAGTGTCTACGGTTTGTTCTGAAGATGTGAATTCTCGCATTTGTTAATCAATAACCCATTCTACTGAATTGCCTATGCTTTTCCTTGTGAATCTATTTGTGCATTGGTGTTGAATATTCATACCTATGTGCTGTGCAGAGTGTCGTACACACGTAAAATGAGGACCCATTGAAGGGAACATATTACATTTTGCATACATGCTTGCAGGAACGTAAAATACTGGCAGATAAATCCTTTTTCTGTAAAGGTTGACTTGCAAATGAGGCATATTAAATAAAGATACAGGCACAAAAAGAAAGCACATACTGTACTAAGGGCACAAAACAAAGTGTTCAAACGTTTTAAATGAAATGGCTTTCCTTAAAAACATTTTATGGGTGACGATACAACAATACACTAGACCACCACAGAAATGGTGCATTTATAATTTAGTCATATTCTTTTTTATTATCATAGCTATTATTTCGGTTCTTGTGCAACTGCTACATAATGACTCACATTCAAGATATTTTGTCACTCAGGAACAGCTAAAAGGTATAAAAACAAAAACAAAAAAAATGTATACTGTCAGAAATAAAATATGGTCCATGTTGTGAATTAATAACAGAAACATTGAGCCTGAAAACTTCACCATTATTAAAACTGGATAGCATGACAGAAAAAAGTACTTAAATACTGTTCAAAGAACAAAATATATCATAATCATACTTCAATGTGACAAACACCAGCTGGTAAGATTAAGTGATCACTGGTGGATTTTTATCTTCCTTTTTTTTCTTTCATTAACAAATTAAATACACATATTGCATGTCACTATAGCAACGCCCATTACAGGTCAATTTTTACGATCACCATTTTGGTATAGCAAATCAAAACCATAACAAAACGAAATAAATTAGAAATTAACATCAGACAAAGCCTGTTTTCTCAATCATATGAATACTTAACACCCACAGTATAAGTTAATAAAGTCAAGCTACTGTATATAAATACATCACCAGCATGCACAATATTGAATAATCGATATTATTGTTGTCATCATCTTACACTGAAGAAACAGTATAGTAGGCAAGTGCATTTAATAAAACAAACACAGAAGTAAACCACAAACTCTGAAGCTGCTTTTATTTTATTTTATTTTTTTTAACTTTTTTTGTGTTATATTGTTAAGTCTCTGCCTTTAGTAATCTTCACCTCCAAAAGAATCTATGGTTCCAGTGACATAGTTGGAGAAGGAAACAGACTATTCTGTGAGATGCCAAATACACTTTAGACAGAAGGGGATTAAGTTTTTTTATCCTGTAATTATACTCAAAGTTATTTAATATTTCCAAAATTTATGGGGCAATAATAATCAGTTTAAAACTTTCTCTTTTCTCATTTGGTAGTGTGGAATTAACATCAATGGCGTTCAGGGCCCTTTCTCATATACGAACTACTACTGGAACCAATGCAAACTATTTTTGTGAGGCATTCCCATTCAAGCATTTTCTCTCTCAAGTGACTCAAATGCATCTCTATCACGCAAAAACCTAACTAAGCAGCTTATCTTGATAGAACAAGATCAGTTCCTATGCCAGTGTGAGGCTGCCATTTCAATCCAACAACAACCACTTCAGGCTGATTGACTGACGTATCAGTGGTTTTGGCAAATGTCAAAGAGAAAATCAAGAAGACGGAGGCCCTTTCAACTGTATATATATTTCTATATATATTTAAACTAAGATTTAACCTCCACTCTCACCTCTCTTTTGATTCTTTTCTTTTAACACATGGAAAAATAAAGAACTGCTGCTGCGGTAGTATCATCGGCAAAAGCGGCTGCCAAAGTCCACCGGCCCTTCATATTTTTTCGAAGTGTGGTTTCTCTTTAATTGTTGCCCTCCCCTCCCTCGTCATCCTGCTGGTCACTTGTCCACAGTGTCAAGTTGTCTCGGAGCAGCTGCATGATGAGAGTGGAGTCTTTGTAGGAGTCCTCGTTGAGGGTGTCGAGCTCGGCGATGGCGTCATCAAAGGCGGTCTTGGCCAGATGACAGGCCTGCTCTGGGGCGTTCTGGATCTCGTAGTAAAACACAGAGTAGTTGAGAGCTAAGCCCAGGCGGATGGGGTGGGTGGGCTGCATGTGCTCTTTGCTGATCTCGTGAGCCTCATTGTAGGCCTTCTCCGATGACTCGACCACAGTGGCCCTCTTCTCTCCCGTGGCCACCTCGGCCAGGTACCGGTAGTAGTCGCCCTTCATCTTCAGGTAGAACACCTTGCTCTCGTGCTGCGTTTCACTGCAGTTCTTGATCAGGAAGTTGTCCAGAAGATTGAGCACATCCTGGCACACGGCCTCCAGCTCCTTCTCAATCTTCTCCCTGTAGGCCCTCACCATTTCAATCTTCTTCTCGTTGCCGTCAGCGGAGGTTTTCTGCTCAATGCTGGAGATGACCCTCCAGGAGGAGCGACGGGCGCCCACCACATTCTTGTAGGCCACAGACAAGAGGTTCCTCTCTTCATTAGACAGGGCCTCGTTCAGCTCTGTTACCTGGAAAACACAGAGAAGGGATCATTAAATCACCAACATATTAGCACAACCCATAAAAGAAGGGCAGCATCATTCAAGAAAATCTACCAAAACTACTTCTACAGCCCAGTGATCAGTACAGGAGATGAGCAATATTTCATTTGTCATATGCAATTCCTAGTTTCCATGGCAATCCATTCATTTAGTGCACCACTAGCTCCAGCTGCCACGTGGACAGCTAATGTTAGTTAGTGAGAAACGATATTCAAGATAGTCGGCAGTGGGGGTTGGGAAAGGGGAAGGCAAAAGGAGGTCTGGAGATGGCTAAAATATTCCCACGAGCACTCCAGGGCAGCTGCACTGTAAGTGAAAACCATCACTGCACAGGACGGTTCACATGTCCCAGTGACCTTCTCTCTGGCTCAAACTGACCTTTTTACCTGTCTAAAACACCATGTCTTGACATCACTCCAAGTTGGGTCGTTAAATTTAGATTTTGACACATGAAGATGTTGGTTAACACGCTATTAAAGCTGCCATGTTACTATAAGAGGACATATGACTCAGGTTAAAGCTATTTTCAAGCTCAACCCTGTGTTTTAACATGACTTCTTCCTGATCGATAAGCTGAAATGGATTGGACAATGTGCAGTATAAAAACTAGAAGGATGATTATGTAGGCTGGGTTGTAAAAAGAAATCATTCTGAGAGGAAATGTATAATTGGCTTTAATCTGACATGCCTCTCCTTGATGTTTTGACATTCTCTGCTCGGGCAGAGGAGCACAAACATGGCGCAGGATCGCAGACGTCACACTGAGGTGATGGAGAGGAGGGTACAACCTATAGACATGGAAGGCCGTCACGCTGCCTGTCCAGAATACGTCTCAATAAACCTACAAATACGATTTAACTGTAAATTGGAAATGTGTGAAATTTGCAGATAATAAAATGACTCAGCTGTTGTATTTGTATAAAAACAAATGGGTCACTACTCTCAATGCAATGAACAGCTGTTTGAGAGGCTGTGCCAGTTATACTGTTATGTGTAAAAATATGCTAAAAATGCACAACAGTGATATGGATATAGTCTTGTGTTCTAGGGATATTCTGAAGCTAAAAGGTTCTGTCCAAAAACCTGCAGAAATCCTGGTATGACGAGGGCAATCAAGGTACGATTTCATGTAAAACGCAAAGGTGGTTGGTTGCCGCTTGTCACTTCTGGCTGCAATGGCAAGGGATTCCCTTTGATTAGAGAGTGAGAGTACACACCCCTGCAAAAGGGCCTAGTTTGGACCGCACTGACATGGCAGATTGTTTAAAGGGAAAGGAATCCCTCCCTGCACACACATCATCCCACCTCCTGCAACCAGAAACCCTCGATGATAAACGATCCACAGGGGCTCACTTCATCGCTTCTAAGGAACATGAGCCAAAATGTTGGTCCTCTGAAGCACGTATGATGATTTTAATATGATGATTTCAGTACGTGAGCACCTACAGGCCCTGGCTAAGACTACCAGGATGCTGTTGGTTCCAGATTAAGTTGGTGTGACACAGCATTTTTTTTCCCCCTTGGTCAGATTTGAACTCACTGGTGAATCAAGTTCCCAGAATTTCTTAAGAGGCCAGAGGGGGAGGGAGGAGGAAAAAAAAAAAGAAAAGCAGACAAAGACTCTGTCCTCTACACTGGCCAATAAGAGCGGAGAAAGATCCTGTGAGGCAGGCCACCCATGTCATCCTCTTTCCATCAAGTCGGCAGCAAATATTACTCTACTTAATCAGGGCCATTAACCCAAAATGACATGAAATTGCTGTTGGATATCATGAGGAATCTGCTTTGACACTAAAGCAGCACATGCAGTGACAAACACAGATTGAGCCATGAGAAATTTAGCAGAGAAAAAGTGAACATGAGAGGAGAAAGCACAGCTCTGTATCAAATCTGATCATACTGACTCACTGCAATATGACAAAGAATATTCTAGAGAGATTCTACTGCCTCCTACGTTTGTTTGGAGTAAAGAGCAGATACTGGGGTCTGGATGAGGCGTTTTATTAAAGCAGTCATGCCTTTAAAAAAAAAAAGCGCTCCCCAGCCTTGTTTACGCGCATGAAAAACGAGAAGCTTCTGTTAATTTATATTATTTAAATTAATGTGACAAAGAGAGGAAGAGGAGAAAGAGGAGGAGGAGGAAGAAGAGGAGGAGGTGGAGGAGGAGGAGGAGGAGGAGGAGGAGGAGGA
>JAPQRQ010000006.1:25382783-25394492 GCA_037367365.1 Apogon talboti | reverse complement strand
CACACACACACACCCACACACACACACACACACACACACACACACACACACACACACACACACACACACACACACACCTACACACAACATCACACAGTGTACATGCAGAGTTGTGTATGCAGGTGTGCACACATAGAGATGGGAAAAATATTATGTACCCAATTTTTTTTTTAAATTGTATACTTTCAATGAATGTTTCTATTTAGTTTTTGGAGTATTCTTCATCTTGAGTGGATGTAAATTTACAAACTTTGAGCTTGTACGAGTAGATCTGATATTTTCAGCCAACATACAGTACATAGACCATTGCGCAATTAGTTTCCCATACATTTTGTGCTCATTGTAGCCACGACTTGTCACAATAAAGTCCATAAACATGTATATACTCAATTGTAATATCTCAAAATTGTACAACAATTTTAGGAAGTGTACCTCGTTAACTTTACACATTTCTGCAAACACCCACACACTCAAATGTAAAACCACAGCCCACGCCCATGAGTTCTGACAGACTGCACAGTTGCCGCCAAGCCTCAGTTCCTCTGAGCTCATCCCTTTTAAGGACATACAATTACAAGGTGACACCTGCTTAAAAAAAACCGACCAGACTCTACAGTAATGAGATCTTGTTTCCAGTAATAATTTACCTCAATGTACACCACTCATTTCAGGACCAATAACCTTTTTTTCTGGTCATTCAGAGATTCTTATTTGACTCATATATTGATTGAGCTTTATTTTAGAAATGATATTAAATGCTGCTTAAGTAAGTCGTGCTCTTGAGGCCTGATCTCGAATATATTCCATTATGCAGTTCTGCCACTCTAAAATCTCTCATAAAGGTTACAGGAAGACCTGAGACTTCAGATGTTGTTTCTGAGAAGTGTTTCACGCCTGTGTGTTTCTGACAAGGTGTGGGTGGGGGATGGTGCAAGGCTCTTGCCTATCCCAGCAGCGAGTGTGCAATATGCTTGCAACAACAGAAACTTCGCAAATAGAAGAGAGACAGGCCCTGTGTCCTCTGTTGTCACGACAACCCAAACCTCAGAGTCACACCAAAAGAAATAAGAGGAAGTGGGGGATGGGCGGCATGCACAAACTGAGAAAAGATGTCCTTGTGAGAAAAAAAAGAAGAAAAGACAAGTCGGCAGTAATTTTAAAGCGGACAAACTCAGCTAAGACAGAAATATTGATAAAAGGTTTAACTTGCAGCAAAGAATCAGATGCTACAATAAAACTACAATTTATTTTTTTGTCATGGACACACAAAAGTGTTTATTTGACTTAAGAAAATGAATGCATTGAACCACTGCAGCAGGCCAGCATGACTTTGCATCCTGCAGATTATCTCAGCACTGTTGCGCTAGAGGCTGTGCTTGCATCAGACATCTATTTCTGTGCAACATGGGATTATATCCAAAGTGATCTCCTCGAGTACTTAGGGTGATATAGATAGCGTCAGTGTGCCAAAAACAAGTGCAGCATCTAACAACACCAGCAGGTATTATCCTCTCAGGTTAAAGCTTAAGGTTGATCGAGTTATGTTTTACCTTTGGTCATTGATCTTGAACATGGAAATAGTTCTTCCTATGTATTGTAAAAAAAAAAACAAAAAACAAAACGCAATAAATAACACCTTCATAAGAAATATACATTGAATTTATACTGCACATTTTTTATAATTTTACTTCAGTGTTGCTAAAAATCCACCATGTTTACTGACATTTTGATCTGTCATCTCAAGTCATTTTTCACACATACCTATTTCCAAAATACTGTAATTTGTCACTTTCTCAATATATTACAGGAGAGGATTCATTAACAGCCATAAAGTAAGAAATTAAACTTTACCTGGATAATTAAAGATATAGACAGAAATTTTACAGATTTTAATGCACCTTATTACTGTATTATATTAAGTACGCAACTACAACCCAAAATTAAATGCAGAACTGAGAGAGAGGCACTCAGTCTTTCAGAGCTCATCAGTGCTGCCGTATAGTGGAGGTTAGAGGAAGTGACATTAAAACGTGCAGATGATTTACACTCACTGGCCACTTTATTAAGTATACCTGCTCTACTGCTCACTAGTGCAGATACTGTATCTAAGAGAATAATCATATGGTAGTAACTCAGTGCATTTAGGCATGTAGTCATAGTCAAAATGATCTGCTGAAGTCCAAAGTGATCATCAGAATGGGGAGGAAACCTAATTTAAGTGACTTTGAACATGGCATAGTTGTTGGTTGCCTCAGAAATGGCTGATCTAGGATTTTCACACATAACCATCTCTAGAGTTTAGAGAGAATGGTCTGAAGAAGACAAAATATTCATTATGTGGCTAAAAGATGGATACAGTAAATATACAGTAGTGCAAATGTTTTAGGCCACAAGTACTACAAGCCATGTAGTTCATATTTTTGTGAGTTTTTAATGCTGTGCACAATGTTCCCTTCTATCTTTTGTTGAATTTGAATAATTATACTGACCATTATATATTATACTATCGTATAGTATGTAAGACTTGTGCATAGTACTGTATCCTTGCTTATATGAAATGGTTAAACACAGGCTTTCTATGTGAAAATGTCTTTATACCCAAACATAAAATCACACACAGCGCAGATTCACACATACACTGTTAAATAATATACAATATACTTTATTTCATGTATTTTACAATCAGCAATATACAAAAAACATTGTTTATGTACAGAATAGTATTATCATTGAAGTACAGTATAATACATGTGCACATCAGAGCAGTATTCATGTTGTGTTGTACAGGGGGAGCAGATTGGATGCCAACACCGAAGTGATGAGTACCATAGCACTGACCATGGACACATGTCCTCCAGAGTAATACACTTGCCTTCCATTCAAGGGCTGAACAGGCCTGTAGGTGTTTACCATGGGCTTTCCATTGGAAAACTTAAGCTTAGAGAAAGCAGCAAGCTGCAAGAGGAACAAAACCACAGCAAAGAGGTTAAACACATTCTGCTAGAAGATTACGTTTACCTTAAAGAAGATGCAAAGAATAAATGGTGAAAGAAGGTTTAATATATTATTTAAAGCTGCTTCTGCTCATTATTGTGGTTTTAGAACTCAATCTCTACATACAATATTAACTACATACAAAGTGAGTAAAGCAACCGTTTTTCTATATTATTCCTGATCTAAATATATCAGAAAATATAAAAGTTATGTTCTGCATGATATTACAACATCCTAACATTGCTGAAAGGTGTACCTGTTTGCTGCTGAGAGGAATTGTGTTCTCAAACAGGGTCCAGATGACAGATTGAGAACAGTTTGGTGTAGTGAGGGAGCCATCGTACCGAAAGTACTTGGTCATATTGTTCTGAGGAAGTGTGAACATTTCCAGCGACACACCGCCCAGAGTGGTGTTGCTGACTGGTTTAATAATAAAATATTACAACACAATGAGTATTATTAGACTACAAACAGGTTCAAGGTGAGAACTTCATTGTTTTAATTTAATTATTGCAGTCATGTAACAACTGTTTTATGATGCTTTGTTATCGGATATTGCACTTTAGCCTGACACTGGGACATTCAGCCGCACATTTAAAACACTATAGACAATGCCTCTGGAAGATAATGAGACAACAATAGCCTAAGTATTTTTCCATACCAGCAGGTACAGAATGACTTACTGGGTGAAGTGATTCTTTTCAGTGCACGAATAAGAGGGTCGAACTTCTTATTGTCACTCCTCGATTCCTGAAATATAAGAACATAATGTATAAAGGGCCACAATCTGAAATCCACATTTTTTGGCAAATGAATCTCAGAACAATTACTGCAACATATATGGAGTGATACAAATGGAAAATGGCACATACATTGTACCGACTCAATAGTCATAGAAAACCAAATGACACTATTTGCAAGGAAAATATAATGCTTTATAAATTACATATAGTATGATTACCTAACAGAGTTCATTAATTGGTCATATTTTTGGACCACAAACAATTTAAAATTTATTCCACATTCTAAATAGACATTTTTTGCATTACAATATGTCTTCTGTATCACTGTATGTGCGGTGTGCATCAAGGCTCAGTCATAGGGCCATGCTTTTTCCCCTATTATTGTATTGGGATCTTATTTATTACCTTGGGCAGCAATAATACCAATGTAATACATTTATCCTTTCAGAGTAAAGTCCTGTTCCTCTTCTTGTGACACACTGGTACATATTAAAAAATGTGTCAAAGTCTGATGGCGAATGATAAAGAATAAATAATCAAATTCAATGTGAGGCCAACTGTATAATCAAGTTGTTTTTTGGTTTTTTTTTTACAGACTACCATTCCAACACAAGTAGCATTTTCTTGATATATTAATATTATTGGATCAGGACAGGTTCTACTTTATTTTTAATACATATTTTCTGCTCTATTGTGTTACAATTAAAATTAATAAATATACCTCAAAGAAAAATCCAAGAACAGCAACACCTTCTTTGTCACTTACAGCCTCAGATAAAGAGTTGTATTCTTCTTTTATGAGGACAATATGCATCTGTAAGAGGCACATAGAATGTAAATGACATTTTTTATTTCTTATCATTTATTAACTACAGTGTACAGTTTCTGTTCCTGTATTTTATACCTCCATTGGAAATCGCTCTCCATCAATGGTGTGTTCAGACCCTGGGCCTCCATCTTTACCCCAGTGTAGGTGGAGTTGAAGAGCCTTATAGGTCTCATCTAAGTTCCCTCCTTGGACCCTTAAATTGGAGGGTAAATCTAGTTGAACTAAGGAAAAAATGTGATTATTAAAATGGCAATTTTGGTAGATAAATCAATACACTGACATTTTATCCATTTATATGTTAATTATAATCCTTGACTTGTGTTTTAAATGTTATTATTACTCAAAAACAAGGCTGGGATTTTAATTGAATAGTCGTCCATTGTACTGAACAGCATGCATTAGGTTTGATTTGATGATCACAATAAAATCTGTGGATCTTGAGCTTATTATTAAAACTGCAGTGTATTTTAATCCCACTGGACAAAATCTGTTTGCATTTTTCATTGATTTCAACCCCTGCAGTTTTAATGTCTTACATACATCGAGGGTTTGACACGTTTAATATTTGGAGGAAGCATTTTTTCTTATCAGAATAGACAAAGCTCTTTTGCCACTCTCTGACACAATTCAAAGTCATTATCAGTGTTTACAACTGAAGTAATTGCTTTATGACTATTTTAACTACAAGTTCCTTCATTCAGACCTAAAGCATGAATCCAGTACATTTTGTTTTACTGTGTCCTCTTTCAATCAAAAGGGAATATTATATATTTCCTATGGAGGTGAGACTTCCAGGTTTTGACATACCGCTGTGACCAGTGTTCAAGAGTAGGGCACGAAAAGCATCTTGTTGGCCAATGAATTGGAAAGGAGTGAGATCTTTGTCTAGTGAAACTCTCCTTGTAATGATGTTAATGGGAGACTGGGATCTGCCATTGCACTGCTGAGAAACCTTCCCCCATGCATCTGGTTCTATGAAGCCCAGAGGATATAAACTTCTTTATTACTTTACTTTTTAAAAAAAAAAAAATCAACAGCAAAATCATAGGTTTGTCATGAAGTTTACCTGTGCAGGTGTGATCACATGAAAAGGCAGACCGGTAGCACCAACCTACAACAGAACATTTGATTTAAAAAAAAAAACCAAACTACCAGATGTTTCAATTAATGTCATACTTTTTCATGTTAAGAACGAAAGATTTAAAAGATTATTATGATATGAAATTCATTATATATTTAAATCAAAACATGCAGTTTTATATCAATCATGTAAAATCATTTTTGTTTTTCATTTTCATTTTAAGTTATTTTTATTCTTTATCAAACATACCTGCTCCTGAGACAATCCTCACAGAAGATGCAAAGCAAAATAACACAAGTATTAGCATTTTAGTTCTGCAGTGATCTGTCTGCAGTGAGTGATTTTTGAAGACAATTCCAGAAACAGAGTTCAACTAATCTGTTATAGAACAGATAGACCTACCTATCAATCCCGCCCACATTGGGTTTTATGGCCCATAAGAAATTCATTCATTCAAACTTTATTTAATCATAGATATTGAGCTAAAAGCCTCTATTACAGTATACATGAAAAATGTTGAATAAGAATAAAAAGAATGAATCAGCAATTTACCTTTTAAAAAGAATTGGAGTGACAACAACAAACATGGGTAAACAATAGTTTACCCATGTTTCTCAACTCCAATTGAACTACCTGTATCATGACTTCAATAATTTAAGTGTTTTCTGTATGTGCCTGCATTAAACGGGGTAAAAAACCACTACATGGCTTATAAATAATTAAAATCCAGTGTTTATCATGACTCATAGAGAGAGGACCACACAGCCAGGGATGAATATTAGAGTTATTACAAGCAATAAATTGATAAAATGCTAAACAGAATCAAGCGTCTTAACAGTTATAACTGAAGCGTGCATGTATAGAATGGCACCACAAAGTAGAACTAATACAAAGTTTGTCTCAATAATAGTTTTCACTGAGAGCAGCAGAAAACTCTGTAAGCACTTATACTTTTTCATTATACTGTACTTGTATATATTTCACTTTTGTGAAGATATAATGACTGGTCCTAAAGCCTTCCAGCCATGGAAATCAGGGATACACTGACTGATCAGTTTGACAGAGTAATCTGCACCAATTGAACATTTTTACAGTGTTAGTGGAAAAAAGCCAGCACTGATAGTGGTTGTACAGTAAGTTTGATGTTCATCTACAGGTGTATTGACTGATTATGTTGAGTTTGGTGTTCAGTAAGTTACATTTTAGATGTTCAAGTATTTTTAATTGCCTTTTTTTTACATGTTCTGTTGAACTTTAGACATGTACAATGTTAAAAATGCAAATCAAAAATGTTGGTTTGATAGTAATCATACGACCTCTGTGATGTTTTTCAACGTCTTATCAATAAACTGGCAAATTACGAGGTCACATGATGAATGTAACATCGACGAAAATATAATTTTGAGACAAGTAACAGTTTGACATATTGCGACAAGTCATGCCCATTTACGCCAGCTCAAAGTCTATCATGTAGCCGAACCGTTAAGTAGACACACGCATATTTTAAAACTCTTTTATATTTCATATAGTCAATAACAAGGTTAAAAATAACCAAACTCACTAAATATGTCGCTAATATCTATTATTACAGCTTACAAATTCACTCTACTGTAAAACAAGACTAAGTGTTGTAAACATTAGGAGAACGTCAGCGGTGCCAGGGGACTGATACGATTGGCTCACGCTGATACATGTGATCCAGGCTCACGCTTTGTGTGTCGCAGGGTTGCCGTTACGTTTTTATCAACGGTGAATCCAGTTGTAAGTAATCTTTTGTTTTCAGTCTAAGTATCTTGGTACTACACACAGGCGAGACTGTGTGCTGCATTCAGGGTCAAGGCGATCTGCTGTTGGATCCGGTGTCACACACACCTCACTTGTCACAAACTATCTCCTAACAACTTCTCTGGCAATGTGTCTTGTTAACATGATTTCAGTAGATCTGACACTGTTGGTATTTTTACAGTATTTGACTCAACGCCTGTTTACAGAACATAATAAAAATCCTTTTTTTTTTTTTAATCAAATAACAAATTTACCTTTGAGGGAACAGAACAGCAAATGTCACAGAAGTAATGGGTGTGACTATTGTTTTGGACAAACAAAATCTTTAAATGAGATGAATGAAATGCATCAAGACATGTATATGAATGCAAAGAAAAATAGTTTAAGAGTACATAATGATCAGTGTCATCATTCTTGAGGACACGATTCACTATTCACACGTTTGTTTCTGAAGTTGATCTTCCTTCTACTTATGTAGCTGAAAAAAAGGGAAAAATTGTAACAGTTTCATTTGAGAAGTGAGATGAAACAGTGAACAAAAAAACATACAAGGTCTTAGCTTAATGCCTGTGACACACCAAGTACAACCTCCGTGTCCCCATTTGCCCTGAGTTTTAATCACTAAATTGATATTTGTCTCCATTTTATCGATAAGACATCACAAGAGGAAGCAATTAGATATATATTCATATCAATTATTTGTCCCAACCCTGATTAAAACAGTAATTAATCACAACAAAAAGACAGGTTTGATATAGTTATTGGTGATTAAGGCCTATCTCCTAGATAAGTTTCTGGAACTGGACATGACACTCTCATTTGCCAACAGTCTGATACTTCAATCAGTTTTGTAAGGCAGTGACTTTTTACAGTGTGGTTAATAATTGTTATGGAAGGACAGCCTTATAATGTGGTGGTGTAATTCATCAGTTGAATGTGACCTCTAGAAACGTCTATCTGCTGTCTGCAGAGACACTGTTGGGCTAGTATTAAAAAAACAGAGTGTAATTTGACAATACTATATACATATTTAATACCCTCTGAGAATGGAGCATCGCTTTGTGTCAGGAAGTGGTGGGGACAAGAATATGTTCTGGTGGGTGTGGTTTTCAACCCACTACGTAGATATGGACACAGTTCCAGTCCTTCAAATATGAGACTAAAACTCTTCTCTCTCCACCTGGTGACAGCTGTTTACTTACTAAAACTATTGACAACTATTTGTTACTTGCGACATAAATAATACTGTATTACTGTACATTTCAAGTAAGGCGAGGTTGAATCAGGTCGTGGTGATTTTTTTCTTGTTTTCATGAATGCCTCATGATGACGTAATAGCGCAGACATAAAAGTTTGACGTTTCCCAGCGTGATGCGTTCAGGACCCTCGGGATACTAAGTACGTCTGTCTCATTTGTTTTTCTGAGACTGATCCAAACCAGAGAGTTTGCGTTCCGGCTTCACAACCAGAATCCTGAAAAGCTGCCTCTACATACACACAAATAAAAGTAAACGCAACCTTTTTTCTCTGAACAACATTTATGGAATCACTGCACTTGTAAATATTTCACTTCTTTGACAGTGTATGGAAGCCACTGGCATTGCGAATGCTGTGATATATGTCCTATGTGCCCCTCCCCATGTCCAGGTAGTATATACAAATCCGTATTCCTGTAGATATCTACGTATTTAAGTGATTCTCTGCAGATTGTCACTGTATTCCACGTTTCCAATCTTTGTTCATTCACTCACTAGTAAATCTAAAGAGACCTACATGTGTTTTCTCTTTTAGATTGGGGACTAAGAGACCATTAGTTCACAAATCATTACAGGGAGACCAGAAAATACTTTTTAAGGTTTTTCTTTCATGGACAAAGTAGGATTAATAATATTAGAAAACTATGGAAAACACTACCAAGTATGCAGCCTCATAAAAGTAAAAAAAATGATGCTGAAAACTTAAAACTACTAATAATGTTCCTTTTAATGGGACGATTAACTATGAACTCAGCTCTCAAATCTTTTTAAGAATATTTATAACAGTAAGCTATGTCTTAATGTCTTCTGTAGTGTTGATTCATTAAATCAATTTAAAATTAGATTTAGACTGTTTATTTTGTCACAGAGGATATGTGCCAAGAGAATTTAACATTTCCTTTATTTAAATACACTCTATGACATCAATATATATGTATATAAGTATTTTAATTAATAAGTAACATTGTTCATACTGTATTCGGAGCCGGCTAAGTGGATAGACTGTATCGGCGGCTGTCCAGGGCGCCACCTTCTGGGGGCTCCACGCTACTGTCACATTCAAAGAAAACGCCGGGGGGCGCTAAGCCCTGTGCTAATGGTTTCCAGTCGGAAATATTTCAATGTAACACAAAATAATGGCTTGGCTGATAGCAAAGGCGACATCAAATCAAGTTGTGGTCGGAAAACAGCAAAGATAAGACAAAATTCATAATCGTGACTTCATAATGCGACCTATATTTTTACACTTCTTTGACTCATTCGGTGAATTTTAATGGCAGAGAACAAATAATTGTATTGTTGTATCTGCTTAGTATTAGTTTAGCGGTGCAAAGTTTGTCACACTGATCTTTTCTATTATGAAATTAATCACGAAATATAGAGGCCTCAGACTGTTAGCTTGTTTTAGATATTTGCTAATTTAAGTTCTTGTTTGGACTGTATTACATTGTGTTCTACGAAAATTTATTTTATTGAGCTGATGTTCTTCTAGATGTATAGAATGTGTACGTTGCTAAGCGTCGCGTAAAAAAAGATGTTAAATAATTAGCAGAAATAGTGTCTTCCAGTGACAAGCATGTCTTATTTGTTATATGAATAACATTTTATTGCTGTTGGTCCAGGTTGGTCCAGGGCGTTGGTATTTTTCCTTGTGTTCATGAATGCCTCGTGATGACGTAATACGCACAGACGGAAATAAACGTCTATCAGCGTGATGCGTTCAAGAACTCTACCGCTATCTAGATTTGTCTGGGTTATCTGAGACAGATCTGACTTTCCTTGCTAGTGCTGTGTGTTTAGGTTCGACTGTCGGGTGTGTGTTGTTGTGTGTGTGTCCCGGGCTGTCATGGACCGCTGGAAGGGCAGAGTGGCTCTGGTCACCGGGGCTTCGGTCGGGATTGGAGCCGCTATTGCTAAAGAACTGGTTCGGCACGGAATGAAAGTGGTGGGCTGCGCCAGGGACGTGAACAAAATACAGGCATGGTTTGAACATAAAGCATTCCATCTGCACTGATGAAAAAGAAAGATAGACTTATTCTGTATTTAACCTGTTCCAAACCAGACTAATATGTTAAATAAATAGTTATTCCACCATGATCACGGGTTTACACTTTATTTTGCTATATTTTTATAAGTTTTATACGTGTGCAGAGTCCTATTTGATATATTGTTATTGCTGTTGTTTAAATAATTAGAAATAGCTCATAATAACAATATACAAAGTACTGAATATTTATGTAGAAGTAAAAGAGAGAAGACACCATAATGACCTTTGACCTTTTATTTCACTGGATCACATTTGCTGTGTGTGCAACAGTGCATTACACTCATGTTCACAGTGCAATGACATTATTACCTCCCAGTCAACTTCCTGGATTTCCAAGTCCAACTACTTCTTTTTTCCCCTTCAGTTTCTTTTATTTGATTTGAGTTGATAGCATATTCATGCACAGAATTTAAAATATCGCAAACCACTGATGGATGGCTGCTGTTTCTAGGTTAAACATTTTCAGATTTACGTAAGATAGAGAAGTGACGACAATTGAAATAGATTTTACTGTTTTGTTTATCTAGTTCAAAGTTGCATCACAAGAAACAAGGAGCCTGTAATTGATGTGAACCTGTAATATTCACAGAATAATATTTTTTAAGTTGATATCTCTGTACAGAAATGAGCCCACAGTAGTTTTTAGTGGAGATGAGCCAGTTCCACTAACAGAGTCCAAGTCCATGCAGTTTTATGAAATTGAACATTAACCTTGAAGGGGACAGAGGAGAAAGTGTCAGATTAAATTAGTGTGGCCTTTCTTAAGGACACCTACAAACTAAATATATAAGATGAAATTCAGCAAGATTTGTTTTGTACCATCTTTAGTTTCTCTCATGAAGACAGTGAGAATATTATGACAGTGATTGGAAGGTGGTAATGTCTGATAAGGTCACGTTTGTTACCAATCTGGTGATTCCATTCAGAAAATTGTTTCTGAAGTTGATCAGGTGGTTTCTTTCTCTGTTTCAGAA
>JAPQRQ010000006.1:25360730-25371452 GCA_037367365.1 Apogon talboti | reverse complement strand
TTTCACTGATCTTCATTTGCAAATTAAATCTTTGTTGGCTTATTAGATAAGGTTAGAAAACATTTACAATTACTGTATGTATGATGGATTTCTTCAATGTACCAACTGTTGAGATAGATTAGTGTTTTAAGTTTTTCCTCACTCAAACCGAGGATCTAAGAACAGAAGGTGTTGTATATTGTACAGATACAGAAATTACATTGAACTGAATTAAGATGAATTAGGAAAATTAGGCAAAAGTGTGATATGGCTCTATTTGTGGATTGCACACACAAATAAGTCTGAGTGACAGAACTGAGAGCATTTTCATAGCTTAATTGTACAATCATATACATGCAAAGCGTCGTTGCGTTATCATTCATTCATCCATTAAGGAGGTATTATAACAACTGCACCTCTTTAAATGAGAATATTTCAGTGAAGACGTTGTAATGACCCAGGGCCTGTCTGCCACTCCCTAAAATGGCCAACACTTCTGCATTAGGAGGCATCAGCAGCTGTATGAGAAACACACCAGATTTCAGAATGTAAAGGATATTCTAATAGAGTGGTTGAATGGAAAGCAGTGGCTCGTGTTTACCTTGGCAGAAATAGCAGAGGCTGCAGCGGTCCTCATGACTGTAATGGCCTGTCCATCCACGACCTGAACATTAGAAATGCATTCATCACCGTCACAGGTTCTTAAATTCAAAACAGATATTTAGATACTTGCATGAGTCAGGTTTACTCACAGCCTTCACATTTCCATACTCTGGATCCAGCAGCACCACTGTGGCTTGAGAACCGGGCAAAGTTGAACCATCCTCCCTTTTGTAGAAACACAGTAACTTTGTGCACAAAATTCCATCTTTCTCCATGTATGAGGGCATCAGTCCCAGGAACCTGCAGAAAACAAGTAACAGTATAGGTATTTTCTGAAAAGAATTCATGTTTAATCCGGTGAACCGGCTTCTCGCCTACCCGTGGTGCTTCTGCAGGTGTATGGTGGTGCGCACAGGTTGGACCACCTCTGCATTGTCTCGTTTGGAGAATTTCCCCAAAGCATCCTCCAAACGGGGGATCAGCTCTTTATAAAGCAGCAACCGTTGGATTTCATGGTGCCTTATGGAAACCGGTGGTTCGGCCATGACTTCAGCAGAAAGACTACATTCCAAAGTTTGCTTTGCAGCAGGAGCGGTGGACGCTTCCGGTTTGCCGAGTTTGCGCAGTCCTTCAGATAGGAGTAGTCACACCTTTGAATGAATCCAATGTGCAAATTAATGAAAATCCAATGTGTTTTAGATGAAAACATACTTGTAAAAAAGGTGCATGTTCTGAAATGAGCAACTAAAACATTCTTACACTCTGTTACAGGAGAAATATAAAGTGGAAAAATAATCTGTATTCTATTAAAATTTATTAGTGGCATTATATTATTGATTTATTTGTTTATTGATTGAGATCTTTCTTCGTCTTTTCCCAGTCAAAACAACTCTATGTAGTGACTTTATGGGTCTGTAAATTCATGTGGACTTTGGGGTCAGACAGATAGGCTAATATTTACAAGGTTAAAGATAACTGTTACTGTAATAGCCCTGGAATGTTTAGTGACGTCAGAGGAGAAGATGTAAATAAAGCAGAAAATAATCAGAGAGTTTGGGTTCTTTTATCCTAAAACTAAGAAATGGAACATGGCTTTCCTTCTCTGTTTTGTCTATATTCTTGGCTTTGCTCCTTATTATCAGCTTTTATAAAATAGAGAAGATGACAATAAGAAAATGCAAGAAATTTGTGCTTAAAATTAATATTGAACATTTTCTCTTCCAAATTACATCATTTGACTTTCAATTTCCACATTAAAAATAACCACATAAAGTAGTGATTGTGTCATAAAGTGAGTAATATATTGCCCACCACCATCAACCGCCACCCACCACCTTTCTGGTGTTAATAAATACTCATTTGCACAACTACACAGATTTTGGCAAAGCATTTGGCTTTGTGTTTCTGGTCACTTGTATCATTAGAAGAATCCTCTCATGCAGATCAGTGCAAAACTGGTAGTTGCCTGCCCGGACAAAACATTACTGAGTTCACAGACCAGTTGTCATATAAATGTACAAGTTTAAAACTGCATTTTTAATCTCATTCAACAACTTTAATGTGCTTATTTTGTTATTAAGTTAAAGTACAATAGGCTATTCATGTTTGTTTTTGCATTTACTGTTGTATTGTAGATTTACACAAAAAATATTTTCTAAATCCTTTCAGCAGAATTTAATTTTTATGTAACAAATACAAATGTGACAGTGCCTTGCTATTATCAACAGACTCTGGCTGATTTTGAAAGCCAGGAAACAGGTCAGAGCCTTGGTACTATTAGATTTATCTACTATCTACAACTGCTATCATTTTAAATTAGGAAAATCAACAGGGGGAAAAGGATTACCCAGAATAGAAGCAGATGATACACACTCTCATCCATCAGTGCCACTACAGCCAATTTAACCTTTGCAGGTTAGTTTTTCTCAATCGATAATGTTTGCTCAGTTTTGATGAGCAAAGTGAATTATTGGATTTTTCACCCAATGGGATGTTACAGAGTGTGATCCCCTTTAATTATCAGCAATACTGTGGATTTTTTTATACGGCTGAGCAGGGCAGTCAATGGCCATTCTTTTAATTCAGTTCAATGTTCAATGCGTGTTCGCAGTAACAGTTCAGGGTCAAAACATTAACACGACCCCAGCTCAGCTGACTTCCACCCAGTTCACTGAAGAGGACGTCATATATGCAGGTTGTTCAGTGGAGATCATGATTTTTCACTTGATCTTTTTTAGTATTTTACATCAACTCCCCAAAACTCAGCTGCATTCTCAGTCCTGACTGTGAATGTTGGTCATCCCTCCTCCATCTTTGTTTCACTTTAGATACAGCTGAAATAAGATAACTCATATCTAAAGACAGTTTATGACACTCATAGGAACTGTCTTTTATTCTGGAGTACTTTCCATTGAACATGTTCACTTTAGATGTGCGTAGATTTCACATCATTCAGTCTCTTTCCAATCCTTCTGGTGTTCTGTTTCGACAGTGTCTTGTCTTCTGGTTTTAGGTTTTCTTGAGGATCTTTGGAGGCAGTTGCATTCACCTACAAAACCATTAATGAGTCGGCTGTTGTTGGGCAGTAATGCTTGGTTCACACTTTGCTTTAATTCATCTGACAGGTGATGGATGGGGTGTGAGCCAAGACTGCAACCTCACCAAACCTGGTGAAAAAAAATCTCTATATGGACTTGTCGTTGTGCACAGGGGCTTTATAATGCAGAAACAGGTCTTCTATGTTGTGTGCTGCATCAGGAGGGTAAGAGGCTTAGCTTAGACAATGGAAAACACACAACCCAAATGTGCAAAAAAAGAAAAAAAAAAGTAAAGCACTGCCAGGTATGTGTGTGCTGCTTAACCGGCCAACCTGTACCTGTGTGTCTCAACACAATACAATCCATAAACCATTGTCTTTAACCACATCTTCAAGTGCTTATCAAGCAACTCCCATTTAGTAAGAAACATTTATTTACATTTATTTCAATTTTGTGTGAATGGATCTTTACTTAATAATGTGCACTCACAGCATTAATTTACAGGTCGAGATCAATAACCTACCATTAAATATTTTAGTTATTATTAATTAAATCAAACACGGTGTATACATAAAATAAGTCTGGATGAGTTTTCTACATGCAGAGCAAGCAGCTACTGAACTCTTAGTGGTATTTATTTTATTTTTTTTTCTATGCAAGTTTTATGTAGACAAGACTGGACAGATTTTCTGTCTTTAATTTCTTCTGTTAATTATAGTTGTATCCAAAGCTGGATAAAATATTGCTCTGTACTTTTAATCATCATGCAGTTGTCGTGAATATGTTGTGAATAAGCCACAACATATTCTCATAGTTCATTTCAGATCAAATGGAAAATTCCTGCTGCCTTTTCCTCTTTCACTGTGATTTTTTTCACAGATCCAACTGTGTTAGTTGCTCTGCTATTACAGCTTATGGTTATGTCCGAATGCCAAGCTCCTTTGAATACTTGGTTGTGCTCCAAAAATCTTGAGCTGAATCATGAAAGTGCGCATTGTTGCATCGTTCCCACTGTTCTCAGGATTTACAGGATAAAATCTGGTGTCGTACAGTAGATTGGAAAATCTTTTCCCTCCTTGCCAAGGAATTGTTCATAATTATGTCAGAAGTTATGAGCTTCTCTTTTGGATGTCTTTCCTCTTTCACACCCTTTCTAACTTATTTAGATAAATTCTTCTTATGCAACCATGTGAGAATCAGCTGACCAGAAGGATTTCAGCGACCCAGTGCATGGTGTTGCAGTGGTTAAGGGTGAAAGTAATGTGAAAAGTGAGCACCTAATCTGTGTGGAGAATGTGACCCTGCCTTAAACCAAGCTGGGGTGTGTATGGTGTGGCCAAAGTCCTCAGTCCACCAGAGGAGAGTCCAGAACAAAGTGGATAACCTTAAACTGTGGGAATCTATCAGCTTAATATGCAATATGTAAATAAAAAATGGACATCAGGCTGAACAGATAATTATTACATAGGTGTGCCTTTGAGTTTATGTATTCCCCTCATAAGAGTATTCATGCAATGTTTCATGTAAAGTGTGTTTTTCCTTATTACTTTTATCTTGCTGTTTGTAAATGTAAAAAAACAAAACAAAACACTGTCACACACATCCATAATCATTCATAAATTTTATTATAGCCATGCAGAATACAGTTTTATAAAACATGATTCTTGTATCACAGTCAAACATAATTTCTGTTCATGTCTGTGATTTAAATGCTGCGCCAGAAAGAGATTACACTGTAAATTCTATTGTATTTATAGTATTTATATACTCATCAAGAAGCCTCTGATTATTTGAAGCTAACCTGCCAGCAAAGTTGTGTTTTGTTTTTTTTGTGTGTGTTTTTTGTTTTTTTAAGTATCAGCCTATTGTTGCTCAGTTTGCACAATGTATCTCATTGTTGTCGGGCAGACAACAATGCTGATTTCCTTCTCTTCTTCCTGCTGAATTGCTCCTTTACTCTCTCGATAGATAACTGCATTGGACTCAGGACGGGAGTTGACGAAGTGGTCAAGCAGAGTGACTGGTTTGACCTTTCTGATCTCTTTAGATGGAGCTCTTCAGTGGCAGTGGCTTTGGAGGGCAGGGGTGTAAATGTTATTGGTTTGTGTTGAGCTTGTTCAAAAGTAGAAAGTCTACCACTAACAGCAGCAGACATGGGTTTCTTTCTTTGCTTTCTCTGCTGTCTGATAGTCTGCCTGTGTCTTTTTGTAATAACATAAGGGGCGGTTGTGATAGTCGTGGAAAGCCTCCATTCCCTGTGAGGTGCTACTTCTGTGGACGTGCTTACTGCAGCAGTGGTTGCAGGGCTGTTCGGAGCATTACTTACGTGTGGAATTGGGAGGATTGGGCCTGTATTTTCCAGGCTGTTCTCAAAAGGAGGGAGTTCATGTAACAGAGACAAAGCTGTTTTCCTCCTTCTGTTTCTCAGTCCTCTCTCCTGTGACCTTTGCCTTTTTGTTTTCAGAACACTGAAGGAACTATCAGGAGCTGTAACATGGACAGACACCCTTCCTCTATAAACGTCTGGCATGTGAGATACTTGTCCCTCTGTGTAAAGGACTGATGGTATGGTTGGAGTCCCGCTGGGAGGGATCGCTCTGAGATTTTCTACAGAGGAATTTTCGTGGGCCGGGACCACAATGGGAGTAGCGGAGCTGCCTTTCCTCCTTTTTTTCCTTTCCTCTCTGTCTTTTCTCTCCTTTGACCTGGTCCTTTTGAGTTTGGGGATTACAATGAGGGTACTGGCCGTGGTGACAACTGGTTGCCTTTCAGTGTTGCTCACAAAGCCTGGTTGCTCAGGCTTTGTTGTTGCCGTTGTGGTGACGATAGTGGGGACAGAGATGGCAGTTGAGTGGTCTGTTGCTTTCGTTACAGACTCAGTATTGTCCAATGCAACCCTGTCAGAGGACTGAGAGAGAACTCTTTTGCTCGTCCTTCTCCGCCCCTTTCTCAGCGTTCTTGTTTTTGCTCTAAGTGGAATGATGCTAGTTGTACTTGATACAGAAAGGGAAGTTGTTTCTGTGTTCAGAGACTTTACATCAGTGTCTGAATCTGCCGGCTTCTCCTCATTTGGACTTGATGACGTAATGGAAACGGCTTCCCTATCCTCCGCAGGTTCATCTTTCATGACTTCATTAGACATCTCCTCTTTACCCCCTAGCTCGTATTCACTCTCACTCGCTCTGTTTGAGTTTCTACTCGACTGGACATGTTTGTGTGACTCACTGATGAAGTTACTCAGCACAATGACTTCTTCTGCTTTGGTGCCAGATGGTGAAACCGTTGCTCCATCCTCAATTTTAACACCTGCCTCTGCTTTCTGCTTTCTCTTTCTTCCCTTCCCTTTTCCTTTTTGCTTTTTCAAAGTTTTCTTCTTCTTCCCTGAGTTCTTTCTCTTCTTCTTCTCAGAGCTTTGGGTGTCGCCTTTCTCTGAGTCAGTGGTGGAGCTTTGAGAGGTGGAGACAGTAGCAAGCACTTTGATGAAGTCTTCTGCAGCAGTGACTACATTTCGGAGCGATGGCTCCTCTGGGCTGCTGGTCTGGGAGCCTGACATCGTAGACTGTGTTGTAGTCTCAGATTTCTCCTGCTCTCTGCTTTTGTTAGAATCTTTCTTCTTAGAAGGAGCTACCGTGAGCTCATCAATGACGTCTATACCACCGAAGTCATACGGGACAGCCTCTTTCAGCACAGCAATGGGGAACTTCTCATATCGTTTACACCTATGAGAGAGTGGATGATGAGGAGGTGTGGTAATCTCAGAGAGTAATACAGCTGTATTATGTACAGTATGCTGAAAAGCCTCTTAACGTATAACACCTGATACTTACAGGCCATACCAGTGGCGCTCTGCACACTGCTCTTCATAGGTAAACTCAAAGCAAGGGACTCCGATGACATTGAAGAATGCCTGACCTACAATCCTGGAAGATGTGTCATTAACTTCCCTTAGACAGTCCTTCAGCCTGCAGAGAATGAAAAAAATACACCATCATTTGCAATGAAGTCAAATAGAAGAAAATTAGTTGAAATGCTAAAACAAAGGCAATTCCTCCTGCAGATAAATTTTCTTTTAATGTGACAGCACATATCTTAGAGAACACATCGCAAAATGTTAATGATCCAAAATCAAATTTTTGCATTTATGTAGGACATCAGTTACTAATTTACTGTCATATCTGATATATATCACTTTATCAGTGGTGCTTTAAAGCATTAACAGTGTTCACTGGCTTTACTTGGTTTATTAAAATATATATCAGTTTTTTTTAATGCAACCCCTGTGGTTGTTGGGTATGTAGGTGTGCCAAAAATATGAAGTTATATTTATTTTAATTCAGTGTTTTTGTAGGTTTTAACGCATTACATACATGAAACAGTATGTATGTACAGATAAATGACAGAAGTTTTTACTCACGTATTATCACAGTCACAATGACAGATGGAGTGCCACTTAAAATTAGTGTAGCCATATTTTGAGGAGAAGGCGTGGATAACATGAGGGCAGTGGTCGTGGGTACGGCAGCAGCTGTCGGTGTCTGCAAAATCTCCTGCAACATAATTGTCCAAATTAGTGGATCTTGTGTTTGCAACGTCCTCTGCTTGGTTTGTAAATGTAGTCATATGTGAAACTGTAACTTACCCAACTGGTCATAATGATCTGCCATGTTGCCTGCTCCACACCAAAGGGTCCCGGGATAAGTAAAGCCCCTTTTGGATCTTTTTACAACCTTGTCCTGTTGCACAGAGCTTTCATCCTCCAGCCTCTCAGTGCGCACCGACCTCTCCTTAAACTCCCGGCACATCAGCTTGGCTTCATCCATGCGCACAAGACGCGTGTCCAGCTGCCGCCCCGTTTTCAGTTCTTTCAGTCCCAGCCTGCATTCATGCATGAAGGATTTTACTTGCATCTGGTTCACGATCACGGAGCAGTTCACAACCTTCCCCGTGGGGCTGACGACAGAGCGCACGACCTCGGCTCCGTCTGACACCTGGTAGAGGAAATTCTCCCCCACCGTGGACATTTTTGCGCAGACAGTGCTGTTGATCATGGTGAACATCTCTTTGCTCTGCTTCTCCGCGTCCAGAGCGAGGCTCAGAAAGTCGCCTCTCACGAAGTTTCTGTCAAGATAAGACAGAAAGACAAAAAAGACCGACCACATGATGGGGCGAGTGGTACTTTCAGCACCACGCGTAATGGAGACAGCTCCTCTCGGTATTCCGGCGCACTGGAGCAGCCCTCCCACTTTTAAATCGAAGCTCAAGTGGTGCGATTATTAATACGATAATGGCAACACTGGGAGGAGTCAGACGAATTAACCTCTAAATTAGACGAATTCCAGAGTAATGTATCTTTATTACACAGGAACTGACCGCTGATGCGCAATGAAAGTAGATACCCCCTTGTTAGATTACCTCCTTGAATTAAAACCAGCAGGAGGTAAACAGAGGGTTAATACGGGAGTATGTGGAGCATGAACCACCGGCACCTTCCACTGAAGAGAGGAATGACCGCAAGTTACCTCCCAACCCCCCAGCTCACCCCCCAGAAAGCGGAGATTTACTTTGGGAACACGCATGGAGGAGGTTCAACTTGCCCCGTTTTCCATGGCAACAGGCATGGGGTGATTGTGCCAACCCTGGAGATTGGACATCTTTCAAGTGCCGCAAAACAGGGACTGAATTGGTGATGACCTAAATCACAATGCAGGCACAAACTCTTTCATTGTGGAATGTGGAGAAAGGTTGGCGGTGTCGCACGCAACCAAACTCACCAAAGAGACACAGCGGCCAACTAGGATGACTCTGATTCTGAAGCGGCTGGAATAAGATAAAACTGAATAAAATAATGGACAGGGCATCCTGGGAGCATGTGCACGAAAGTTCCATGTCGAACCATGCTTCAAGTCTTTCAATTTGATGTGTAAACACTTGCATAGTTAATAAAATTTGTGCATTGGTTACATTCACTAAATACATCTGTCATTCAAATAACTTAAATAAAAAATATAGTAGCTGTTCGGATTTAATAGTAAAATCTTGTATATTTGTTCCAAAAACCAGAAACAACATTCCATTACCATTAATTCAGATTCTTTTAGTACATTACAGCAGGCTTGTAATTGATACCTTATGATGCAGAAATGATGATACAAATATCATTTTTGTAGAGCTATATGTAAACTTATGCCCAGTCTTACATTTTGCAGATTCACACCATCCAACAGCAGGTCAGTCATGATTCGTGCATAAAATTATTGTCTTATATTTGTCTGACGAGTTGGGCCACTGTCTATTTGGATTTTATATTACAAAAGTCAGAACGTTTAAGAAAAGATGACTTTTTGTCCTGTGCAGCAAAAACGACCAAAGACAGAAAGGCGCTTGTCAGATCAGGTTTCTAATCAGCCCAGTGTTTTGTCACATGGCTGGTCTTACCCGGAGCTCTAGAGGCGGAGATCCAGCCTACTCAAGGCACTGAAATCCGATTGTTGGAAGGCGGAGAGAAATGATGTAAAATCACCAGAGGCAACATTCGATCAAATCTTGACCAAAAAAAATGAAAAAGTTCTCATGAATTAAAACGGTCACTGTTTGAGGGATTTAGAGCAAGATAAAAACAATCATTTAGATTGTTCAGGCCATGAACGGTTTAGAGTCCATATGGAGTAACCTAATACTGAGATCAGACATTTGATTAATGGAAAAAAAAGTCTTACATTTTTCTTAATTTGTGTCTTCAGATAAACTGCAAAACAGCGCCCCCAGGGAGCCACTGACGACACAACATGTGGTCCAATGATTTAAGGACTGGTGCAACCCTGAGTTCACTACATGACAAATGAAAATAAAAATAAAATGACATCTGAGCAAAAAATCAGCAAGTATTTCTCTCTCCAGCAGTGTCCCCATCAGTTACATTTTGATGTGAACAGTTCTGACATGATGCATAATATTTACGGATGATTTATGGACTGATATGGACGCGTTGCATGTTATTGTTTATGTCCGGTAATCGCGCACATGCGCAGTACGATGGAGGTCAAAAGCACCGCTCCAGCTAATAAAACATAGCAAAACAACCACTGCCACTGTCGTTTTAGAAATATGTGCTCAAAAAGGAAAATCAAACACATACATATGACTAGTTTAGATCACCTTTGTGCTGATGATCGCGAAAGGTACAACGCAAAGCTGACAGTATATAGCGAAAAGCTTCCAGACCCGTTTCAAATAGCTGACGAACTGTGGGTTGACAGTCCGCAGAATAGAGGACTGGAACCCGAACCGAATCCGACGGGACCCGACGGCTCGGGCCGGGTTCAGACAAATATTTAGGAGTGCTGTTTAGGTTCGGTCACGTCATCTTTATGGGCGTGTGGCACAAGTTGTTATTTAATAATGTTCACATACCACAAATGTGGTATGTTCGGACATAAACATTGAAGTGCCTGTCGGGTTCGGGCCGGGTTAAGACTCAATTGTGTTGGGCTCGGAAGAAAAATGTGGCTCGAACAGGGCTCTACATCGTTCTGGTAGGTAATGTATATGTATACCGAATAACAGAAGTATAAACCGGAGGGAGAGGTTATTTTACCTACCAGAA
>JAPQRQ010000006.1:25344643-25357170 GCA_037367365.1 Apogon talboti | reverse complement strand
CCCCCCCCCCCCCCCCAATGTAGATACAGTCGAGACAGTTCAGGTGAATTTGACCCGGCAGTTAAAGTGGAGGGTAAAGAGTCAGAAATGTACATTTTTTGCAGCTGTGAGACCTATTTCACTCAATCACAAACACACACACAAAAAATTACCCTTTCCCCTCTTTCTCCTTGTTCTCTCATCCTGTAAAATGCGAGAAAGTCCTGGTCTTACAAATTTTGATGCTTATGTTCCTGTGGGAAAACTGTCCACACTCAGTGGACATTCAGCAGGGGAGGGGCAAAGCATATAAATGATTCTTTGCATAGACATTACATTCTGTCAGAGCAAAGGCAAAATGATGATGGTCCAAGAGGCTTTGAAAGCCATCTTAGATCATGACAGTGAAATAGAGGAGGATGTGTCTGAAGCTGAAGACCATCCTGAGCTCAATTTTGATTCTGATGATGAACCAGATGAGGGAACTGATATTTTTCTTCCTCCAAGCAAGACATTCATGTCAAAGAATGATGAAATACAGTTATCCTCATCCTCAAATATATATCAAGAAAAACTGTCTGCAGAAAATATAATCAAGACAAATCCAGGGCCCAATAGGACGGCAGTGACTCATGTGACAGATCTAATATCACAGTGAATGAAAGGCCGGAGGCATTCAGAGGTCGCTGCCATTTAGATAATAGATGCCAATCCAAACCAACTAAATATGGGATAAAATCTGAGCAGCATGTGATGCTAACACCTGTTATGCCATGAGCATGCAGATTTACACTGGAAAGCCCTTTGGAGAGCCCCAGGGAAGAATCAGGGAACAAGGGTCATCCTGAACATGGTACAGGGTTTCAGGGGGTAAGGGGGTACTTCATTAGTTGTGACATTTTTTTTTTTTTTTTAATGAGCTAAACTTGGGTCAAGAATTAGGATTAGGTAAATTCATGATGGATTGAACTGTCCAAAAGAACAGGGCTGCTCAGTCTTCCATGTTTAACTTCACAAACACCTCAACCCTAGTGTCTTACTGCCTTAAAAAATTTTGTGCTTCTGAGCACTCTGCACAAAAATGCTGAAATCAGCAGATGAAAGGACCAGAAACCAAGTATGATTCTGGATGACAATGCCACCATGGGGGACATAGACAACTTGGACAAAGAAACAGGGTCCTACAGCACAAAGTGAAAGACTGCACATGGGCCATTGGTCATTTTGTGACCATAACCTGAGAGGCAAAAAACACAGCACTAAATATTGATAGAATAGGTAGTAATGGGGTTAGTATTTATATATTAACAGTAACTCCTAGGATTTTTATGGTTTCTGACAATTTTTGGGTGAATAAATATGCAGCGCGTCACATTGAACATCATTGCTGTTGCTGAGAAATGAACTTAATAGGAGGGTTAAATTGGTTTTCATGCACAGTATTTGAATACTTTTCATACACAAAGCAATTCACATGTAAAACAAGCCTTACAAATCGGAGGCACCCTCAGGGGAAAATGCTGAGGGAGCATTCATGTCACATTTGGTACTAACAGTATGTGGTAAAATTCACACTGGGGCAAATATTTAGGTGAAATTCCTCAAGTTGAGCCTGTGTATAAAGAAAGATGTGGAGGAGCTTAATCACTGTAGAAGAGACATATTTAAAGTGTTTTCAGAACTCCAGAAACCCCTTTAACAAACCAACTTGTTGATTCCTTTAATTTTATCCTATTATTTTCTTTGACACACCGCCCTCTAGTGGAGATTACCGCAAATTACAGGTACGTGACACACAAGGGCTCTTTCTGAATCTCAAGTAAGGATCCAGGGGATCATTTAAAATAAAGCTCAGTCAGCAAGATTTTCATTGTCCAGAATACTTCCAAAGGCATAGTCCATCCTTGAGAGAAATTTCAAGGGCTGCTTGCATACCCATAATCCTCTGCACAAGTCTTGCCACTAAATGAAAGTGTCAACCACAGCCACAAGTGAATACTTCAGTGAAGAATAATCCAAAAGTGAATAACAAAGAGCCAGTCGCTTTACCAGTGCAAAACGCATTCAAATATAATTATCAGGCAATCTTATTTGTCAAGGTGAGACATATAGCAACTCATATACAAAGGTAGTTCAATGTACTTTAAAATAAATAAATGGAACATCCAGAGGAAAATAAAATCAAGACACAAATAACAAAGCACAGAATTGCTCAGATATTATAAGAGTAATATGATTAAAGAATGTTTAAAATGTATTTAATTTCATACTAAATTCTACTCTCATGTGTGTCGACATTGTCTTACTGATACAGTGATTTACACCTTTTCTGCTCTTGTTAGATTAATCAGAAGGATTCCGGACTATGAAGGAAGAGCTGGCCAAGGATGAATCCTTGAGATTATGATTATTATTAGTCAAAGTCTAATCTATGAAGTGAAGGTTCGGTTGATAAATGGACTATGTGCTGTTCCAGGTGTGAAGGTGTTGATAGTGGACCAATGGATAGAGACCGGGGGCACCATGAAGGCTGCGATTCAGCTGGTGGAAAGGCTCGGTGCCACCGTTGTAGGTCAGTCTGCATGTTAACATCACATTATCATTATTCACAAACCCCTGCACCCTAATTTTACCCACCACTGTCTCTCCTGCAGGTGTAGCAGCTGTGGCCATTGAAAACACTGAAGGGGGGAAATGGATTAAGGAAAATTACAAGTTCTCCCATTGTATCCCAGAGGACCTCCAGAGCCAAATTGATCAGAAGTATCTTGAGTCCTTTAAAAGCTTCAACACCTGAACAAGAAAATGTCTTTTTATAAAAGATTAAAGAATAAAAAGGGCAAACCTTTTTTAAAAAACTGATGGCCAAATTACTTTTATTTGTATACAATGTATTTTTAAACAGTACAATAAAATCAATACTGTAGTTTTAACATCAAGTGTTTCCTGTGCTCTTTAAAAACCAAGGACATATTTGTTGGCTTTTTAACTGAACATTTAACATACCAGCATGATCATGAAAATTAGTACACATTTAATATAAAACAAAGTTCATATTCAGTCAAAAGTAAAAGTACCTGTGAAATAATAGTACCTATAATGCACATATAGAATTATGGATAAAGGCCAAATATTGTATAGCTAAAGCCACAGCAGCAAAACATATATTTAATTTAAGCCCTAAGTAAATTGGACATACATACAGCATGTTAAAAAGGACCACATCTTGGCAGAATAACTTCTCTGAACAGAGAAACTGTGTAATTGCTGGGTCACTGTAACTTAAGACAAGTTAAACTGAGCAACACCACAAGAATCTCATGGAGGAAAATTCTGTCAAGGCCAGGAAAAACTGAATTCAGTCTTGCCAGGAAGTAGAACTCCTGTTTTTACACCACAGAGTCCCTCCCGTGCGTTGAGAGCTGCCGGTCGTTCTCCAGACAGAAACCCTCATGTTCAGTCCGTACCTTCAAAAACCCTCCACTCATCCTCACTGACAGCAGTTTGGCTGTTTCTTCTTTGAAGAATTGTACACATTGCTTGAGTTGCTGTTAATCTCTGAAACAGATTAACGGTTGTGTGTCAAACTTTGTGCCAAGGGGGGCAGGTGTCATAATTACAGACAGGCTGGTTTGGATACTTACTGACAACATCTCCAATTTGCCGTGACCCGCTTTTCTCCAACTCTGCCAGAACATTTATCTCAAATGCCAACGATGCAACTCGGAAGAAAAACTCTTTTACATTTTCCCCTATGACAAGGAACAAATAACAACCACGTCCAAAAACGGCCATGTTTGAGATGTACAGATGCTAACAGACTATTTCAACAACTAGACAATACCAACATGATTCTTCATAAAACAGAGGAACAATACACAAGGTGAAGGAATAAAAGCAGAGAACTACAAAAATACAATGTAAACTTGCCCATATAAATAAATGAGTGCAGTTCATATGAAAACCACTACACCAATGACAGCTAAAAACCTTAAGAATTGAAAAGTTGTCATATGAACATGAACAGAAGTTGCTCACCTGTAAGTGATGAAACAGCCCAGTACTCAGCACTGATCTCTTGAGCTATTTTCAGGGCGTCTTGTTCAATCCGAGCGTATTGAGCCGGAGACTATCAAAGAGAACACAGGACAACAAGTTACAATGAGGAGTTTACCACATTCTGAATCTTGATGTAGACAATGAAACTGGTTTTACACGACCAATTTGACAAGTATTTTAAGCCATAGTATACGAAGAAATACTTTCACATGTCTGGTTTAATCAGAAAAACTGTCCAAACTCCCAGAGACGGTTTATTACCTCTGCCAAGGAGGTTAATGCAATCACCAGGGTTTGTCTGTCTGTCTGCGCCAGACTTATGTTATGGATGGATCTTAATGAAATTTCCAGGAAATGTTCAAAATGGGACAAGGAACAGGCGAGTTGATTTTGGGAGTGATCTAGGATTTTTTTTTTTTAAATGGCATTTTCAGTTGAATAACCTCACAGCTGGCATGTCTTGTTTATCTGTCACTAGGTAACCCTCTCAGCTGGCATGTCTTGATAATCTGTTGCTAGGAAACCCACTTCAAGGGTATTATGTTACAGCAGCATGGTGGGGAACTGCGCTGCCTTGGCGGAGGTCTGCGCTCTCCGAGTGCTTTTCTAGTTATCATTAGAACAGTAGCAAATCCTCAACACTGTGGAAGACATGTCATAATTAATAATGCTGGTCTACAAGCAAAATGTTTCCAGAATCAAAGTAGTGAAACTTAAGAGTCAGATGTGGGCCACTAATAAAATAAAATTATATCAAATGTGATACTTGGCTGTAAGTTTCAAGATACAAGATTGGTTGAAATATGAAATTCTATGAATTAATGAGAGAACGGGGCTGTTGTATGCATGTTCTCTGCAGGTACCCCGGCCTCTGCCAACCATCCAGAAACCATAGCACCTTCATCGGTTAACGAGTCAATCTAAAACACCCATAGGCACGAATGTGAGTGAATGGTTGTTCATCTGTACGTCAACCCTGTGATGAACTGGTGACACGTCCACCTGATGCATGCTGGGACAGGAACCTGCCACCCTCCGACCCTCCAGAGGATTATGCATCATTGTTGTCGTTACACTCATTTTCACATTTCTTCTTGTGTAATATTTCTACATCTTTTATTAAAATGTACATAATTCTACGTATATAACACTTCCTCATATATCGTGGAAACATTAGCCAACCAACACTATTATCATTTATTTTCTAACTCATCTCATCAAACTATGTAAAATTTGCAAATAATTTGAAATTTATAAAATGAATGTCACAATGCCTGGCTGATGAGCAACTTTCTACCTTTCATTTGTATTTTTAATAAACCAATCAATGTTTGTAGTTTGCTGGAATAATATGGCAAAAAAATAAATAAAAAGAATTTCAACTTCCTTCTGTGTTATGGATATTTAAAAGCCTAATTTTTTTTCCTGTATATACAAGCTTGAGACAAAATATGACCAAAAAGTAGTTTTCATGAATAAAATTATATGTACTGTTTGAATATTTAAAAAATGTGTGTTAAAAATGTAAATAATTGTATAAAAAATAAACTACCCATGGATAAGCAATGGCTGAAACATTCACCATGTATATATTCTAACAAACTTATTTTTTTTTTGCAAGAAAGTTGCCAAAGAAATCCTAATTTTGCAACTCAGTTATTTTGTCCATTTTCAGGCAAAAACATTATTAAATTATGTCAATCTATATTCCAACCAAAATTTACAATTTCTGCTGTTTCTACATTTTAAAAAACAGTAGGGGGGTGTTTTATACAATAACACCATCACGATACCCCTTTCAAATTAACTACAGTAATAATTTCTAATTCGTTGAGTCGAGAATACTGTTGTGAATATCAATTAGTAAAACACAAATCAAAGTCGAGTGAAATTCTTTCACACAAGTTGAGAAAAAGAAGCTTAAAGATGTTTTCCTGTCCATCATTTGACCCCGTATCATAAATACTTCAGGTTCTACTGAGGGAGAAGGACCACATTCCTGAGGATTCAGCTTGGAGTTGCTGGACCTGATCCAAGCAATTCACATTTGACTTTGTCTCCAGTAAAGACACAGAAAGGTTCACAGTCATGTCCATCTCCCACTGTTTAAAGACTTACACTCAGGTCTTTCTTTGTGCCAACGAGGAAGAGCTGAACACTAGTGGGGTCATTTTCTTTTAAGGCGTCTTCGAGCCACTGCCTGCAGACAAAGACAACTTTAAATCCTCCAGCTGAGACAAATAACAACCGTGAGAGTGCAAATAGTTTTAGAATAAACAGTCTTACCTCGTGTGACCCAACGAGGCAACGTCATTCACGTCAAACACAATGATTACAACTGGAGGTAGAGAAAATGGCATTTTCAGTGAAAAGCAACACATTAACAGAGTTTGGAAACACGTCTTATGACATTTTAACCCTCACATGCTGTTGCAGGTAAAAGTTATTCAGGTTTTAACTACCAAATAAAACAAATGGGTCGTGTAAAACGTAAAAAAAAAATATATCCCTACTGTTTACTATACTATAAATTAAAGATTAAATAGATCTGTGGTTCTGAATTGTGAAATTAACAGTATGAGGTTGTTAAATATCATCTACATTGATGTAAATATGGTTGTTTAAACAGCTTCTGTAGTTGTCGTCTACAAAACTCACTCACCCTGGGCTCCTCTGTAGTACGTAGAAGCAATGCATTTGAACCTCTCTTGGCCTGCAGTGTCCCAACTGTGGAATAAACCCAATAAGTTTATACAGTAAATATATTTTAATAACAAGTGTATTTATTGCAGAAGAGACATAAAATATGCAATAAAATTAGTTATATTACATTGATTTTAAAGGGGCTATATGTAGTGTTTTCACTTTCAATTATTCAAAAATAACCCAAAATAGCAAACCCAACACACTTATAGAAACCAAAACCACCAACAAATCAATGCTATAATGCACATCTGTATTAGCGCATCATCACCACGGTTTCTACAATGAGAAAAAACTATGTCGGAATGTACACAGAGGATGGACGTCTGCGTCTTTAACAGTAGAGCATAAACGAGCCCTTAGGAGACCTGTAGAGTGACTCATACTCACTCTAGTGGTCACATAAATCCTTCGCCCATTGGCGCAAATATGTCCTGTGCATATCTCTACAATCCAATACATTGGCATTCTTGTCATAACTTAAGAACTCTTTATTCTCAACACTCTACTGATCATTTACAGGTTTTTTTTTTTATATTTTACAGTAGAACTACTACTACTACATAGAACCCCTTTTAGTCGTAATCTATAACCTATGACATTTCAAAGTAACCTTCTTTTCTGGTGTAAAATAAATGACATATTAGACTTACAGCTGTAGACTAAAGGGAATACCCAGAACCTCGAACCGCTCCATCTCAAAGTCAACACCAATGGTCGCCTTGTAGTTCTTATCAAAAGTATCTTTGCAAAATCTAAAAGAAAAAAAAACAAGAATTAGCATTTGTGGAATCCAGACAACACACAATGCACAATGTAGGAAGCTACAATATTTAAAGTAGGACATATAAAAAAATATGATTATGATATGCTGATTCTTGAGAATTTGGAAAAATCTGGGGGGTTTTTGTAAAAAAAAAAAAAAAAAGTTTTAATTATTAAAAAAATCTTAAGTCTTAAGGTCATAGAACCATTACTTAACTGCCAAGTTTTATAGTAATGCAACCTCCTCATTTTGTAGTTTTTTCATAAAATAGGTGTTTTTCCTGTCATTACTTTGTTTTTGTCAACACTGTCAGACACAAATAAAAGCTAATTATACTTTGGTATTTCAATTATTTTATTCTGTGAACATTACATGATTTCAGAAAGAAACATCATAAACATAAACAATGAAACTATTTCTCTTACTATATTCCTTTGACTCTTTTTTTTAATCCGATTCCACACCTTTCTCTACCTCTTTTTTATCTCTTCTTTACAATCCATATTCACTTTTCCTTTCTTTTGTTTTTCTTTCCTCTTTTAACTCTGCCTCACTACATATTTTCTCCCATAACTTTCCAAGAAACACAAATCTCAGAGTTTAATGAAATTGGGTCAAATGTTGGTTAAATTAATATTCATTTGGCTTTTGTCATTGGGGATATATAAAATGTTACTAGTGCGTTGACCCATGGGGAACCACAAGTTTTTAGATGTGGTAGTTTTTATTATTAGGAAAAGATGTTAGTCTTTATTTAATTAGTCTATACTTTCTTGGTAAATTCCACAGACATTTTCAGTTGAATAACTCTCAGCTGGCATGTCTGTTTCTGCACATGAAATTTGAGACCATGGCAATGTGGCCCTATTGTTTATCTGTTGCTGGGTAACCCACTTCAATGATGAGGTAAATTGCACTGGCATTTTCAGTTGAATAACCTCTCAGCTAGCATGTCTGTTTCTGCACATGAAATTTGACACCATGGCAGCGTGGCCCTATAGTTTATCTGTTGCTAGGTAACCCACTTCAATGATGATTCTATGATTCTGGGCATAACGACGTGATTGGCCATTAGGAGGCCACTGTATTCCAAAATTGCTAATATCTCCCAAAACATTGGTGCTATCAACTTGCCATTTTCACCAGTCTCTTCCTTGACCAAAAATACATAAGTATGCCAAACTGCAGCAGTCAGCTCTTTCCGGATTTTGTGTGATGCCCAAGACACTCAAGAGTCCACTTTCCTTTTATAATATAGGATACGCATGGTATTGTAGGTCTGTATGGACTGTAGGGAAAATTATGCAATAAAAAACAGATCAGGAGGTTAATGAAACATGAAAAGCCATATCAGTATTTACTGTGATCATAATGTATATTCAATCATCCATTTTGAATGATCTTCAGGCTTTTGTCAACGTAAACTACATGTCAACACCTTCAGACAGAAAACCTAACAGTGTTGATGTCTGACAGAGTTGACGAAAAACAACTTTTTACATGATGTTCATGAGCTGTATACATTAGCCACCTTGTGTTAGCCTTGGTTGCTAGTTACCTCTAGCCGTACTTAAAATGTATACATTTATGCAATAATTCAATTGAATATATTCTATACAAAAGAGACAGTGTTGACACATGATGGTTGTGACAGTAATGTTGCATATAATAGAGCCCGAAGGTGAATAAGAGGGTCCTCAGGAATATAGGTCACCCTGTGGTGCCTGATTTTTTTCCCTTTTAATATAAACCTGACTTGTTGACAGAAAAGTGGGACACATTTAAAGGAAGCGCAAAATAATAGTGAATATTATTGAAAATTCACTGCTCTTAGTTTTCAAAGGGTTTTTCACTATGTTTTCATTTGATAAGTATTTCATGCATTTAAAAACAGTTTTCACTGTTATCAAATTGAAATGATTATCTCTTGTCTGTGGACAAATCATTTGGTGGGTGATGGGCTAACATTATTATAAAAGTCATTAAATTAAAAACAAACTTATGGAAAAAGGCTACATTTATGCAAAATACCCTTAGAAGATCAACTCTGCCTATTTTCATTTTGAAAATATTATTCATTTTCAACAGAATAAAGAGTGGAACATGTTTTTTCCAAAGCCTCAAGAATCAGTGGACTACATTTTTGTTCTGATGCTGACTGATGGATTTATCTTTATAAGATTATGTGGGCTTTTGTTAGTATTTTCTTCTGAATTACTGAAATAATTTGAGTAAAAATAGTGACTGCTATTCATCATCCATATGTGGAATTATAATAACAACAACAATAATAATAGTAATAATTATTATTATTATTATTATTAATAAACAAAAAAAACTATCTTACGCCTCTTAAGACACATTAGACCATTATGAAATGTATCTACATTGATTACGTTATACATTTCCAACACCAGTAGGTCACACTAGCTGCACATATTAAGTGACTGCTTACCTATTAATCAGACAGGTTTTCCCTACAGCCAGATCACCCACAACAATGACCTTGGAGATCTTAAATCTGCTGAAAAGAAAAACAGAGGAAGCAACACATAAGTAACTGAAAAAACAAAACAAAAAAAATGTATGCAGTGCCATGTGACTGCTGTGCTCACCCCACAGTGCCAGTTCGCTGTTCCTGGCAGGCAGTCCTCACTTTATTGTTGAAATTATCCTTAGTATGGACAGCAGCCTCTTTCCTGAAACACTGAATAAAAATGAAAGATTTGTGAGGAAGAACACACTTTTTACAAGCAATGAAGACTGACATTAAGGGCTGGAGTAGTGTTGATTTTACCTTAGGCAGTTCAGCAATTACACGGTCCCTTCGAACTGGCGGAAGAACACTCATGGCTGAAACACGGACGGACATGGAGCCTCCACAAAAATGTTTAGCACAGAAACATGTGCTGGAAAAAAGAGCAGACTAAACTATGAGTCACTGAAACTAGTCCTGACAAATTACACTGAATGAATATGAGCCCAGTCATTAGATTAAAGGCTTACTTGTTCTTTTCACTATACTACACTACACATCTGTAAACTGATGGAAACAGAAATAAAACTATTTCACTATGTAGAATCTATTTCACAAAATACAGGAGGTCGAAATAAGGTGATTGACGTGATGGTGGATGCACAAACAGAATGTGTCAAGGGGTTTCTCTGTTTTTTTACCAGACACTTGGAGAAATCAGTGGAATTAACATTATACATAAAGTCAAAATGGGAAGCAGAGTTTATCCAAATTTCAGAGGAAGAATGGTATTTACAAATTCAGCAAAGTGAAGGGGATTTAATCCCCTTCTTTATATGACCTAAATAAAAAGTAAGCAACTCAGTGCGCAACTACACTGTTGGAAGCTGACCATTCACATTTTTTCTACAACTGTAAAAAAAATAAGACCATATTGGCAAAGAGTTAATGCAATTATTTGAGATATTCTTGTTGTGGAGAAGTTGACGTAAGTGTTGAGAATCAAAGACATTTTCAACAAAAAGTCGGAAAAAGTAAATATTCACATGACAAGTGACACTGAGACTGTTTAATTGGTACTATACCCTACATCATAATGTTCTAAATGAAATCCACACAACTAGTTATGTTATTTGTGTTTCTTTTTTGTGACAATTCAATAAAAACTTCAGTGAGAAAAAAGGAAACAAATAAAACTGTGTGAGGAGGATTAGTTAGGATAAGTAATTGTTTTATTTAGTGCTAAAGCTTAAGTATCAGTCGCAGCTTTCTCACTGGATGACGAGTTGCTCTGTATGAACAGGATTGTTGGTTTTGGTTTGGCAAACAGTGATCACTGGCTTGTACATAATGTAAATAAACTCTGCACAAGCATGAACGCAGTCATTTCAAATGAGATGCCTGCTTTATCCATACACTATGTATATCTTATTGAGGTTAAAACAGAATAAGTGAGTCAAGCTTTTCCAAGACATCCAGGAAATAGTCTGTACCAAAATGAAACTCATACAGTATTTACGCCTGAACAAAGCTGGGTATTTACAGAAAATGTTTATCATCCATGTGGCCTCATGCAGAGACAGACCAGACACATGTAATCAGTGTTGATCCACTTACAGTGTTAGATCTGTTTTAATCCTATTGTTCATGAATGAATCAATTCTGGATTTTCTTTGTTCAAACCATTAAACCATTACACTCAAACTGCACCGATCGACTCGCAGATGATGCGACTTTGAAAGGAATAAAGATACAAGTTTTCTCGAACCGACACATGAGTGTAAACACTAATAAACACCACTGACCAAAACTTTTCCAGGCAGATTTCGGTTCATGGAGATGTGACTGTAGAACTCACCGGATGGTCCGCTTTAGTTTGGTTCTGTCCGAGGGGGGTTTTATTCCCTCAGAGATGCTTCTTGTTGAGCTGGAAACTAACTTTGCTGCAGCGGTTAACTTAAAGTATGGAAGAGAAGAAACGACCCACGGAAGTTGGGGGGGAACGGGGACAACAGACGGAGCCGCAGCTGCTGACTCAGATCCCCGGATTTCTTTTCCTCTCACATTTTTTCTCCGGTCGCCCGCCCCCTGGTGGAGGAAACGAGGAAGCATCGGAAGGAAGGGAAAATACAAGACAATGTTTTTATAACCTAAATAAATGTGCATTTCTAAAATCGCTTAAAGCAAATTCTATTTTTACAGCAGATATTAAATTTATCATTATTATTTAGGCTATTTATTCTATTTATTTCATCTCAAGAAAAAACAAAATTATCTCCTTCTTTATCTCCTCTTTGTGAGTTTACTCAAGACTTACTAAAACTAAATCATGAATGAAATTGTCACTAGTTCCCTCGTATTAATAATAGTTAGAGCAAAATAAAATTAAATATAAATAAATAAAATAAAATCGTCTCCTGCTTGTCAATTACACAATAAACAATTACACTTAAAGACCGTAGAGGGCGCTATCTATCTATCTATCTATCTATCTATCTATCTATCTATCTATCTATCTATCTATCTATCTATCTATCTATCTAT
>JAPQRQ010000006.1:25269989-25342491 GCA_037367365.1 Apogon talboti | reverse complement strand
TATCTATCTATCTATCTATCTATCTATCTATCTATCTATCTATCTATCTATCTATCTATCTATCTATCTATCTAATTGTCTGTATGTCTGTGCGTCTGGTTATAGTAGAAAACAACCAAACAGTTTCATTTAGGAAAAAAAAACTTTTACTTTAAATATTGATATATCGACTACTTCATGAATCTGAGAAAATTTCAAAACAGTGCAAGTTATTGTAGAAGCAAAATGTAGTGCTCATTCATTGAATTATTATTGAATTGTGTTAATCTACAATGTAAAAAGTAATGAAAATAAAAAAACTGAAGGTATGTCTAAACTTCTGTTACTGTATATATCAGTGTCAACAAATAATCATATTTAAAACCTAAATCACAATATTCAAAACTGTGCTATACGCAGTCAATATTTGATTTATTTTATGACTTATTAATGTAGAATTATGAAGCAACATAATTCTAAATTACCCTTGAGTGCAGCATTTCAGTCTCCTCTGAAACTGCTTTTCTTCTTAAAGTTAAATAACATTAAAAGGATGTCAAACAGAGAATTAATACTTTCACACATTCTTTCGATTTTAAATACTTTAATTCACTCAACAATCCAAAATACAGGGCTTCTAAAAAACATCACTTTGATGAAAGATACATTGTACATTATTGTGGTCATGGTCATATGATTTTTATATTAATTGCAAAAACCTCTATGCTTTATCATTCTGAATTACATACGTACTCTTATTCATCTGTAAATCTGCTTTGTCGTCATTTCTTTTAAAAAGGCACAGCGGTAAAGGCACTAAATCACACATCGGACACATCTAAACTCTGTCCATGTCAGTTTGGATTCTCTTGCCGTTGACTGAAATAGATTAAAAATAACATTAAATGTATTGAGCATCTATGATTTATGGCATGGTGCTGAAATTCACTGCGGTCAACGTGTATCATTTGAAATATATCAAAAAGGAATGCAAATTTCAGGACGTTATTTACAAAATTGTAAATATGCACTTTCCACAAAAAGAGAAAATCTTCATCTCAACATGTCATTGGATATGTTTTAAAAAAAATCCATGTTGTAAAAGTACAATTATTTTGCAAACAAGCAAGCATTGAGATATTCTATTACTTCACATCAAGTCTAACTACTGTTGATGCATCATCTGTAATGATTGTGCTGTTGTCCGCTCATTCTGAAAGGTTTCTCTAGGATCCCACTTCCCAATGAGCAAAACAAACTGTTACATAGCAGGAAGATCCAGCTTCAGCCTTATGTAAAATACCCCCAGATTTCAATGCAAAGAGTAACAAGAGAACCATACATTTCCATATTATTGTCTTTCACTGTTGTGTGTTAGCATTGAATGCTCCTTGACAGCACTGACGTTGAACTTTCAAAACCAATCCAGTCTCTTCAGCCACAATTGGCGTCATAGAAACAGGGAGAGAGGATGTGCTGCATGTATAATTTATACACAGTGCAAGTTCTAGAGTCTGACATGTGAAAATGGCAGGTCATTAAAACACCCAGGCAGAACAAACTGGACAAGGTTTTTAAGTTCCCTATATAAAAACACTGTTTTCCATGCAAATGTTAAAGATGTATAGCTGGAAACATCTCAGTTGTCAGCGAGGGAATGTTAGCAACTGCTCAAAGTCATTTCACATCTGAAATATTACTCACACCAGTGTTTTGAAAGATTAACATCACTGATTAAATGTTTTGGTTTTTTTTTTACTGAACTAGGTACAAGTACTTGGACTACTTGAGAAATGTTAATTTAATGCAGAATCTTGGCTTGACTTAAAGTGCTGCTGTGTTTGTACTTTTATAAGCAAACAGACACATTTTGGACTTTCCTACATCACTGGAATGCAGCATGTAAACAAGGCCACCACCAAAAGTCATTTTGGAGGGTCGTTCTTTGGCAGTGAGACACAATCCAACAAGGGAACCTATCGACATGAGAAACGGCATCAGTTACAGTTTAGAAAAGACAAAATGTAAACTCCCACCCTTAATAAAAACAGATATAAGTGTGATACACTCTTGCAGTCCTATGAACGCTCCCTAGTCAATCACTGAGAAACTTTCTGGAGTTGTTGTTATGCGTTCCATTTTGTCCTACGTGACTCTTATTCCGAGGAAAGAAGTCAGCGCGGAGGAGGCGGTAGAAATAAATCAAGATCATAATATTCATCATCATCATAGAGACAAGAAAGTATCCGCCGTGGTCCAGCTTGGGGTAGTTGTGGATGATGTACCAGGTGAGGTAGAACTGGGTGCTCAGACGGAAGGTGATGTAGGTGAAGAGGTTGGCTACTTTGTTAATGTGGTACAGGTAGGAGGACTGAGCTGCTGCCAGCTTCAGCATCAGCCTTAGGTGCAGAGTGACACTGTTGACCTCCACAAAAAGGGCAATGACAGCGCCGGCGACATACAGGTGAGAGTAGAGGGTGTACAGGAAACACCAGATCACCTGAGGAAACACACAGGAGGACGGATATGTTCATACGACGCGTGATGAGGGATGAAGTATGAAATATGCTGCAACCTTACTGTTCATGTCAAAATCTAAAGCTGTCAGCTCAGAAGACCTCATTTTTTCCGGATTTATATTATACAACATAAGAAGAGTTATGATACCAAATGAAAATTAAAGACAAAAATATATACACTATATATACGTACATAGAGATCAAGGATTATGAAATCAGGGGCAATACCAGAGTGTAAAAATATATCCGATTGCTGATGCTATTTCCTGTTTGTGTTGATATTTACGTTGCCTTTTGCACCACAGAAGCAAAGCACTTTTTATTTTAACAAACAATGACTACCGTAAGTCTTTTAGCCCGTCATTATACTGTCTTTGCACGAGCACAAAACTAATCACTACCAATCCATTACATTCAATACCACATAACAGATGAAAAACAGCCATTGGTGATATGACACTAATGGCTTATCACAGTCATGCCAATGTCATTCAGAAAAGTTTATATTGGCCATTATGTGACATCCATAATATAAAAATTACATCTTTTACAAAAGACATAAAAATGTAATATCAGAGTTTGACACAGTTGTTTTACTAATATCAAAATGTAGAAATATGATGATTGAGACTGTCAAAATTCTTTTATGATACTGTTCATGTAGGTAATAAAGGATATTTTTTATCAATCTCAGGTTAGATTGACTGTTTTTTTTTTCCCTTGTGCAGTTTTAGCTGTAACGAATTTGGTACCTCGTAATATTTATGACAGAGAAACAGTTCATGCCAGACTCAAAGTGAATTATGCATGGCCACATCATTATGTTTAAAATATGTATCATTTACCTTGGTTCAGCAAACTTACAGAGACAAATAAAATATATCATTCTGTAAAAGACTGTTTAACTAGAGCATAACTAAACCAGCTATATACTGTATAGGTGAATATTAGTTTATTCTCAGAGCAATACAATAAAGACCCCAGGCTCCTACCATCTTCATCTATGTTTTTATAAAGTACTTGTTAAGATCAGTGCAATTTCACATAGAGAAACAGGCTTAGTATTGAAGTTTTAAACAACTGTTGTAATGAGTTTTGATGTCAGATGTCACAAGAAGTGACGGTCAACAAATTTTGGACTTGAGAGAAAAAATTTAACAAAAGTGCTGTTTTTTTATGCAGTACATCAGTACTTCAGATTGCTGCATCTTACCTACTTGTAATTCACGGGGTAAGTGGGATATGTTTGTTCAGTGTCTGCAGGTTGACTTTTTATACAGAGATCAATGAAAGTCATTAGCTCTCTAGACAGCTCTTAAATACAGTTAAAGACCTTATAATCTACTCTGTGCAATGATAACTATCATGATAGCTACTTAGTAGCACTAAGTATATCTGTTGGAATATTTCATTGAATAATCTTTCTTTATCAGTGGCAGAAAGGTTCCACATATAAACAGTCAGTGGCTCCATGCACCACCTTCGGCTGGAGTCAGGTTGTACAAACAGTCTGTGTTTCCTCTCGCCACTCTGGATTTATTTGTTTAGGGCTTACTTGCTAGATAAATAATTTAACCATAATATACAGTAAAAAAATAATTACATGTATTTTGCAAATAGAATATTAAGCAAGATGCAATGTTCAACAATTCATTTACGTTTTAACTTTATTTAAATGTTAATATTGACATTAATATTCCATCACTAACACCTTCCTGTATTTATCCATGCACTTTGTACAACTCACCTTGATGTGAACAACCTCAGCAGGCTTTGTGAAGTTATCTAAACCAGAAATACCACCTTGAAAGATAAAAACAGTTCACAGACATGCTGTCTTACCAGTGCATGATGTAGTAGGAATTCCCATGACCCCTTTGCATGTCCAGTGAAGATTATGTCACAGGCATCTTGCACAAAGTAACCTAAGAGGCGAGAAAGAGCCAAATTAAACGGGTAGCCAGAGGTGAGAAAAGTACATATATTCTTTACTGAAGGAGAAAAATGTAGATTCAACCTCTTTACACGTGTAAAGGTGACAGTAACAGTTATCTGATCCTCACATCATGTTAATATAATGTGAAAATTATGAACTCACTCTTCATATAAAATAAGAACCAACATTCTGAACATAATGAACATTAATGCTTCTGCACAGTTCAGTCTTCCTTAAACATCATGTTAAGTCTTTTTTGTATGATTTATCTTTTAAGTACTTTCCGTCTTGTTATTTTTCATCTTATTATGTTATTCTTTTCTTTCGTTTCGTTTCATTATTGCCCCATTTATTTAGGCTGAATCAATCTTGACATTGTTAAGATGCACAATAATAAATAACTCCCCTCAAATGCATTTCAATTTAGGTAACAACCCTAATTTTAATATGTATGACACACATGTTTGATCGAATTGGTGGGAACAAAATACAAAGTTGTTGGAAAAATAACCTTTAAAGCAAAGTCCAAATAAATAAAAGCGCTACTTAAGTACAGTAATGAGTTGAATATTTGCACTTTGGACTTCCTACCTCGGCTGGTGGCTGCTGCTGTTTGTCATTTCATGTTGTAATAGATGGATGACGTAATGTAATAGATGTTGATAAAAATGGAATGAATGCCTTTTATCCTGTACGTACTTTGCGTGGGGCTTCAGTTACAAAAGGTTTAGAATTAACTAAAATGTTACACGGCTTTGATTTTTTTGTAACAGTTAAGTAAGGTAGAAAAGTGCATTGTATTGCTTTTAACATTGTAAACATGAGCTGATCAAAATTAGGTTTTGTACTAAATATAACCATTTGTACATAAAGAGGAAATCAGAAATAAAGGCCAGTCTCTGATACAAGTCTCCTTCAAATAAACTTCATACCCTCTACAGATGAAAGAAATAAAAACCCCAGTCACTATTTAAGGGCATGAAGAATATTACCCAGTTATTAAAGTTTACATTTACGAGAACCTATGTCACATTCACACACTGACCTCTATATACAGTACATAAAACTACAAAATGAAAATAAAGCAACAATACAAAATCATCTGAAGTGCCATCAAACTCATTGTCATCCTTGTGATCCAGCATGTAAAGAAAGTGAAAATGTAATAAAGGTAAAGGGAACTGGCAGCGCCCAAACAGGTGTGACTCGACAAACCAACAAATCTGAATGTGTTGTTCTAGTCTTTGACCACACACTAGGGAGTTGCTGGATATAATTAGATTGGTTTTACTCAATAAAACTTGACATTTTAGCTTTAAGCAACAACTCACAGGTAATGTACACTCGGAAACCTTTTGCATGCTTAGAATTACTGACAAGTTTTTTTTACATGTCTCTGATTTTTGCCCCCTCCCCCCTTTTTTTGTCACGTCATACACTGCTGATAATGGAGCAAGAAATATTCAACAAGATACACTTCACATGACATTATATTACAGGACTACACTGAGTTGTGTTATGTTGTCAATCACTCTCATCAAAGGCATTGATAACACTCATCGGAGACAGCGTTAAATCTCTTGAATGAGTATTTGTATGTGATAATCATTTTTAGAAGATGCCAAGTAAACAATTCAAAACATGGCCATGGTTATCAAACTGTGAAAGCCTCGAGGTATTCAAGTGACTAAGAGTCCTTTAAGTGCCAAAGAATGACTGGCACGCTGTGAATATTGAGACACACAACCATTCACTATGTTAAAGAACATGACCTTCAGTATCTAGAGCAGATGGCCTCAGTGGATCTGATAGCTGTTTATGCAGTTGTTAAGGCAGACCTCCTCACAGATTTGTGTCCTCATGGTTACACAAAGATGCACGTAAGACCTAACTACATACAGCTTATCCAGACCAACAAGTCTTTTGAGGATTATGGTCAGCTTCCATGGTGATTTGCAGGTGCCACCCATTTGCCTGCTCTGAGAATCAGTTGAAGTGGGCGGATCTTTTTGTTCTTTCCCTGAAAGGCCGCGGCTGAGAAGGCAGCTGTTTGTTTCCACAGGAATGAAGATATTTCAATTTGAGATGGATAAAATAATGCCACCATCCAATGTCTCTCTTCTGCATTTCCCTCATGAACAAACACTTCAAAAACTTTAGCTTCGTGAAAAAACTTGAGCTTTAAAACTATGTGTGTAAAACTAGCTAAAGATACTCACATATCCATCTTCTTTAAGATACCAAAAGCCTATTCTTGTACTTCTTGTTGTGGAGTATGTTTTACTGACCTGTTGAGACGCAGATGAGCAGGTAGGACAGAGGCGTGTGGTAAGAGTGGATGTTACTCAGCGTCTCTGGCCAGACCACCACACTGGAGAAGGATACATGTTATGGATAGATGGGTCTGTATACGCCTCACTCAGACATACATGGCTCACTCCTGGAGAGAAAAGCCTGACTAACCAGGAACATTAATATCAGCTGTGGATTTCCTGGTCCCTGTACTAAGAGGCATCTTTGTAGTAGTTGTAGCAATTCTGCTAAATTTACATTTACATTTCTATGTTTACCTACACTAAAGGACTGTATATTCTCTGTGAGCTCATTAGTCTTTGTCACTTGCTTTTTGGCAGAGTGGGCACACCTCAAACAGAAATGTTCCTCTGTGTGATCCCTCCCTATATAAATAGACCACACAGATTTAGTGTTAATAAATAAACAAGTATCTATCTATCTCTCTATCTATATATATATATATATATATATATATATATATGGCATAAAACTCACTTTGAAGTGAACTTGCTCCTGTCATCTAAACAAAAACCTCTAACTCGTGTCCAATTGTCTCCACCCCCAGAAAATAGTTTCTCAAAGTGCTTTCACAAGAATCTTTAGTCAACAGGTTTTTCCAGTTGATAATCTGAACACTCCTGCATGGTTTTCTACTGGCTTTTCACACAAACTTCTGATTCACACTCTGCAGTAAGCACTCACTTGTATGGTTCATACTGTAGAGTGGCATTTCACCCCTCCCCACATAAAAATGCCATTGTCTCCCCCGTCCCTCGCCCTGTCTGAACACGTCCTTCTTCCCCTGCTGCCTAGACTGGCTGCCACAGGCTGTCACTAACCCCACGCACAAACACCCCTAACATATAACGCATCATGTGGACTGTGAATGGACAATGGTGTCCCAGTGTGGATGCATAGACAGAGGCTCTGGATGGACAGATGGGGACTTACCAGGTCAGGGCCCATGTCCCGGTCAGCAGGGAGTGCACCATGGACACGGAGAGGTTCCTCCATTTCCAAAAACGGAACTCATCCTGCCTCACCCCTTTGGGCACCGGCAACCTGTGGAGCAACCGGTCGGCCACCCTGAAAAGCAAGGAGAAGAGCAGCACTGACGGGCCTGGGTGACTCCGTAGCACAGGAAGCAGGGCCTCCATCCTCTCCTCCCCACCCTCTGTCCCTCTGTCTCTTTGGCGCTGGGTCTTATTTACAACGCCTCCCTTCGTCCTTTCTCTCTCTTTGCCTTTTCCACTCTTGTCAACCTCTGCTCTGCGCGCTGACGGACGGATATGCACGGTATGTGATGGGAGTGTTCTCCAGTAGAGGGGTCTGCAGAAGGGGAGACGCTGCAGGAGATGATATTCTGCTGTTTTTCCCCCCTAAATCCCCTTCTGTTGTGCTGATCTCTGACTGATGCTGCAGCTTGTTTTGTCCTTACGTTTCAAGCGTCCTGAGCCTAAAAACAAAGGCTTGGAGGGGATCCCCGTAACAGTTCATTCCCAAGCGAAGGCGCCCGTCTTTACGCAGAGCCTTGAAATGATGTGTACAGCCGCTCTCCGCCCGCCTGTCTGTGCAGAATGAAGGGGGAGTGGTGTGGAGGGAGCTGGGTGGGTGCTGTTGCTCCTGCTGCGCCCTCCAAACACAGAAACAAGGTGGGGCAGAGTCTGCGATCGCGTTACGCAATGAAGAAAACACAAGTACAAGGATGACCGAAGTGAGATTGTATTCTAATACTGACGGAAAAGCTGATATCAACATACATGTGCAGTGTTTTGGATGTAATGTCTACACGGCCGCCGCGTTACGTGTTGTGCGTAAAGCCTTCCCTCGGCACCCAGCTGGAGGCTACACCAAACACTAAAAGTCGAGCTATTTTTGTTTGTTGTGTATCCATAGAGCTGACGAATAGCGCAGGGAATGCCCCACAAGTACACAGAAAACTGGAAACAAAGATGATGAGTTTTGTCAGGTATGGGCGCCGAAAATAAGTGTCCTAAACAAGCGCAATTCACAACTATGACCACTGTAATAAAACATTGAACTCAGCTCTGATGACTTGGCATTAGTATAAATATCCTGGATCTCATTTTAAATATCAGACCATGGAGGTAGAGATTTTTCTCTCAATTAATCCTAAATTTTAATAGTAATCTTATTCTAGGGGTAAATGTCTGTTATCCATTAGAAAGACAGCTTGTATCTGAGTTCATCTAAAGCAGAAGTTAAAATGTTTTTCTAATTGCAGAAGACTTTTGAGGACATGGGTAATGTTTTTCTCTTCTGGTCAGCCATCTTCACTGGTCTTAACTCCTCTCATGTTACTACTGAGCTTTCAAACAACCATCCTCAGTCATCAGGTTTGTAGCTACAAATGTATACAAATCAAGTTGAAGAGGACCCCTACCTTTTTTTTTTTTTTTGGTAGCAGCAACAGTTCCAAATTCTGTTTCTGTAAATATGTAAGGGATTGATAGCATAACCTTACACATCATTGTTAGGGTTGAACCATAACAGTATAAATCTCATATGCTAAACAGGCAGCTTCAGTCCTGCCCCACTATAACTCTTTCCATAAACACAGCATAGCCCCCATTCCCCACAGCTGGCCTCTCTGCTGCTGGTAGAGAAAGGAAAAAGCCAAGTAAAATGTATGTACTGCGAACTGCTAAGACCCTGAACACATATTATCATACTATTCACAGCTATCTGAATGTAAACATACATAATGAGAGGTAGTCGACTTTTCCCGGTCATTGTTTTCCAGCTCATTCACAACTGATGGAGTTATTAATGTATATCTTTGTCTACATTTTGTGCATAGCTGGCACTTAGCCCCAGCTTTATGTTGCTGTTCAGCATCATTAATAAAGCCTATTCACTTCTCTGTTTTTACAGAAATGGGATGCCTCCCTCACATGCGTTGTTCACATCTGCTTTACATTAAATGCAGTGCACTTTAAATACAAACCAAATGTGGGTGCTGCCTATAAGGTGTACAAAAATAATACTCTTGAAGGTTCAGTGGGTAATGTTTAGTGGCATCTAGCATTGAGATTGCAGAATACACTACTCCCTCCCCTAAGGTGGCTGCAACACAAAAGGCTCTGTTTGTTTTGTTCATTTTGGGATAATAACTAACATATTAGGTGAAGATGATGTGCCTTGACATTGAATACTATCAACTTTAAAATGGAAAAAAGAACAGGAAGACCTTTGTAGGCAATTGTAGAAGTCACAGGCTGCCAAATGTTTAGTGTTGTGGAAAATTAACTACTCTTATACATACTTTTAAAAATAATTTATAAAAGGAATTGTACATTTTGGGGAAACAAGGTTTGAGTCACTTGTACAGTGATCCAGTTTTTTGCATTTCATTTCTTACAGCCCTGACCTAGATTAGCAGTTGATTTATTTTGTTGATTTATTTTTTTTACGCAATTACATCATTACTTGGTGCACTTTTTTGTTCCTGTGACCCACTGCAGAACTCACCATAAACACTTTTATTCATAATTCAAAAGCTTTCTGTACAATATCAAGAAAAACACAACATAACAAAAAGGAACATTGTGTAGAGTATCAATCTACATTATTTGTAAAGAAATAATAATGTTAAATACATAAAGCAGAACTGGTCGGGAGCATAGAAAATGTATGTATGTATGTATGTATGTATGGATGGCTAGATGGATGGATGGACAGACTGAAGGATGGATGGATGGATGGATGGATGGATGGACAGACTGACGAACAGATGGAGGGATAATATATCTAAATAAATCTATAAATTATATTGACTGTTTCCCCGTCAAAACATTGCAGACATCCTCTGAAATGAACAGCAAGAAGGAAAGCGATTAACTACTTCTAACTCAATTAGGCACAGATAGAAAAAGCATTCTTATACTTTACTTCAGTGAAAACAGACATATCACACTGTAAATACTCACTTGCAATTATAAGTCTTGAATTAAACTTTATTGTTAGTAAAAATGCACCCGCATTTTAAGCAAAATGTACTTCAAGTAACATTAAATAGAAATAGTTTGGTAAAGTATGCTAATTTTGTACTTACAGTTACACAATTACATTCTGAAACTGTAAATAGGTAAATTAATTAATGTCATGATATTTTTATGCCTTTTTAAATGGGTGGCCTTCAACCATTAAGTAGTCTAATATTAAAATCACCACTGGATGGCAGCAGAACCTCATTATAAAAATAAACCTCTTGCACAAACAGATGACGTTTTTCAATTCAGTGACCACATTGAGCCAGACGGGGGCTCTGCTCTCCAAAACACCTCAAATGTATAACCCTCTCTTGGATACGATGGATGTGATGTGATTAAAAATGCTACCAAGCCTTTCATTGAGTGGTAGAGAAACAATCCAGTTACACACTTCTCAGTTATTATAATGAACATAACGTAATTACCTGCTCATCTGTGCATCAAAGAGTGAAACATAGGGCAAAAGAAGGCCTGGATATTTGCAGAGGCTATAACAATAGATAATGACACTTTTGTTTTTGCTGATGTAGGAAACTTGAAACATGAAATGTCATGAACCATATAATTAATCTAGTTATTCCACTCAGTACAGAGGTCTGTGTAACAAACACTTCATCGCTTAACAAAGAAATGTAACCTAATAACCTGGTATGTGTTTCCTGGTTTCCTATGATTATTTTGTTGTGGTACGAGACAATGGTAGCCTGGGTATTGCTTTCTTTTATCAACAAAACCTGTATACCTAGGTATTTAAAGAAACATCTCAGGCTTTCTGACATAAGATGCAAAACCGCCCTTAAATGGTTTCATTTACCAAACAACAAAGATCATCTGTTGCACTGCAGAGATGGTCCCCCGATATCATGTGATGTGTTTGAGATGGGAATCTGTGCCTGGCTTAGCAGCACTGAACCATATTGATCCTGAGGCGGTTTTTCTTTCCCTCGAGGGCTGTTGAGACATAGAGCTACAGTGAATATTGTGCAAGCAGTCAATGCAGAGAAAATCTTATGGTTAATTGATTTCCAGCTGGTCTATAGGCCATCATAAATAGCAAACATAGAAAGGTCTGCAGTGGTCTGGAAACGATTTCATTCCAGATCTACATGTAGCATTTCAGACAAATCAATCTGAAAAAGATGAAAAAACAAGTAGCAAAAGCATCCTGCTCTAAAACAACCACCCACAACTTCCTGCAAAGAAGTTTCTTTCAAAATCAATCAGAGATAATATACCTTAGGAAAGAGTTCATACCTAGGGTTTAGCATCAGTTTCACTGTCCTACAGACTGCATTCCTGGACACTGACTCAAGCATCTCAAGACAAATCTATTGCTGAAAGAAGATGACAGCATGAAGCCAAATATGTCACTAAGCTGGTCTAAGGAGGAGTGGCATATATGCTGCAAGGCTCCTTTAGGTCGCCCTATGCTGAGATATTATATCCCTGAGAAAGAGCATTTCACTCTCACCTCTCATCTCCATCCAAATATCTTCATGAAAGAAGGAAACTGTCGAGAAAGATTCCCTTACACTGTAAAACCAAGAGTGAGATGAATTCATAATATAACATAAGTAAAAGCAATGTATACATTGCCATTGTCTTACAATTAACATTCTAAAAGAACATTTTAAATGTCTTAGGGCTTTAAATCTACACAGAAATGTTTGATGTCACTTTAATGATCACATTGTTACATCTTGGAGGCAAAAATGGTAGTTTTTATTCAATTATATTTGTCTGTTTTAGTTATTGTTAAAATTCCATTTCCTGTCCAGTAAAAATCAAGTATCTACAAATGTATGGATCTTTAATTTTGTGTGTAAACTGAATGATGTCTTTATGACTTGAGACTCCTCTCTCTTAAACTAAATACACACTTCTGAGATCAGTGTTTGTGGTGATGCTTCATTATTTAAGCTAAAAGATAAGTAGAGGTATTACAACACAGATTATGTTTTCTAACAACACAAAGTATTTATTATCTCCATCATGGTAGAGAGGGGAAACAGAGCTCTCACAGCCCCCCTCCCTGCATTTCTCCGGCACCTTTTAATCATCAGCGTCTGATTCAAGACTCGAGCACTGCCTCCCTGTGTCTCTCACCTATGCCCTGCTATCTCCATTTCCATTTTCACTTAGGTAATTTGCTTTTTGGCATGGTTTGTAAAGACATCATTGTAGCCCAGGGGTTTCCAAACTTTTTTGGCTCACAACCCAAAAGAGAAACGTGGTGTCAAACCCAGGATCCAAACTTATAAATAACACACAATACAATATCCTCCTGCTTTACTACAAGGAAGAACTTCATGGATCACATACAGTATACAGCAAACCTCTCACTAAAGCAGACTAGCATTAAAAAGTTACATATTTTTTTCCTTTTGTAATATAGATGTGTCTGCTTCACTCAACAAAGGGTAGCAATAGAAGAGATTCATTTTCAAATTCCACTGGCTTCAATGCAAAAAGAAAGAATTGTTTGTGGTCTCTCCTGTTTGTACCCTAACAATATAGTAAATAATTTTCACCTTTTTATGAGCTTTTTATTATTTGGCCTTATTCATTTATTTACAAAAAACTACTGCCCTGTGCTGCTATTATTTATGTCTTTTTGCTTTTCAATATTGTACTCAGACATTTTATTGTAGTTAAACGAATTGCCACAACGTCTACATTTTTACTGACTTTCACCAACAGCAACAATAAAAAAGGTTTCATCCCTAATCCACTTCAGGGAAAAATCATTTGGGGACAGAATGTACTAACTAACAATTTAAATATTAAGATACCTAAATAAACCCATAAGGAACAGACTGCTCCATCTGATCGTAGCACATAAAAATTGTTTTAAAATGTCTAAACACTGACAATATTTGCCCATTTCATTGGTTTCCAATATAATAATATATCTGGCTTGTAATATCTGGCATGACTACTTAGATTGCTTTACTTTTACTAAAAACATGTTTATTATACGTGTCTTTCGTACTGTTACGAGAAAGTTCGTACTTTTCCGACTTGGCGTTTAGTGTTTTGTCCTTCGCTGCTTCCTGTAGTACGGGGACGGGTTGCCTGGAGACGGCGGAAACGGCTTGTAGAAGCAGCGATGGAAAAGTATGAGAAAATCAAAGTAGTTGGACGGGGAGCATTTGGGTAAAGTCAGAGTTTATTTGTCATTGCTAGATTTTTACGTCACATTTGTATGTAATCTGTATAGTTTATAATACGGGGCTGACAAACCTGAGTGGAGAAGTTACTTAGAACTCAGTAAGATCTCACTTTTTCCAACAATCTGATGCGTCGAGGCTTCGGGATGTGCTCCGCCCTCAGAAGTTAGGCATGTCCAGAGAATTACGGAACATTTTTTTATAAGAAAGCAAACTTTAGATGTTTTGCCAATGTCTCTTTTAGGCAATACAAACATTGGAATTGCCTGTTGTTCAAATAAAGTTTGTGTGGCGCAGGGCTTTAGTTTGGGGGATTTTTGCTTGGTTTTATTCATTGTCCAACTAACTGGATTGTCTTGTATTGTCAGACCGTGAAAACTCTAGTGCTCCTCGGCAATATCAAATAAAGAACAGTGCCATGCTGTGTTTCTCATTGTCAAGACAAAATCCCTTAAACTATATACCACATGAAAATGTAAGACTTTTGCAGTGTAATAGAAATGAAATAACATTAACCATAATGCATGTTGTCATTTTGACGTAAATGATGTGTTCATTCAACCACTGGATGTTTTGGGGTTAAACAGCATTATCCGTACAGCAGTCCTTTAACATCACCCTGTTTTCTAATAGACTCGATCAGTAGTTTAATTAATTATGGAGAAAATGTGGCTTAGGTTTATTCCAGCTTCAATATTTGTAAAATCATCATAAAACAAAGATATGTATAATATGTTATGGATGTAGCAAAACCTTTGAGCATAATCAGAAAACTTGCTGCAATACGCCTGTGCTGTTAAATTCCCAAGGGTTACATGTTAGTAATGCGTAACTGACATGAATCAGTGCCACATACACATTTAAAGAGATTATTTCCTCCAAATAAAACACAGTTTAGGAATAGGGCTGAATCATGCCAGTGTGTGGGATGATATTCAAAGAAAAATGTGATGTATTAGAAACCATTCCTGCTTTATATTTTAATATATTTTCAATTATCACCTGTTGCCTGTGTTATATGTTTTTGTTTACATACTGCAACAACAACTTCCATTGTTCTGCATAGACAAGACAATCATTGCTAATTTTGTTAAATTTTCTTCCCTGCCAGGATTGTTCATCTGTGCCGTAGGCGCAGTGACGGAGCTTTTGTCATCCTAAAGGAGATTCCAGTGGAGCAGATGTCTCGAGACGAACGCCTGGCAGCTCAGAACGAGTGTCAGGTGCTGAAGCTGCTCAACCACCCAAATATCATCGAGTACTATGAGAACTTCCTTGAAGACAAAGCCCTTATGATAGCCATGGAGTATGCACCAGGTAAAATTACTGTAATATCTAATTACATGACCCCCTTTTGTTCATTGTCTAACAGTTCACTTTTCCCATGGTTTTGTGCTGTGGGGCTCTATACCTTTTTTTCATTCCTGTGTCAAGCCCGGGAGGGCCAAATGAAAACATCTAATATTAATCCCTGTGGTGGGGTTTTGTAAGTAACTTGATTAGGTAACTGTTGTTACATCAGACAGCATAATGTAAAACAGGTTGACATTATTGTGTCCCGAATTATACAGAAATGCCGAGACCCAGTTTGTCTTTACTATTCCTTCTTGTCTTCTACATGTAGGTGGGACATTGGCTGATTACATACAGAAGCGCTGTAACTCCCTGCTAGATGAGGACACCATCCTTCATTTCTTTGTGCAGATCTTGCTTGCCTTGTACCATGTGCACAACAAACTCATCTTGCACAGGGACCTTAAGACGCAGAATATTCTTCTTGACAAGCACCAAATGATCGTCAAAATTGGTGACTTTGGCATCTCCAAAATCCTTGTCAGCAAAAGCAAAGCCTACACTGTGAGCAGGCTTCTCTTTAAGTGGAAACTCAAGCCACTGTATTTGTGCATGTCCTTAATCATACAGTATTTATTAAACAAGAGCTTGTTAAAATTGTTTTCTTTATACACCACAGGTGGTTGGGACACCGTGCTATATCTCTCCAGAGCTGTGTGAAGGAAAGCCTTATAATCAGAAGAGCGATATCTGGGCCCTGGGTTGTGTGCTGTATGAGCTTGCTAGCCTTAAGAGAGCCTTCGAAGCTGCAGTGCGAAAAGTTTTATTCGCAATAATTTCTCCCCTATGTGATGTGATTCTTTTTTGTGTGATAATTATGCCTCCTTTTTTTAAGCTTTTACAGTAATACCACTGTTATTATTAAATAATATATACATTATTGATGAGTAGTGGGTATGAGTGTACAGAACAGAATCACCCTAACTATGACCAGTGTTAAATGATACATATGAGAGATAGATTCATACAGATTCAATGAATAATGAATTTATAGATACTAGGTTTCCCCACTTTAAGCCTAAAGCAGATTTCTAAGAGTTGTACTTTTAAAACAAATCATACATGTTTCTGCTCACACTTCACCAAAGAGTATAGACGCAAAAAGGTGAAACTCTGACAGCTTTCAGTACAATATGGTATAGCTCTGCATCAACACATTGATGTTGCAACTAAACAAACAACTATATTTCACTTAATATCAGTATATGTTGATTAACTTTAGTAAAGAGTATAAACAAAGATGATAGATTTTCTGTAATGTTAGACATTAATGAAAAAATACAAAACATGCTTTTTAAGGTCTGTTTTCTGTCCAAAATAGTGGAACAGTAGCTTTATTGCTACATCATTCTGTTACAGTGGAATGACAACCTAGTTACTTGATTTCACTACTAGAGTGATGCGCCCATGTGAAAATGCACTTGATGTAGCAGAGAAAGGTGCAAAGGGGAGCATTATTCACATGCTGTCTTCAGTGTATTGTAGAATGTGACACTATTTAATATTTACAATTTTTACTTTTACTTTCAGAATCTACCTGCACTCGTTCTGAAGATCATGAGCGGTACCTTTGCTCCAATTTCAGACCGGTACAGCCCAGAACTCCGGCAGCTTATTCTTAACATGCTAAATCTGGATCCATCAAAACGGCCTCAACTCAATGAAATAATGGCTCTTCCCATATGTATTCGACCACTTCTTAATCTCTACACTGATATAGGCAATGTAAAAATGCGCAGGTAATGCCTTTTTGAATGTTTTCATTGTATTTATTTGAAATATATGCATTGATGTGGACTTTTTCTGTATTTGGTGTATGCAATTCACAGTATACACACTACACCATTTTTTACAGGATTGAGAAACCGCTGTCCACTGTCCAGACTGGTCCCCAAGGCAGACCAGGAGGGAGAGTAACTACTAGCAGGTCAAGAGGTGAAGTACATATGTCATTTGCAACAGAATGAGCTGTTTGAGGTCAAATGCAGTGCTTTGTCATTTCGCTTGTGATTTCTTGTGCTGAAACAGATGGCACAGCAGCTTTAGGGACAGGTAAAGTGCATTCCCTCCCACTGTCCTCTGTGTATACTTGGGGCAGTGGCATCTCAATGCCCCTCCGTCTACCAATGCTCAACACTGAGGTGCTTCAGGTGTCTTTGGGCCGCACTCAGAAGATGGGAGTAACCAAATCAGGCCGTCTTATTACCTGGGAGGTCAGTATCTGTAATATTTTTATTTGTCAATGTGACTGCATGTGTAATTTTTTCAAGTACTGCATTGTACAGGAAAATCAGCCCTGAAACATGAAATACTGTAAACAAAACATCCACTATACCTCTGTATACCCCTGTAGGCCAACGAATTGCTGATATTTGATGGTGCGCTATTTCTTATTTCCACAGATAACAGCTGGATAAAAATAAAAGATTTTACATCAATTAGTTCTACACATTTTTTATAATATCTCGTTCACTGGAATGATCTTTCTAGTCTGTTCTGTGGGCTGTAGGAGATTAAAAAAAAATTTGAATTTCATAAGGTAGGCTGGAGAAATGGTTACAGAAAAATCCTTCAGTATTGACAGAAAATATAATCTCTCTCTCTGTCTAATGATTATTTGTTGCCACAGGCTCCATCAGTCACCTCTGGTGATGCTACTCTACCTGGTGTGGTTGAGCAGATGCAGCCTCAGTTCATTTCACGGTTCCTTGAGGGTCAGTCTGGAGTTACCATCAAGTCTGTGTCCTGTGGTGATCTCTTTACCACCTGCATGACAGGTTTGTGGGCCATCCCTCTCTGGATTGCAATCAGAGAGATCACATCCATGCCCAGTCAGCCAAAGAGCAAAGAGCTGAGCAAAGGAAAATCGATGATGGTGTTCTGTTTTCTGCCCTCACACACAGCACAACAGCTTTGTAAAACACTAAGAGCAGCATTTGAATGTGTGCATGTAATCTGGACTTGATCTGATAGTGTGGATCCACTCATAAAAAAGGCTTTCCATGCTTACCTAGCAGTCTGGAGGTACAGTTTTATGCTCAAACTGTGGTGCTCTGTCAGTCATACTTCAGCATTTCAAATCAAATAATGCAGGATTAAATACCATGTCTGTCAGCTCAGTTGCCATTCCATTACTTTTCCCTGTAGTTACACAGATTAGTGTTTTCTAGGTAGGTATTAAACAAATTCTGTTGGTCAATATACATAAAGATACACCTACGCACATCAAGTAATTGTACCTCTAAGCCCTTCTTTTTATTTTCATATTTGCAGACAGGGGCATTATCATGACGTTTGGAAGTGGAAGCAATGGATGTCTAGGACATGGGAACTTCAATGATGTAACACAGGTACTCTGTCAAGTGTAATTTCATTAAAATATTTTCATTCACTCATTAATTGAGTCTTTATTTAAATCTTGAAGAATAATAGTGGTCATGCCTTCATTTTTAGTAATGTCAAGAGCATACATACAACTGAACACAGAAATTATAATAACAAACAGTGGCAAAGACAGTCAATGGACATTTGAGCATTAGCCAGTTTTGTGAACATGCTGAATGGAATTCATGACATATTACCATTTAAGGCTTTATAAATAAATAGAAAGCGATGTCTGTCACACTTTACTGTTACTGTTGACTCTCACACTCACATTAAATATTCAGTAGTACCAGTTTATTACATATTCTCAAAAAGTAATCCAGACAGCTGTACCATAAACCTATCCTTCATTAATGATCTGTTTAATTTATTCATTGTTGTTTGATTGATTATATTTAGCACTTTTCATTTTTTAAACACAACTACATTGGATTTTTCTACTGTGTTGTTTTTGTTCTCAGCCAAAGATAGTGGAAGCACTTCTTGGCTATGAGCTGATTCAGGTGTCATGTGGAGCCTCCCATGTACTCGCTGTGACCAATGAAAGAGAAGTATTTGTCTGGGGAAGAGGAGACAATGGTAGAGTCAAAAAATGGCTGTTGTTTATTCACTATGCCTAAGTTGGTGCTGCATTTTTGTATTTCATTGATTTATGACAGTAACATCTAAGCATATAGCTTAATTGTTAGGTTTCCTCTGTGTTTAAGGTCGCCTTGGGTTGGGTACCCAAGATACCCACAATTCTCCACAGCAGGTGTGTTTACCTGTGGAATTTGAGGCCCAGAGGGTGGTGTGTGGAGTTGACTGCTCCATGATTATCAGCACTCAACACAACATAGTGGCATGTGGAAGCAACAGGTAATTATTCTATTTTCCACTCAAAACTATGCCCATTACTCTTGAAAACTGACATGAGCAGAGAAACATGAGAGGACATAGCACTGTCTGTTTTCCCCCACAGCCGTAGAATTTCATACCTGCCACAGGGCTCCAAGAAGTTCTAAAGATTTCATCTGAATTTGATGGTTGATTAAAGGAGATGTTATGGCACCAAGAGATGGTGTGCACAACCTGCGAAACAGCATTCTCCTGATATGACATACACTTTGTTTTCTCTCATTGTTAATACCTCTCTAAGACAGGTTTTGGACAGGAAATAGAGCTCTCCATGAGTAGGAGCAGACCAAAAAAAAACAAACACAGAATTCAATTCATGTCTGAGGAGAGCCAGCTTTATCAGATACCTTCCACTGCAGCTGTAGTGGCTTACAGGAAAACAGGGAAAAATATCTTTGAGGACTTTGTGACATATTCATACTCTATGTTTAGAGATTTTCTTTTTTTTTGTGGTTAGGTTCAACAAACTTGGGCTCGATAAGATAACAGTAGGAGAAGAACCAAATCCATCCAGTCAGGTAGAAGAAGTGCATTCTTACACTCCTGTCCAATCAGCCCCACTCAACAGCGAGAAGATAGTTTACATTGACATTGGAACGGCGCATTCTGTCGCTGTAACAGGTGAAATATACAAAGTATTATTTGCACTAATCATCTTTAAAATGGGCAGTTGATTTCTCATAGATTATTTTGCTGTTGCTTTCACTTTACTGTTTCAGAGAGAGGTCAGTGTTTTACATTTGGCAGTAATCAGCATGGTCAGAAGGGCTGCAGTTCTCGTCGTAGCAGTCGTATGCCCTACCTAGTGCCTGGTCTACAAGGTATTGCCATGGCTGCCTGTGGAGATGCTTTTACCTTAGCTATTGGATCTGGTGAGTAGAAGGATTTCCTGGATGGAAGTTTTGAGTGTTCTTTGCATGGTAATACAGTAGTCCTCAAGATGAGTTGTGCTGCATTCATGTAAACTCGCCTTTAACTCACAAGTTTGAGAATCATTTGCTCAACAGAATTACTTTCAAAAGCCATGTTGTCTCACGAAAAAGGTATAAATGGCCATTCTCAAATCAATAATGTGAGTTTGGTAGTACTACATTAAAGCTGTCAGGTCATCATGTACCTTAAAAAATGAGTACTCACGACTCTTATCTTTCTATACAGAGGACTTGAGTTGAATTTTACAGGAAACTCCAGAAGGTGATGTCTATGCTTACTCCTGAGTGCCTCATTGTATCTTCTCCACTCCTCTTTAGTGGCAACACTGAGCAACACTGGCAATCCTTAGCTTACAAATCGAAAATAATGTCAGCAAACACTGTCTCCCAGTGTAACACTGACTCCAACAACAAACATCATAGATACAAGGGTTAAGTCAGTGTTATAAATTGTACTTTTAAAATGGTTGCTATATCCAGCCCACGTGCGGTGTACATGTACCAGGACACATGTACTAGAGCTTTCAAAAAATATTCTTAATTAGATTATATATTTAAAATGGTAATAAAAACAGACATATGATTGTGAAAATTAATATTTGATTGTCCAGCAATGTCTGTCTCTCAACATTTCATGTGGGTCTACGCTGCTGAGTGCTGCTGTATTGTGTGATTGTTGCTATATATTAAATGGCATGGTTTGAACTGAACTGTAGGTCAGGCTGGAGTGAGTGAATAATTCAAAAACAACCCTGTGCTAATGATGACAGACCATTCAGCCCAATTCAGCCACAGAGAGAGTGATTTGTACTCCGAGCAACATAAAATGCCCCATTTGGAAACACTTTAGATTTTGGTCAGTAAATGGCGAAACTGTGGAACTGTGGGACAAAGTTTCATTTCAAGCTGTGTAAGCTAGAGTTAAGACGTGTCCACAGTAAAGTGAATATTTTTTTAAACTGGTATTTTCACCCAGTATTAAAAAAATAACAATTCTATCCACACATTTTATTTTGCAAATTTTCTCTGCACAGGTAACCACACAAAAATGACAATAAACTGGTATAAACACTCAGACAAACTGTTGTTTCTGGGTGGACGTTAAACTGTGGACACTGCAGACCTTCAGACAATATTGGCACAGAGATTTTAGTCTGTACTGAAGAGGAGCAGCGACGTAAAGTGAGGTTATGACCTTAAGCGTTGGTTTGGGATGTCAAACTGTATCCTTCACTCTATGTGAATTTCATCAGAACACTTGTACATTTGTTCCTCTCCAAAGTATGTCTGCTGAGTGTATTACTGCAGGTAATGCACTGGCATATACACCTCCATATAGATAAATGTGGGATAATGACAGTAAAACTCACGAAGAGTGTTCTTTCTATATTGATTTTGTTATGCGTGTGTATAGGTCTTTTACAAGATGTCTTATACATATACCAGTATTTATTGGTTTAGTTTATTGGAATAGTTTTTCAAGGAATAATAAAACATCATATTTGACCAATTTTGACAGCAATAACACAAACTAAAAAGAGATATTTTCAGAAAGTCACTTTACATCACCCCATTGTGAAATCCTCACATCAGAGTTTTTCAGAGTGTGTATGACTTTTATGAATAAACACAGCAGGGTTCAGCTAAGCTCTGAGTAGAGACAGCATTGCTCAGATATCTGTGGTTTGGTTGATTAAATCACCACTGTGATGGATTTGCAAACTGAACAAGTTTCAAGTTTCTGAATGTCTATATTCATGCCAAATTTAAATTCTGAACTCGCGGTTTCAATGATGGTTTTGAAGTCAATCAAAAGCATGATATGCCTCAAAAAATGGTGTGGGGTAATTTAGATAATGTGCTTAAATATGCAAAGCCTCACCACTGTCCTCAACATGTGGGTTAACAGATACGTGACAGATGTGTGTCTGTTTGTACTTGCATAAGTCAAAGTGTGCATGTGATTTGTTCTTTTAGCTGTGGGTGAAATGGTAAAATGGTAAAATGCCGTAGTGTGCCAGTGATTGGCTCCCCTGGGAATAAAGCCTGCAGTGCCAGCCATGCCTGTAGGTTTTGTTTTTTTTTTTTGTCAAGGAAGGGCTTTGTTCAGCTTTGACATCCTACAGATAGAGCCATTATGCTGTCACTGTGGGAGACGCTGAGCTGTCACTTAAAGATTTGTGTGGATTAATGCCTCCTGGGGCTGATCTGTGAATTTGGGGAATGATGACCAGCTTCCACCTCTCCGGCTTTCTACAGAAGGGGAGGTGTACACCTGGGGAAAGGGGGCCCGTGGCCGCCTTGGAAGGAAAGAGGAGGATTCTGGGATACCGAAGGCGGTGCAGCTTGATGAGAGTCACCCATTCACAGTGACATCAGTGGCTTGTTGTCATGGCAACACTCTCCTGGCAGTGAAACGTAATATTTTGCTTATTACCCTTTGTTAACCAACACTGAAATTTAAGGATGTGGTAGAAACTAACCCGAGAGAAGCTTTCATTTATAAGGTCTACAAAGATGCATGTTTTATGTATCTCAAATTACAAAGCTGAAAAGACTCATATTGATCCCCAAAGCTTGATTATTTCCTTTATAGTAGCTACTGTATGTGTGTTATTTATGTCAGAGCAGTCATTTTACCTTAACTTTAACCTTAACTGGTTTTTGCAGCAGTCTAACATTAATTAGAGTCAGATTTTTAACAACAGGCCTCTTACTGGAAGAAAAAGGAGAAATTTAATTAGCTCTTTGTACCTCCTCCTCCCAATGGTGACAGTGCAGGAGCCACTAAAGGCTGAATAACAGTGAAGGTGGGATTAAACCTTCGCCTCCACTCAAATTTCATATTGAAAATAGATGCAGATTTTGAACAGATTAAATTGCGTCACAATTTAATAAGTAACAGCGATGTAGGTAATCCTTGCTACAGGCCACAGGGCAGGGATGAAGTGTTTCTTTGATCCATATCATGTGATGAGGACACTGCCATTGAATGACATGACTCTATTAAAGATTTAGGATATCTGAGGATTTCCATATAATATATAGTACATTATATACATTTATTCAGAAAGATTACAAACCCATGAAGCAGTCTGTTTATACTTAACCTTACACCTACAAATACTATTATGGTATAAATCCTGCGATTACTGTGGCAGGTGCAGGAATCAGGTTATTAAAAGTATATACATTTTGCACCTACTTAGAATCTGTATGATTATCTTCTGGCTACCTATTTATAAGTCTAAAAATACAAATTGGAAAGATCAAGACTGTAACACATGAACTGAATAGTATTTTATCCATAAAAATATGAGCATACAGCTATTAGGTAAGATCTTCTGTCCTCGTTGTCGAAATTGCATTGATATTTAAGCAACCGTTCACCATTATTGACCTCATTATTAGACTGACTTATTGCTCCCTTCTTGTTCTTTGCTCCCTCTTGTTTTAGCTTTGCTCGAGGAACCTGTCCCAAGATGATTTTCTCCTTGTCATTTTCTCCTTTTTTCTCGTGAAGACCGGCGGTGGCATGAGGTGAAGGACAGCTTCCTCTGAGTAACTCCACCTGCACATTCTATTTCATTCTACAGCTGTGACCTCTAAATTTCACCAGCTCTTTTTTTTTGTATCCTGGAAAGAAAGTATATTGCCATCTTACTAAAGCCTCAAAGGACTGAACCTGTTTGTTAGAACAGGTGTAAGTCACGAGCAGGTTGGATGTTGTAACACTTTGGGTGAAGCTGGTTTACAGGAAGTCATTAGGCAACTTTCATGTGGTGCGCTATTGTCTTCTTTCACATGAACTGTGAACATGGTAAGCCCTGTAAGGCCAGTAAAAGTCAAACTGGTTTGAGCCCTTTTAAGCCGGAGGTGAATGAGGTGAAACAAAGTTTAGAAATGAAAAGAATGAAAGCCACTTGAGTGATTTGTTACTCATCAGTTAAATGAACCAAACAGCTTAATGTTGATCACATTGTCAATGGTCACATCGTGCTTTATTGGATTAGTTCACCAATAGATTTGTAACTCATCAGCTGTGTTCAAGCCACATAACGATGAGCTCTTAAGTGTTTCGTTTGTGAGGTGTTATTGTGGTAAACACAATGCTAATTTTATGTTGGTTCAGTGTTATAACTCCCTAAAATGTGCAACTTATTTTAAAAGAGATGTATGTAGCTATTTTCATGATAAATTATGTTAGTGTATACTGTTGAAAAACAAACAACAGAATAGGATCCAATGACATGTTTTGAAAGTATTTTTATTACTACATTCTGACTTATTTCAGTGTTAAAGCCTCATCAGTCTTGCTAATCACTGAACATCTGAAATTAAATGTAAACTCCTTAAAGTATAAGACATTTGTGGAGTCTTGTGGTTAACAATGCTGAAGAAAAAACAAAAGATCTGTTAGATCTCAGCAATACTCCAACTGTTGTTAAAAATAATATATGTTAATTTACCAAACAGACAACATAAGGGTGTTACTGACTTCTAATGGATGTCCAAAAGGGTGAAATTAGATGTCACAATGGTTGTATTATGACAGTATTATTATGGTTAAGTTTCACAGAGCCTCATCGTAAAATGCCCTTCCTTTTAACTGCATTAGTGTTTTTTAATGAAATACACAATTTTTGCATTTCCTCTGATATTAATGATTAAATAAATGGATTATTTTTCAAATTGTAACCACTCTTTATTGTTGCATTTTCAATATATACTTTTATATACACATAGAGGGGTTCCCATTGTTTTCTTTTACGATGATGTAATGGTGATGTAATCCCATGGCAATACATTACATTAGGTGAAAACTGATCTGAATGTGTGGGATGTGCGTGTGGTGCATGCATCTTCTTTAAACTCTCCAATAAAAATACTCAGGTTTTGTTTTGTTTTTTGTTTTTGTTTTTTTTTCATTTTTATTACACCAGTGTAATGATTATCTAGTTTTTCCCATGCATTTAAAAATTAAATACGGGTTGAAAATACTAGACTATTTGTTATTGGTTTTTTTTTTAAATGCCTGTTTTACCACCAGAGGGCATCTGTCCCCACTGGCAGCATTGTAGGCTTATTATCACTGCTGGACCAGTTAGAAATACTGCTGAGTTTAACCTTAAATAACAAAAACCCTGTGTATTTTAATATAAGCAAATAAATAGGTATGAATATATACAAATAGATGTATAATAACAATCTTAGGAGGTTAAGGGCAACATGGAATGGACTTATGGCTTAAAGTAATATTGTTGATAAATATAGGTGTGGAAATAAACAACCGATCTCATTGGGTTTGACTACAGTGAGACATAAGCCCAATTAAAGATCCATAAGGGAGATCAGAGGGATAAAATGGTGTGAACAGAGCGTTTCAGCTTCTTGACTCCTCCTGCGTGGGGAAGGAGGCGGGACTCGGTGCACCTAAACAGACGGAGGGGTTGTGCATTGTGCTCAGTCTGTTAGTACCGCATCCACAGAGGGGAAAGAGGCCACACAGCCGCAGCAGCACCGGCAAGCACCAAAATAAACCCCGACCCGCACTGGATTGCCCGCTCCTGCTTGTTTTTGTTGCCATCGGGGGAGAAGCCGGGGAGGAATCAGCACCTCCTTCAAGCCCGATCGGTCGGCGGAGGAAGGAGACGTGATATGAACCCCTCATCGGCTTGAACGGCGGTGCAACAGCTCAGCTTAAATAGCCCCGTTTACCGGGGAGGGAGAGAGAGAGAGAGAGAGAGAGAGAGAGAGAGAGAGAGAGGACAGCGGAGGACCAGAGAGGACGTTTTACACCTATATAACCTGCAGCCGAGGCCGACGAGCAGCGAGCGAAGCCCGCAACGATGCCCGGGTTTGATTACAAGTTTCTGGAAAAGCCAAAGAGACGCTTCCAGTGTCCGCTCTGCAGCAAGGCGATGCGGGAGCCGGTCCAAGTGTCTACCTGTGGACACCGCTTCTGTGACACCTGCCTCCAAGAATTTCTAAGGTACAGTGGATGTTTATGTGTGCAGAATAGACACAGTCAGAGATCCACCTCTGTGCAGGCGATACTTGTCTAGTTTCGGTCGAGCGATAGTAAATAAAGGATGTGTAGGTGTGTCCTCCTCACCTTTCCTCCACAGGGCTTTTACATTAATAGGATTTTAGTCTTTTATGCAGCTGCACAGTGACCATCACAGCATATGAGACATCTAAACTGAGGTCCATCTTTTTTTTCTTTTTTTTTTTAGTTTTAGGTGTCTCCTGCCATCAGGTCCTCCACACGTGAAAGGGTTAAATAGCCTACATTCATGAGCCGCTGTGTCAACATGAAAACATTGGCTTTATTATTGATAAGTCATGCAGGTGTTTTTGTCAGACCAGGTAGAGGATCCTATCATTGTCTGACGTGGAACAGCAGATAAAGCTTAAAGGAAATAGTTGGACTTAAATGAGGCAAATAAGCATTTTGAACGTGTTTGTTTTTTTGCACCATCTTATCTCCATATGCAGTTCTGCACTTATAACAAGTAGGCTACTTAGAATAATGTGATGTTTGTGTTGACATTTTTTTCATTTTCTGGTATTAAGCGTGTGTCCTGCAGAGGGCCCATTCTTTCCCATCCTGTCTGTGTTTTTGCCCTGAGGTAGATGAGTCTGCATGGGCTGGCAGTTGGGTTAAAGGGGTAAAAGATGTGTGGATGTGTGTGTGTGTGTGTGTGTGTGTGTGTGTGTGTGTTGAGGAGGGGGGTTCAGACTGGGGCAGTTCAGTGGAGTCTGCCTAGACAGATCCCTTCATTGGTGTCAGTCAGGGTACCAGGGGCACTGAGGGACCTTTCACTTAGAGGTCAGCAGTCCTACAGACATACCACCTCAAATCCCCCCCACCTCCTAATCTGCTGAACATTGAAGTCTGTGTTAAGACGTGTTGAAAGAAAAGTCTTTCTGTTTTACTATTTGGCTGACTGCACTGTCAAGAAGGTCACCAAGCTGCATACAGTGACACATGCTCCTCAACAATGAGACAATTAGGGGCCAGAATCTAATAGCACAGAATGTATAGCCCCTTCATAAACATCCTGTTATAATCTGGTGTCACCTTGAAATAAAGGAAACTTCTCTGATACTAAGCAGACAACTTAACTGTAACTATAGCCGAGTCTTTATGCTGTAAATAGAAAATGATCTCATTTTGTCATCCACCAACCATACTGTTTATAGCGCCATATTTCTAAATGATACAGGCCATATGAAAAGGAAATTTGACACAGTAACAAAACAGCTTGCCGACTTAATCAGACGCCTTAAAGCCGTGAGTGTATTTACATGTGGCATTTTGATGGTAAAATGAAATTTTAACAGGCCGTAAAACTTCACTATTTCTTGAAAGACCAGAAATAGGCCCAGTCTAACTACAGTTATTTGCAGTTCTGGGTTTTATTTCAATCGTGAATCTGGTCCTCCATTTCTCCAAAACCAGTACTGAAAGAGATCTTAGATGTCTTCAGTTTTACTAGATGAAACTTTAATATGCCTGAAGGAAAAATCAGAAAATCTAAACTATTTGAAAAGTAGTTTGTCGGGGCAGAACAGTATATCAACAATCTGTCAGTGATAAGCAGTTTTATGGCAGGAAAATAATCTACTACTGGACAGAAAATGTGAATTAATGTTGGGAAAACACTAAATACTTTGTCATGAGTTTACAGTTTGTACTGTGAGTCATCACAAAGCCTCCTCTGGCTTTCTAGACACCAGAAAATTGCATTTGGTTGGAAAGCAGAACTTCAAATGAACAAAGAGAGCGAGGGAGGAATCATATTCACTGCTGATCAATGAGTTTGGCCCTCTGCTTTGTCTGCCTCATCCTGCCCGCCTCCATGTCCATCCTCCAGTTTACACTCTTTTACTCCCACAGACTGACTGAGTTTAACACATTTCCAAACTTATGAAAGTTTTTCTCTTGAGTAACTGTGCTTTGCATTTGGTGGGGTTCTCACTGCAGGTGTGGGGTGGTTTGTTTCCCGCCTCTAAAGATGTGCAGTCGATGAAATAACCCTGTGATGAATCACTTGTACACAATTCAACATAGCAAGTAAAAAACACAAGAAATAATGAAACCAGATAAACAGTTTATTACTTCCTGATAAAGGTTCCATACACATTAACAAATGCTTAATTAGTGTTTGATTAATCAGTTATAAATCCAAGACCTATACTAGTGACTGGTTAGATTACTTAACTCAAGAAATGCATTGCACACAGCTTTGAGGAAAAATATGTATTTACTGACAACTTATTAACACAGCTTTTTTATTTAGTTCTCAGTACACGATAATAACTGATGTGTAAATACAGAATGTAATAAACCATTACTTTTATGAATTAGACTTTTGTAGAACTGACAAGTCTAATTAAAAGTAATAAGTTATGTTATTTGAACTTGTTACATACATATAAAATCAGTCTTTTCTTGTATCAGTTGTTTCACATCTAATGTCCCAGCGAATACAATGTAGATGAGCATTATATCAACTCCTTGACACAGAGAAACCGATTGTCATCCGAGGCCGAGGGGTGTATTGTCACCTCTACAACTGACAAAGTGTGCCAGTTCAAGGCCACTTCATCGCTCTTGGACAGCGCATGGTCCTTTTGTGCTCAGTGAGCTCAAGTTTATTGAGGCTGACAGACAGTAGTTAGCTAATGCGTTGCCCATTGTGCAACTAGGTTGATGTTTCCCTGTAATAATTGAAGGCTGACTAACATCTAGTCCAGGCTTGCCAACCGAGTCTGCCCACTTTTTACACTGACAGCTCTGTCACCCTCTCCGGAGCCCGCTGCTCTGTTGCAACAAGCCACACAAACTCAAGAATGCTTCTGCATGGCATTACTTGAGCACTAATTGTTCTTTCCCAAGAAGCAGTAGTCACTGGGAGGAAAGGAGCAAATTTTAAGTTAGTCCTATATTTATCTTTTAGTTGAAGATAAACTGGACTCAAAATAAACTGGAGCTTCCTTGATAGACCTTCAAGTAAAAATGCACACATGAATTGTTCTTACTTTCCCATGTCTCTGCCAGTGTGTGTGCTCCTGTGTCCACAGGCATGTTAGCATGTGATGCTAATGGGGTGTGTTTCCGGTCTTGGAGGAATGTGTAAATACTCTACAGTGGCAGTCCTGAAGGCTGCCCCAGCTCTGAGGGAGAGTCATGGGGTTAATACAGCCCAGCCCTGAGGCTTTAACACTCAAGCAATCAAATATGAGTCACATGCTGCTGCAGTTCTGTGCATGCTGACTTGGGCAGGTCTTTGTTTCTGAAACAATAAGAACAGTGCCTCTTTAATAATGGAGAATAAACACTTAATGCCATGTAACACAGTTTTCCTCACTGTGTGCGGGCTAAGTAGGGCTTACGGCCGTGCCACACATGCCAAGGCTCACGGTTCATCAGTTTTGGGTCTACTGAGCATGAGCAATGCCATGCAATGTGACACTGGTGTCTCTGTGGGGATGATGCAGCGCTGTACCACAGCCTTGACAGGGGTATAATTGGTTTGTTCGGCTCTCTAGCTTCTTCCTACAGGCCACACAACAGCAGTGCAACTGCTGACTTACCCAGAGTCACGAGGAGCTCCAAAGTGGGCTAATATGGGAAATTTTCATGGGTCGATTATTCACTGTCCAAAACCAGGGGAGTGTTTTTGGAATGGGCTGTGATTCATTTTACCTATCCCGTATGTTGTAGTACAGTGTTTTGTCTTGCTGATGCACTGTAATGTGATACTTTTGTCTTTTTAGTCTGAAGCACAGTTGCCAGCATTGACAGTTACCTATTGTCTGTCAAGATCTTGTTTCACGAGTGGCAGTCTGTCTTATTAAATATGCGGAAAGACTTTATTAAATGTAAAATCAACACCATTTTCAAATAAGTCACAGTTATGAAAGGATTTTAAGTTAAAAAGGAACAGCTCTGAGTTTCCTTTCTAGTTCCTAATATTTGACACTTTGACACATGACAATCTCATGTTTTTCCACTATATTTGATCCATCAGAGTGTTTCATTGAACAATTACAGTCCTGTAAAGTGTCCTGCTGAAGGATTAAGTTTTCTAACTTGTTACCCAAAAGCTCTTGATTTTGATGGCTTATAACTAGGAAAACATGAGTAAATGATTAATTAACTACTAATAAAGCCATTGATCACAACAATAAACCCTTTGTGTCTGGTTAGAAAATTGAAAGACATGAGATGCGTTTGTCTGTGAACATGATCCGCAAACCTTCCCCTTTAAATACATGATTAATTCCCTTCAGTCCATTGTATGTGTGTGACTGTGTGGAAGGATGTATAGAGGAGCACTGTGGCTGCTGTGACAAGGTGTTTCTTAAAAGCCTAAATGGAGCTCTGTTGCATTGGTGCCCAGTGTTGTGTGTAAGTCTGGCACTTTAGGCAGCTGGGGCTTTGTTTCTCTGTGGGTATCTGTATCTGAATGGGACCAATGCCATGGATGGCTGATGAATGACTGTGTGTTCATTGCCATCCCCGTCCCTCAGTCCCATCACAGAGACATTCACAGTCCCCCGCAGGTGTCCAAAAGCCCGCCCAGGCATCCTGGGTTCAGATCCGGGAGTTCAGGGGGACTCTGCCGTCCATCCTTCCCTGATGACAACGGTGGTCAGTGAGCTGCACAGAGAGATGTTCTGTTTAGCTGAATGAAAGCCCTCAGGCCTCCGCTCTGCACTTTGCCTCTTAGAGCTGCGCACTGAGGCTGCTGTCAGCTGATGGACTAGGGGTGACAGAGCTGGAAACAGGCCAGTAAATTTTAACACATCAATGCATAGAAGGAGCTGCTTACTTGGGGAGAAGTGACCCACGCATAGAGGAAGAAAACATAACAAGGTGCACTCATCAGTTTGTCTAAATAAAGACCAGACAATGCTTTGCTCACTTGACGGTACCTTCACTTCCACAATGTCAAGTCGGGAAACAAACACCCGCCCACTCTCCTATTTCAGCAGCAGTGATTAGAAAAGGAGCGGGCTGGTTACTGACTGTTCCCGATCTTTACACGTCATTATGAACTTTGAAACTAATGATTATATGAGAAGCCATTGATCTTTAAAGTTTAACATGGATCTTCACTTCCTGCTGTTTAAACATTCACAACATATTACCACACTTTTGCACTGCACTGTGTCAAAAGATGGAGTTAAGTAGTTTGATTACTTTCACCATTAAACTCTGACTCTAACATGTTAGAAAAAATGTTTTCTTTAGTGTTAGTTTCCCATCTGTGCATAACCCAAAGGCACACACTAATATGCTAACCCGAGAACAGGAAATTGCTCTGCATCACAGTGTTTTATGGGAATAAGGAAATGGATGCTGACATCTGATAGTGAGCAATTATCTGTGTTTACAAATGTAACTTCTAGATGTGTTTTAAATTACATGTGAGTCTGTGTGACTTCTATTTACAAACAAAAAGTGCACCTTCCCACTACAGTTTGGAGCAAAGATGAGGGGCTGAATAAGTGATGCTTTCGGTTTAGGACAGGAAGACATTTGTAGAGCGGTTTGCTTGATTTTCTAGTACTCGCTATGACAATGGGTGGGGAAAAATTAATTTTCTTGGAAGCATTTGTTCTCTAAGCGTCTCCACCACCCCAGAGACGGAGACAGATATTAGCCAGCCTGTTTCAGGATAAGGTAATTGTGGCGAGTCTCCTGGGAGGAAGCTGAGAGGCTTTAGAGATGCAGCTGTAATGATGACATCGCTGAGAGAAAGTGTCCTGACCATTTCACACAGCTGCACAGGTCCCCCGTCACACTGACAAGAACAGATATTACTGTGACAGCTGTTTGCGTGAATGTAAAGAACGAGAGCAGGCACTTGCATCAGGAAGAAGCTCAAACTCCTCTGAAGATGTAGGAGCTCTTAAAATTCTTTGGGTTTTCTCATTGAAACGCTTAGCCTCTTGAAACCCACTTGGTGACGGGGCAGCTCTCAATGCGTCACTTTTAGGTCGCTTCATCTGTCGGTGAGGAAGTTTATTAGTGACAGCCAGTTCAAGCGTAATTTATCCCTTTTGAAAGACGTCTGAAAGTGACTGATTTTATTTGATTCACACGCGACATAGTCTCAAAAGCTCAGCCAGCTGCAGCTACAGACGAGACTCCATCCCCAAGGATCTCACTGCTTCATATTTGGCATTTAAAAACAACTCCAAGCCTGTAGTTGACTCCTAAATGAACCATGACTCTGTAAAGATCAGTCAGTGACCACATGTAATGTCTTCTCACTGTTGACCCTAATTATGTGGTTGACAACAATGTGAAAGTTTAGACAGAGGCAATTTGCGGTTGAGAGAAAGTCCTAAATCGGTGACTCAACTTCCACACACACCTGATTCGCTTTCAGTGAACAACATCAAATTACTGCAATTTTAGTTGGAATTCATGTTACAAGAGCTGCCTCATCGTAGTAGGTGGTTTAATTATTGTTGGATCAGTCACTGGCTTTTTATTGTTTGTTTTTGTCATTATAAAGATTGCCATATATAGAAAAAAGTCAGTATATTCATTAAAACTTTTTTCAAGCAGTGTAAAATTTTGTACTTTAAGTTGGTTGCGATTTCTGCTACTTAGAAAGATCATTAAGTATTTCTCATTCCTGTTTCTGCATTGAACAGGGTGTGGTGGTGAACTGTTCTGCCTGTAGGAATTACATTTTTATTAGTGTCCCTTTAATCACATATGAGCTCATATGAAGCAGTAGTGTGTCTGCAGGCACCTATAAGATCCACTTATAGACATGCCCCAACGAGCCTGCCTCCATAAGAGGTCCTTTAAAATGAATCTCTCACTCATTTGGTCCAAACAAAGACGGAAAACATTCCAGCTATGCAGCGAAGCACCTTGCCCCTCACACAGCAAGCGTGCTGGGACCAAGCCGCCAAACCCAACCCTGCTGTTGGATCACTGCCAGTTGGCCCAGATCTGGAAAGCATGGCTAGTGCTTACACGTGCCTGGGTATGCTTGCTATGTGAAACAGCCTAAGGTAAAGATGTGTTTATCATAACACATACATGCAGAGCTTTACCACAAAAAGTGTGAGCCTCATCAAGAGTGTGTAATGAAGACTTGTAGTTGAAGTAAAAACCAGGTAGATGAGTGCTAATCACTATCTTACATTGCAGATATTATAAGGTGTGAGTTTGCACCTTGTACTCAGCTGTTCAGAACCCTCTCGGTGCTCAGTTAAGCTACATCTGTGCTCTGCTCCCTATTGTACTAATTGACACTCCTCCAATCTGTTTGTCTTGTGCACAGGTCACTGAACCCGTCTAAAAGTCAACAGACCCACTGTGCATATGCATATACAGCAATATGCATGTGTTCAAATTCCCACAGAAATTATTTCCAGCAGGATGCTTTTGTTTTTTTATGATTTGCGTCAAACTGCACAACAGGGTGTCAAATGAAATCACACACCATCAAGCACACAGTCACTACCTTCAATGACAATTTCCCAATTAGGAAATGAATATAGGGATAAAGCATTCTGTGAAATGATGAACTGACAGTTTTTTAGGTTTACTTGGATCTGAGTCATACTTTTGACAGTAACAGATGTAATATGACTTTATTATTCAAATAGGAAGTGAACCTTATGACCTCTAGCTTACAAAACTCCGACTCCACCTTTTCTTGTTCAAAGTGAGAACAGTGGGGTGCATACAGTACATGATGCAGCAGGATTTACACTTTATCACCCATGTCAAGTTAATATATGATGCTCCTGTGATTGCAGAGGAGTATTTGTGTTGGGGACTTGTCTTTGGGGACAGGCAGCTGAGTGACCAATGCTGTGGTTGCTGAGCTGATGGGCAGGCATGTGAGGAATCTGTGTCTGAGGTCTGAAAGGAGAGCAGCTGGGAGAGAGGCAGGGAGCGCGGGGAAGTGTGCAGCTCTGTGCACAGGCACCTGTCTTTAGTGAAAGGCCCCTCTGTAGACCAGAACAGGTGTCGGCAGAGCACTTAAGCCCCTCACTTGAAGCCTACACAGTGAATTAAAGTCATTTAGCCACAGGGGCCCCCATCAATGTTAAGGTCATTGCCCAGTTGCCCTCTGCCTTTCCGCCCTTTTCTGCAATGAGTCTTCCTTCCTTCCTGCCAAGGCTCCTCCATCTTCCTCTCATCAGCTGGTGTGTTTACTGTGGTGGTCCTTTAACCAAACAGCTCAATGACTCTGTCAAGTACACTAAGTCCCTTGTGTTGTGTCTCGGGACCTTACTCACAGCTCATTTTAAGATATGTCAACACAGAGTAATGTTCTGATCCCACTTCTTCCTCCCACTGCACAGGCAAACTATTGATCTCATAAAAGGGCTGAGGAAGCAGAGGAAGTCGTCTTGTCAGGTGCATGTCCAGATGAATCCCACAGTAAACTCATTCAGGAAGAAGGAGTGTTTTGTTTTATTGCATTCACAGCTCATTAGTGAGGGACAATGGTTGATCTGTTTAGATTTACTTTTGCATATACCTAGAACTGCAGCTAATGATTATTCACATCAAGGAATAACTTCATTAGCACCTTTTAAATTAATCTTTTTGATGTTTAGTCTGGTGTTTCCTCAACTTATTTAATTTGCTTATGTTGAGCAACCAACACAAGACGTACTTTTTGTCCTGTCATTTCGTAATAATGTCAATGATTCCTGAATTTATCAATTAAAGAAGTAAACTTAAAATATTCACAACCTTCTGTTTATTCAGTTCTATCACAGAAAGTAACTGTAAACACAACATGTATTCAATAGTTCATACACTGCATAAAAAAAGTAAGTGAACAATGTATTTCCAAAAATAGTTTCCTCTTTTCTCATGATTTTTATTAAGAAGGATAGATGTCAACTCTATATTTTTTCTTCTTTTGTGCTCCCCCTCTGTTCTTTTATGTGCTGTATGAAAAATCTTGTCATTTATCTCATTGTTGCTCCCAGCAACAGGGGCAGGTTGAAGAATTCATGCTAGATGAACAATGCAGCTGAGGCGTTTTGAAACAAAGGAAGCGATTTGACGTCAGCACCTCGCCTCACTGAACAAAGAAATTGCATCCACAAAACAGAGAAGTGGACAACTGCAGGAGGCGCTGCTCGGAGCTGGCTCAGAATCAGTCATAGGAGGAGATAGCATGTACAGGCTAGAGGCGCTTTTCCTTATTCTTTCGGACTTTATCTACGTGTACTCTTCAGATTTGGAGCCGATAAGGAAAACAGGAGCCACAGCGAGACTGAGATGCGATAATAGCCACTGCAAGCAGGGAGAGGAGATTGTTTACTTTTTGTGAATTAGTGCATGTGTCTGTGTGTGCTCACTGTCTGCTGACTGCTCCCTCTCTCACACACAGACACCTAAAAAGCCCTCACCTTCCCTCCCAGTTTCCATGGACACAAAAGCGCAGACCTAAAATTGTCACAGTGATGTGCACACCTCACAGACCTGTGGCAGCTTACTGACAAATCAGGAAAAGGAGCTTTTCCGCAAGCAGTTCAATGGAAATGCTAATAAGCCGAAAGCACAAATTCACATTATATAACACTGTTTTGTTTCTGAATATTTCAAAGAAGGGTGACTCATTGATTTGAATAATTTTTGATGGTAATCACCTTTTAGGAGAAAAGTTTGCTGTGACTTCTGACACGTCAAACTCACGGCCGTGCTCCCTCTCTGATAATGATGAATCATACTGAAGAAGGTCTCACAAACAGCGAAGTCCAAATTATTGTTCCATTCACCATGAACTCCGTATGCTCTCTGGAACAATCCTAGAGTTTCAAACATGAACATGCTTATCAGTTTCAAAGCATTTAAGACAATCAGTCATCAGTGGGACTTGCTGTGCTGACACATTAATAACTACATTTTACTCTTAATGATCCTGTAGGATTGGACTTGCTCTTCTCCACCACTTGCTAATTAATGAATGTGTCACAGGGCATTGCGCATTTTTCCAAAGGTGTTCTTGTGGGATGGGACTAAAATAACTCCCTCACACTGCAAAGCTGATAATGGTTTACCCACACCTGCTATCTTGCACACACATAACAGGTCAGCTCAAGAGGAGTGTATGTGTGTGTTGAGTGGAGTACTTATCTATGAAGGACAGCAAAGAAAAGACAGCTGGTAAATGATGGCAGAGCTGTTATAAGAGATTTAATACTGTTCGTGTTCAGAACGGCAAAACTGGTCTTTCACACCGGCACTGACAATGCTTAAAAGGAATTTAGTAGATGAATCTTTTCTTCACGGTTAACATAGCTGACAAATACTGAATATAATCAAAAATTCTTTGCTTCATTTAGAAACAAAGGTTAAAACTGTTCGGTTGGAATCAGGATACCAATACCTGAGCTACTCATGAGCACCAAATAGTTTTTTTTGTTTTTTTTTTTTAACATAGTTATGTGGACTAAACTGCATTATTGTAAAACATGACCTTTTTTTCCCTCATTCTTTTTTCTGGAGTGCGGGGTGAACAGGTGCAGGTTAATTAAAGGATCTGTTGTCAGTAAGATGCTACTGGTTGCAGAGATTATCTGCACCGCCCACCTGCTGCTGCTGCTGGTCAGAGAGGAAGACAGCAACGATGTGGAAATGAGGGAAACAATCTTCACACTGATCAGTCACTTATATCTACGTCTGCTTTGTTGCGTGTTAAGTTTGGCTTGTTTACAGCTCTCTTTTGGCGTGACAGTCAGACTGCAGTAAAAGTTTTAATTGATGGGTGATGAGAGCTGTGTTTCTCGGAGGCTCTATCCCCCGGGGCACAAATTTGCGTGCATAAAAACTACAGCCTTTTTGTGTACTGTGGGACTTGGCATCGAGAGCAGATGCTATAAAGAAGCAAAATGAATCACTACTCTTATGTATCACTATAAAGTATGACTTATGATGGGAGCATGCACAGGAGCAGCTCGATCTTAACCTCTCCTGCTGCTGTGAGCTCATGTGACTGTAGGTGCTACTTCGTCAGGGTGACATGGTGAAACTTTACCTCTAACTGGCCTCTGATTGATGTTTTGCCTTCTGGTGGCCAAGTGTCGTTACGTAAATTCTCCTTAAAGAGAGTCTGTCCCTCCGGGTTTCTGAGTGAAACAGATCTTGGCGCTTTTGGAACTCATAAAACGAAAGCCAAGGGGAGTAAAAGGAGGTCGTTACGTAGGACTAATGTGTCATTAGAACCAGCTAACAAGCCATCGGCATATTCCTCATTCATCATTTTTCCACATAGGCTGAGACTGACTTGACAATAAAGGCGTTTGCTTGGTTTAAGTCAACATTCAATTACCTTCCTTTGTGATGAACTCATACATGGTGGTTTAATTGGTTGGAACCTCTGGATGTAAAGTTCTTTTTTATTATTTTAATGGCTGTTTAACGCAAAAGCTTTTTCGATGTTGTGCCAAGAATGTGTTTTTAATCTTTATTATTGTGAGGGAGGATAGTAGAAGTACTCCATTAAAGCTTGATCCAAAGTTTCAGATTTCAAGACTCCACCTCTGCTTTAGATGCCTAAACAGAAATTATCCTGAGTCCTAAATCATAGGGGAAAGAGTATTAAAAGTGAAATTGAGTAGTGCAATGATAATACAGTTTTGGACAAGATTAGGAGTTTCGCTCTAGACAAGACAAGACATCTAGCCCCTTATGATGATCTGTCAGAAATTATGATAATTATTCTAATATGAGACACAGACTTCCTGAAGTTTGAATAAATAGTATTTTCAGACATGTGGTTATGAACACTGCAACATTGACATACTGGTTGGAAATGCATGACATTAATTTTGTTTTATTTTGATAGATGGCTTGTACAATAGCCCAAAGCACACTGCTGCTTCCCCATTTAATCTGTGCTAGTGTTGCCATTTCATGCTGTGCTGCTTGATGATTGTGACTCCAATAGCTGATTCATTAATGCCGTTTGAGGGGAAAAATGAAGCAACTGTGTCTAGTGTTGCTTTTCTGATGCCATATGCATACAGTTGGCAGGCAGCTCTCCTTTTAATAGGCCAGACGATGTCTTGGCAAACTCTACCCCCTCTGTCCAGTGCAGGCATTCCACAGGATTAGTGTGGCAGCGTGGCAGCTCCTCGAAGCTAGCCGTCGCTGCTGCAGATCACGCTTTTGAACAGAAATCTGCCCTCTGATGCTGAGCTAAAATTAGATCAGCCATCTGTGATTAAAACAAGCTAAAAGTCACACGTGTCTGTGGAAATTTATAGCATGTAACTGCTTCCATTTGGGGGTAAGTTGCTGAATAACAGCGGCTCATTCTCTTGTTTTTACGCAGCATTTGAATCTTTGCAAATGTGTGACAGTGGGTAGTAAAAATCTAGAGTGGGGTATTTCACACCTATTGCACCCTTGACAGCAGCTTTTAGCACTTTTTTCACACACCAGCAGGTCCTTCTCATATGCGCGACATGTTAAAGCTCAGGACTTTCATTGATCTCCAGGCACAGTCCTCCACCCTCCCCGCCCTCCCACAAACCGCCCTTCAACCAGATCAAACGTAAAGCCTCTCCTTTCAAGCCTTCCTCTACTTTCATGTACGCAGTGCAAGCTCCTGTGTATGTGTGTGTCCGCCTCTGTTATGGTGGTCTTTTGACTGTGTGTGTAGTTTGCCACAGCAGCATGGGTGTGGGTGACTGCACTCATGCATGCAAGAGCTCAGCTGCCGGTACAATTGATGGGACAGACCTCTCCTCTCATCCCCCACGCTGTGCCCAGATCAGCAGCAGTTAATGAAAGTGGATTGATTTTCCTGTACCTCATGCATGCGGCGTATAATCTGGGGGATGAAATCGACCAGGAAAACAAAAGATCCTGCGACATTCTATTACATTTGCTGTTTTATTTATTTGATTGCCTGCCAAGCCCAGGAGAAACAATCTCTATAGGTATGAAACTGCATAACTGTGCCTGAAATCCATATAATTTTTAGCACTTATTTCTATTGGGTGCATAATATCACAGGGAGTCCTTAAACTAGAGTTTATGATAGCTTTAAAACCATAGTACACTCAACAGAAACAAAGATGGATTAGCATTTCATGTTCAAACACTCCCCTTCCTATAAAGAGCCCATGTCAAGGCCTGATCACACTGATGGAAGAAGACAGTGCAAGGGATTATAAATACTTGTAAGCGCCGCCTCCCCTCCTCACACACTTAAGGATAGATTATGGCATCTTGCAGGCTTGCGCTCAGCCTGCAGATGGCTGCTCCTCCTCCCTCTGGCCCTCCCTCTGTCTATTCATCCATCCTTCCTTCCTTCCTTCCTTCCTCTCATCCTCTCTTGCTCTGTGTTTTTTTGTAGCCAGCTTGTCTTCTGGCAGGTGGCTCCCTCCTTTTACTCTAGTTGTACTCAGTTTGCTATCATGGCATTATGTCTCAGCTACACCTCTGGCAATCTGATGAGTCATCGTCTAATTGCTCACAACCGTCTGATTCTGCCACATAAGCTACTATGAGTCACTTTTAGAAACACGCAAGCAAATATTTCCGTCCAGGAATTTGGTTTCAGGAAGGAGTATATATACATTTGTTGCAGTAACCTTATCAATAAAAGGCAGGTAATTCTGTTAACAGCATAACATATAACATTAGATGCACACCGTTTATTGAGTTTAGCAATCCTGTTTATTGCGGTGATGTTTAAGATTGTATGTTGTATTATGAACAAAAATAACAAACAAACCTGCTCAGAATATAGTTAATTTACTAGAAATATAAAGGAGCCCAATCACTGTTAAACAAACCTAATACTACTCTATTATCTGCTCCTAGTGCTGCTGCAAAGCTGACATTTAAAAAAGCAAACTTTGCTAACCTTTGAATGCTTTATAGCTGTGTGAACTAGCTCACAGATGGCCTCTGCTCACAAATGTCAACACGGTGAGGTGCACTGCCAGTAAAAAATGAAAAAAACTGAATATTACATATTACATAAGTGATGACGGCATGAACAAGGATGGCCTCAGGTGTCCTGACAGTTGGATTTACAATGTGTATGCATATAAAATTATCTCTGTGTAGGCACATTACAAAAATAGGTGGAAACAACATCCTAGCAACAAAAAATCCACTTTCTTTTGTTCATGTTTTGTAGGTAGTGCAGTGTAGCTCGTAGTAAAACCTTCCTTTAATGATTTGACATGTTTTTTTTTTTTATCTTGGTCCACATTTGGTCCCAGTGAGTGTGTTACATGGGGTGCTAAAGATGAAGCCAGGGAAACCGGCCAGACATCCACCCACACTCAAAATCATACTCTGGTAGTTGTGCCTTTCTTTCACTTGCATCATTTTTGCCTGCTTTGGCAAAGCAAAACAATAAAAATAGTATATTTCAATATAACAAAGCACAAAATACAATTGAGACTTTAAACTCCATACGTGTAAAATGCTTCACTGAACTAAATATATCAGGATACATGTAACAATCATTGAAAGGGGTTTAATTTTCCGCCTGTCTTTTTAGACTTGTCTGACAGTGAGTCTGATGTAATTTATTTCTGTCTTGCTGATGACCATGACCTGCAAACTGTCAGCCATTGTTGCTTCATATGAAACAGCTGCCAGTGTCTGTTAGTGACCAGCACAGGAACTCAGATAGGATTTTACAGGTGCCATACACTTGACAGAAAGGCACCTCAGGCCTGTTTCTACTGAACTCAACAAACAGGTTCCTGAAAATAATCTGGGGGAATACAATTAACATGTTACATAAGAAAGAATCCCTATCCCTCTTTTTTCTGTCTTAATTTCACGTAACAATATACGTTTCACCCTAATTCATGTACTTTCTTTGCCAGATTGTGATATAATATGTGACATTACCCTATTACTGAAATGATAAATCACACAGGACTAATACTTGTCAGACGGTTCATGTGTTTGGTGAAATATGGTCTGCAATTTGCGGGAGAATGTGCAGTTCACAAATTAAAAAAGGGCAGACTGGAACATGATGAAGAATACAGAAAACCTCCATAAATTCAAACAGCTTACACAGAGAATTTATTATGTTTTAGTCCTTTTCCTGTAGGGACTTTTGTATGTATGGTATCTCTCTGCATTTACTATAGTGAGACCGAGAAATAGTTTTGGTGTTTTTATGATTATTCTCCTACCAGAGAACCAGATATTTGATCAGTTTTGAGCCTGATATTTTTGAGAGGACCACAACAACAATTTACTACAAGGCATCATTTAACCTTATTTAATCCACTTGAGTACTTTATTTGAAAGAGCCCTGAGTTACTTGCTGGTTTTAGAAGTGGCAAAGCAGAACGTCATCACAATTTCCTGAAGGCTTACACAAAATATAATCTCCAACAAGCCACAGGTATGGACAGCTAATCTTGTAGGTATTAAATCCCACACAAGAAGCTGTCACAGCATCATTCTGTGTGGATGTCCCACACAGAAGGCATGTGAAGGAGCAGTCGATCCACCTGTATGCCAGTGTGTCATCACACGCCGTGAAAGTAGGGGCTGCTCCGCCCTTTTCAGACAAATGAGAGGGCTGCATTGAGCTCAGCTGAAAGCCAACTCTGCCGTGGGCAAAGGGAGATCATCCTCATGGTGTATCGGGTTGCACAGGTGGAAACACCACCCAGCCTCTGCACCGTCACTCGACCTCATTTAAAGGGTGCTTTAGTCAGCACAGTGTGTTCACATGTGGGTGGTAATCCAGCTAGTCATGAGGATGAAAAGTACAGTCGATCTTATGCAGGCGTAACACCCTCTGCAGCTTTATGGACACGTTGGAGAAAGTGTTTTGTTTTACACAGTAGGTTGGATTATCATTTGACTAGTGGGTTCTTCTACATGATGTATAATAACCTCATAAGAAGCAGAGAAGGTTTTATGCATTTGAGCTGTTGCAGAAAAATACAGGCTAAATCTGTTTGATTTTTCAATGCGGTCTTTCTAACCGTTCCCCCTACAATGCCACGCACAACAGTGGAGTGTCTCGTAGACAGCTTTTTATTTCATTTGGAAGAAATTAAAACAAATTGTGGATTGTGGTGAGACAGCTACAGAGACAGCTTGGAAAACATAAAAATAAAGCTATTAAATCTTTGGAAAAACATTTGGTTTTCTTATGGCGAAGTTTAAAACTGAAAGTGTCAGCCGTCTTTAAAAGTCACAGTGATTGATGTCCAGCCTGTCAGAGCAGTTATAGTTCTATGTGTTTTTACACAGAAGATTGTGATTAAGCCCTTTGTTCTGGAAACATCTGTGTATAAACTAGCAACTCAGTCCTAGGCAGCTTAATTCAAGCAGGGGACATTTTTTTTTCTGTTAGCATCAGGCATAAACTGCACTGTCTTTCTGTCTTTGTTCAGTGTAGGAGGCTTTGAAGAAGGAAGTCATGACTGCACACAGTTTTATATACAGATACTCAAAACCAGATGGATTTTGGGGGATTATAGGAACTCTATCTGAGATAAAACCAAATTCCTGTTTTCTCCCAACTTCCTGAGAGGAGAAGCAGGGAGTTTGGTTTCATCCCAGGCACCAAAGCTTGCGCAGAGTGCACTGGTGGGATTTTTGTCTGTGTATATAAAAGTTAATCTGGGTTATAAGTTGAAAAGACAAAAGGCTTTAGCATATGGATGGACATAAAAGCTTGTAGGGAGCCTCAAGTGGAGATAAGCAAACTGGCCCAGTCAAGGCTTCCGATGCTATCTGAGTCAATGAGGAAAGGCAAAAGGGACAGAGGTCTGTTTAGAGTGTTAATGTGCCACAGGCTTCCACTCTCCAAAGCCCTCATGCTTTTGATTTAGTTTGTTTAGTGTGTCTCGACAGCCTTGCCCGCGACAATCGCAAACATAGAGAGCTTTGTTTAGGAGTCTCTGTTACTCAGTAAAGAGCAGGTTTCAAGGTTGCTCAGTGGTCACTGGCTCTTGTTTGTGAGGAGGCGGGCTGTCACCAACATGTCCTCTCTGTGTGGCCTGCAGGCTGGTCGCTGTCTCTTGAAAAACACCCCTGCGCTCTGCACCGGTGAGATTAAACCTGAGGGATTTGTACTTCTTACCGTCTGCCTGTCAGGAGCTGTACGCGGAGTGACGAAGCATGTTGTGACGGCTGTCCTCGCGGTATCAACTGGATGAATGGATGGACGTTTAATCTGCGCCTGAAAAGAAGATTTGAGGCCAGGGAAGCGAGAGAGGGCAATTAGAGGGGAGAGGGATTTAGGGTCAAAAGCAGTGAAGGGTGTGACTCTTCCATGCGTTTCACCTGCAGCGTTTATTGCAAGCTGTGTACGCTCTTGTGCGACAGTGAATTTGAGGTGGTTTGATCGTTTGTGCAGCAGAACAGCTGTAGAGCCTTCTCTGCTCTCACGGTATGAGCGAACAGAGGGGGGCCATGAAAGTTTAATGAGGTGATTGTATTATACAGTATGCAGTCCAGTGTGTAGCTGTTCCACTGTGACATCCCACCACAGCCCTGTTACATGTGTTTATCAGTCTCACGCAATTGATGTGCATGGACTAGGGCGTGACTAGAAAACTGTGGGAGACAAACATTAGTGTGAAACTTTAAAGGCGGTTGAGTGTTTGTGAGGTGCAAGTAGCTGCACGCAAGGGAAACACAAAAGAGATTTCCCTTTGGGGTTTGTGTAACATGTTTATCCTCGTAATAACTAGATTAAACCAGCAACTGACAACTAATATCACTGTCAGTTAAACATAATAACAATTTTAACGATTATTTGCTCAGTTATTTAGGTCTCCAAGTGATGACAGTATCCAAACCCAAAGCCAGAGGTGACATCTCCAAATGGTTTAGACTAACCAAAAACACAACACTACCCAATTCACAGAGAAATCAGCAAATCCTCATGTTTGTGAAGATAGAATACAGAACTGCTTTTCATTTCATTGTATTTGAAAATTTTGGAAAATGATTACATTGTTGCAGTTCTCAACAATGCATTTACATTAGCATCACAATATGAAAACATGCAATGAGCACAAAGCAAAAGACTGAGTGAATCATGGTGAATAAGAAAAATCATGTTATATGCACCCACACTCACCATTCACACATCAGAAAGAGAATTCATCATTTCAGAGGCATGATGTATTGGTGATTTATTTTATTTTAATCACTAAATAAGCAATGGACTGCACTAAACCAGTACCAGAATGAAGTCTGGTTTGTGGTCAGAGCTCAACAAATAGTCAATTGAAATAAATAAATCAATAATAATTTTGATCCACCCAAAAAAAAAAAGACAAAGACAGACAAACCCGTACTTTTAGGAACTTGCCCCCTATGCTCTTGCAAGCTTTCTAGCCATTATTTTATCATACAAACCAATAAAATTGACAATGTATCAAAGGAAATCAATAAACCAAACAAACATAAAAATACAGCTCCATGTGTAACATTCAGTTATCATTAGGCTGCTCCTTTGTCTCTAAAGAAAGAAATTGTTACTCATTGGAGATTGATAGAATAGAATTGAAACTGAGTTACACTGTGCTGTCAAAAAGCGGCAGCGGGTTCAACTTCTGTACAAGCAAGACGAGTGTTGTTATCAGCAGTGGGCTGAGCACTTGAATGTGTGGCTGCAGGACCTTCTCTTCGACCATGGAACAAATTAGTCTGTGACGGTCTGTGACTAGGCTCTTTTCGCCTGTCTGCCTCTCTGTGCATCAAATATGGGCCCTGAGCTGGATAGGGCCTCTGGCTGTATCATGCCTGCACCTACATCACCCTCGTCCAGCGCTGAGAGGCTGTCGCTTCCCATTTCCTCTCTGTGTGTGGTTGGGGGACAAGCAGTGCCCTCTGTACGTACACTGTGAAACCCACTCCACTTTCTCCCTCAATAGCTGAGATGATTCGTCTGTGATGGTGATGAGTACTGTAAATGATTTCACACTGCACATGAGATGCTGACTGGGCTCTCCCTGCCTCTAATCGATTGACCCTCTTTTACAGCCAATGTGGCTTGTTAATTGGTCTCCAGCTCCCTGCTGACACAGTGACCCTAATGGAGGAGAATTACCGCTGTCTCGTCATGCATTAACCTCCCTCTTCCACTCCCCCTTCATCAACCTTCCCTCCTCCTCCATCCCAACTTCTGCTCCCATCCCCCCCTTCAGCACACGTACTGGTTTTCATAGCAGCTGGGCAGACGGGGCGAAGTGCACATGCATTCCCGTCCAGTCACATGGCTATGAGCCTCTGGGAGTCTTGGTCAGGTGACACTGCAGCCAACCAAATTAGAGCACCAAAACTGTTAGCACACTATAGTCCTTAATTAGTTTAAACATAAATTAGGCATGGTCTGGGTTGTGAGAGGTCAGATGACGCTCCAGGGCTCTAATAAAACAATGTGCATTTCTGTTTGGTAGATCTAATGCAGAAAACAATGAAATACTTTAAAAATACAGGGAACTGTCACTGTATTAGACCTGAGAATGAAGACAGAAACCATATGTGCTTTAGACCCTGTTCACATCTCAAGAGATCTGCCATCAATTGCCTTTTTTGTGCTTTAAGTAACCTTTGAGTGTCTGTATGGGTTTGGGAGATTAAATTCTGTGTAGCAGCTCACCCCTAGTGGCTGCTGTCTTCATTATTTACAACTGTGAATATTTCATGATGACATCAGGGTAGGGGTGTGCAGTATTGGGAGAGGGCTGCCCTAATGAGCCATGGCACTCAGCTCATCTAGTCCTAAAAACAGACCAGGAGGGCTCCGCTGTGGCGCCGCAAAAGCTGCACAGGGGGCTGTAGTAAAACAAGAATTCAACGTATTCTGATTTGAACTGTTGCAGAAATAAAATAAAACATCTCACCCTTGCAATAGCAAATCAGCAAATCATTCCTGAGGCAGAGCTCTGAGCACAAAGGCAAAGTTTTACAGCATTATTCTCAGAAAATCAGAAGCTTGTTAAAACTATGGCAGTATTATCTTGGCTGGAAAACCAGGTCAAAAATTAAACATTGTAAATTGTTAGTGAAACAGTAAAAGATGTAAGTGAAGGCCACAGTCGTCTGTATAGACTACAATGTACTACTTTTTTACTACCACTGTGTAGTAGTAAAAATGTATTCAAAAGTGTCCTCTGAGGGAGATGGAGATTTAAGAGGCAGTGTCATTAGACCCAGTGACTCTGAGATCTAACTTTTTTGTGCTGTGTGTTTGTACGTCAGTGGGATGAGTCAGAGAACTTCCAATGCACTTGACGAGACAGAATAAACCTAAAAGCAACTCAGTGCTGCTCATCCAGACTGTCAAAGCATTGCCTTCAAGCCCTAGTTTCTGTAAGTCAGGGTCAGTGTTGGTAATCGTAGTGATTTCAAAGCAACTCCTTGTCCTTTTTGAGATGCTTGCAGTGTGTTGTTGTTTGTGCTCGACTTTTATTCTACGCTATACCAAAAGTAACAAAATCTTTCTGTTTGTTTTGTTGCAGTGAGGGGGTCTTCAAGTGTCCTGAAGACCAGTTGCCGTTGGACTATGCCAAGGTATGAGTACACCTTGACACCACAGTGCCACTCATTACTCATGCCAAACTGATGTTATATTGAACCAAAAATATAAATATGTAAAAAATGCTTCAATTCTAGATCGCCAAGACTAACAAAAAAAAGGAGCTTAGATAGTGATGACCCGTAAAACACTTGCATCATTTTATATATATTTGACATATCTGGAGCACACAATAAAAACAGAATCCAAGAGGAAGAGGGGGTCTATATTACAATAATAACTTTGCCCCTTATATGCAAAGCTTGGACCACAAGAACCTTAAGGCCAAAGTGCACTTTTTTGGGCATTTGAAGGCAACATACTCAAGTGCAAAGTGCTCATTTATTGTGTAGTTAAAAGAGAATGATCAACAGCTACGACATCAGTTCAAACATGACAAAAACACATTTTTTTTCTCACATCTTCAGTGAATCACATTTGAATAGCATCAACAAGACCATGCTCATTGTTATCGTTATGAAAATCACTACAAACCGTTTACATCATGCCAACTATTTCCGTGAGAAACTGTAGACCTGAGTTTTTTATTTGTAGTGGCAGTTACACCTCCAAACCCTCCCACCCCAATGGTTTTAACAGGTTAAACTTTTTGGAATAATAAACACATAAATAATATAACATCTGTCAGTGAATCATTTGATAATGTTAAAACAATAATCCATGCCTTTCTCTGAAGTCAGAGGTTCCATTTCATTTTATTACAGTGGGTAAGCAGATCATTTGACTGATCTGATAGAAATCGAAGGGATAATTATTGAAAGCTCTATGGTTTTTCCTTTAAATCTGTCCCAGTTCACAGACACAAAACTATATCCAAATTTGACTTGGCTTACTTTTCTTTGTTTTATTAAAGGCGCTTAAACAGATCGTGCTCAGGGGAAAAAAGATAATGACTAACTGTAGTCAGAGTCAGAGGATGGCTTTGTCCCTGTTGTGAAATGAGAGAGTGCAAAACAAGGATAAGAGCTTAATTCTGAACTATGCATGAGAGACTTTAAAAGCCATTAAAGAACTATGGACAGTAAATGATCATCCCTGTTTCTGAGCAGCTTTTGGTATCCACTGATTGCACAAGTATCGGAGAGTCAACCACTATATGTAATTCTCCCGTGCCATTAGCTTTAGCCTGAATTAGCCATCGAGCCATTAAACCAGGGCTGCAGCAGGATCAGCGGGGCAGCAGTGCTGCTCTGCATGCTGCACTAAGAGCAATGAGGGTGCCTATAATAGCAGGGACTCCCCACGGGAAGGATGTGCTCATGGCACACCTGTCAGACGTTGTTATTTACCAAGGCCCTCACAAGCTCCCAGTCGCCGGTAAATTACCCCGTGCTGGTGGTCTATTGTCAGTGTTATTGTAATGCTCACTGCACAGTGTCCTTCGCTTACTCTGAAAACATGCATGAACACAACCTTGCTTCAACAGAACCACAGTACGAGTGCTGCAGTCATTATTAAAGGATTTTACTGCTGCTGCTGTAGTAGTAGTAGTAGTGTGGGACTTCAACCAACAATGGCAGGAGCAGACAGAATAAACCCCCAAGTTTGAGCTCCAAAGAGCTTAACCCCCCTGATCTGCCTGGGACTAAGTTATTAAAAGGTCATTATTGCTGTCCCCCTGCAGATTCCAAGAGTGGAACAATGAAAGAGCGTTTCAGTTTGCTTTAAAGGATTTTTTCCTTCTTTGCCTGCCCTCAAAGAATGTGATTATGGCAGCAAAATAGCATTTGCCTTTACTGCAACTGTGCAGTAAGTCAAACTTTGGTTTTAAATTTAGATGTAGTTGTGTTTTATTTCCAAGTTTTACTGCAGTTATTAATCTGAACACTACACACTGAAAATCATTAATTAATCCTAACACAGCAGGTTAAAACAAGTAGTGATAAGAGATAGCTATTTTTATCTTTTTGCATATTCCAGTGCAGAGACACACAAGCGCAGTCAGGCTGTTACTGAGCTGTTTGTTTGGAGGGCTGTTGTGACATTTTGAGGAAGTGGCTTTTCTTGTTTGACCAGTGCTCTGCTGCTGTGACAGCATGGGGGGATGGAGTTGCATACGGAGCTGTAAATCCTCAGGACGGCATACTGTAGGGGAGGATTTGGGGTGTTTGGGCAAAAAACTGACTCATCCCCATCGCTCAGTGACTGGAGAAAAAAAATAAATCATTGCATTCTCTGCTATCTCTCAAAGGTCCCATAAACCAACAAACCAACTCATTATCACTGCAGCGGTTGGCTTAAGACTTACTGCTGGTTTAGCACACAGTCTCAACAGTTTGATTTTACACTTTAACAGATCAGGGATTCAACTTGTAAATATTTAGTCTTGTACGAATTCATGTAGAAGTTATCGTGTTGCTGTCTTGCTAAAAAAAAAAATTACATATTTGAATAGCCTTTAAATAAACCATGTTAACTGTTTAATGAATTTTAGTCCAGTATTATATGAGAAATATTGTCGGCCGCCGCAAGCAAGTGACAATCAACAGCTTATCCCTTCTTAAAATGTACTTCTACAACTGTAGTTTTCAGTAATTGTTGCTCAAACATAAATAAATATTGTGTTTATTAGGAACTAGTCTAATATTTTAATACATATTTACTAATCAGGTGTGTGAGCACAAAAAGGAGTATGAAATTGTTAATATTGTATGTGATTTAGACAAGTTTTATTCATTTCAAGGTTGTAATGTGTGACACTATTGCTACATGGCCATAATTTTCTACTATTAATCATTTTTGTCATTGGACATCCATAATAATAATAATAGTATGTTGTGCAAGTCTTTAATTCCTTACAAGAGGCTGTAAGGTTGTGTTTACAGTTGTACATATGCTGTATAAATAGGGTTTAACCATGTCAACCAACTTGACCTGGTCAGATCCTCTAATCTGACCCCCTGACCTGCTTTTCTTCTTCAGATCTATCCAGATCCAGAGCTGGAGCAGCAGATCTTAGCCCTGCCCATCCGCTGCATCCACAGTGAGGAGGGCTGCCGTTGGACCGGCCAGATGAAGCAGCTGCAGGTGAGAGGCCGTACCCACTTTCCAGTTCCGTGTTATCTGTCTTGCCATACACACTTCAACTTGTGTGTACCTGCTGCCTCCCCTCCTCGCCTCTTCTTGTTTTGTGGTTGGATCCTGGCAGAACGCCGGCGCGTGGGTGTGTGGAATGAGTATGACATGTTCCCTCTCTGCCTCCCTCAGGGCCACTTCTCCACCTGCGCCTTCAATGTGATACCCTGCCCCAATCGTTGCTCTGTCAAGCTGACGCGTCGCGACTTGCCTGACCACCTGCAGCACGACTGCCCCAAGCGCAAAGTCAAGTGCGAGTTTTGTGGCAGTGAGTTTACTGGAGAAGCCTATGAGGTAAACACAGAGACCAAACCTATTTTTCTTTCTTTTCTCTCTGGAACAGCTTTGCAGGAGCTTGACGTAAACACACTGAGTGACGCCACATAATTTCCATGTCCATATAAAAAGCCTCTTTGAGAGAAGCACTAGAACATGTGTCACAGCCTTCACAGTCTATTTTGAAATAACACGTGTGTTGGCAGAAGGGAAGAAGCTTTGACTGGGCCTTTCATACCAAATGTGTTTTCCGCTGTGAGAGGGCTGAAGTACCTCAGAGGTCTCCTCACTAACACCTCTGTCATTTTTACCAAGCTGCCCCTCCTCTGTTTACTCTGGTCTACATGTGTACACAGCTACCAGGCATTAATCCAACTTTTGGCTTTCTCTTTAGAATTACACACTAATGTTTAGGATTGGCTGCCTCTAAGAGTATTCAGGAACCTAGCCAAAGTGATAACTACACGCTACATAAGCATATTTTCTTCAAAACTCCATTCCATTGAACAAAAAAACAAAAGTAATTTAAGTGTCATTCTTACAAAAGCAGACACAGCTTAACCTATCTATTTATAGCATGGATTAACTTCTAATTATATCTTTCTGTTTTGTCCCAGAACCACCAGGGAGTGTGTCCCCAGGAGAGCGTTTACTGTGAGAATAAGTGTGGAGCAAGGATGATGCGTCGTCTGTTGTCCCAACACAGCATGGCAGAGTGTCCAAAACGTACACAACCCTGCAAATACTGCGGCAAAGAGTTTGTCTATGACACAATCCAGGTCAGTTTACTGTCTTAATGTATAATTTTCTGCTCATATTTTCATATTACCAGAGTGTGTGAGCACCTGCTTCTTCTTGTGGCTCCACATAGTGGCATATGTTGATGTAATTGTATAATGTCTTTATAAAATGTGCACAGTTTAGTCATGTTTAAGCATTTCTTTGCAGAGATAAACGCTGTATGTTCTGTTAAAATTTTAATGAATTTGCAGGGTTTTGTATGTTTCTTGGCAGCATGATCCCAATTTTTAATATGGCGACTATGATTGACCACTTTTTATATATTTTTTAACATTTTTAATGTTTTTATTTTGAAGTATCATTTTAAGGGTATATTTCTCTGATCGTCCAACCCTGTGTTAAGCTTTCAGTCATATTAACATTGTCCTTTATGGCTCAACAGAACCATCAGTACCACTGCCCTCGTTTTCCTGTCCAGTGCCCAAACCAGTGCGGCACACCCAACATTGCCCGGGAGGATCTGGCTAACCATGTGAAGGACAACTGTGGCAGCGCACTTGTCCTCTGCCCCTTTAAAGACGCCGGCTGCAAACACAGGGTAAGCCTCACCCACACAATCAAGCCTTAAAATATACTTTAATACTGCTATTGAAATGCTAATGAAGTGCTAGGTTTGTTTGTTTGTGTTGTTTACATGCTCTTTGCTTGATATATTTCTCCCATATTCGTGCTCACCAGGTCCTCGTGATGATTTCCTTCTTTTCGAACATACATTGCTCTGTCTGTAGGGTATATTTTAATGAGAGCAACGCATCTATATTCTGACAACACATTTCTTTCTATTTCTGAAACTGACGTCAATTTGTGAAAATGTGGACATGCTCGAGGAAAAGCAGCAGATGAGCCTCTTACTCTGTGTTGTCGGCTCTGGGCGCTGTTAAGAATTACAAGGCATCTGGAAAGCTTGATGTATAATATTTACAGATGGTCTGGCAGGAAACAGAAAGCGTCTCACAAACCAAATACTGAATATTAAATCTAATAATCCAAGTGCTGTCATCATGCTTAGCATGGAAGACATGGATACAGTATGTGTAGCTGTGCGTGCGTTAAATTTGTATGAATAACAAATGACCACACTAACACTGTGGTACGCAGCAGCTTCTGCATTTTTAATCTATCTTCTGTCTCTGCAGTGCCCCAAACTGGCTATTGGTCGTCACCTGGAGGACACCACTAAATCTCACCTGACTATGATGTGTAACCTGGTGGGGCGCCAGCGGCAGGAGATCCTGGAACTTCGGAGGGAGATGGAGGAGCTGTCAGTCAGTCATGATGGCGTTCTCATCTGGAAACTCAACGACTATTCCCGCAAACTCCAGGAAGCCAAACTCCGAAGTAACCACGAGTTCTTCAGCCCGCCCTTCTACACTCATCGCTACGGCTACAAGCTACAGGTGTCCGCCTTTCTAAACGGTAACGGCAGCGGCGAGGGCTCCCACCTGTCCGTCTACATCCGCGTGTTGCCAGGAGAGTACGACAATCTGCTGGAGTGGCCGTTCTCCTACAAGGTGACTTTCTCCATCTTGGACCAGAGCGACCCATCGCTCTCCAAACCGCAGCATATCACCGAAACCTTCAACCCCGACCCCAACTGGAAAAACTTCCAGAAGCCCTGCAGCAGCCGCAACTCGCTGGACGAGAGCACCCTGGGCTTCGGCTACCCCAAATTCATCTCTCACGAGGAGATCAAGAAGAGGAACTACATCCGAGACAACTGCATCTTCATCAAAGCTTCTATAGAGATTCCCCAGAAGATAATGGGTTAAGATCTGATCCTTGTTTAATTTTTATGAAGGAGAAAGATAGGTTAAAGACTGGAAGAGACGCATAACCTTGAAAACTTCTACACACTTACCCTTTAGAGACTCTCTGCCCTGACAGCCTCTCCACCACAGAGCTTGAAGCAAGTCTGTTTGGCTGTGTTAGCTGACTGGAAGGACCTGATATATCACAGAGGAGAAAGTGTTTGGTCTGCAGAACCATCACTCTCTGGTGTTTCTTTTGAATTTTGTTTAAAATCTATTTGTTGATCTTTTATTACAGTCTACAACAAAAACGCCTTGGATATCAAACAGTGCCTAGAGAGTTTATCTTAAGTTATATTTTTGTTGTTATTTCTGCAGTACAAATGATAAAGATTATGGAAAAAGGTATAAAGAGGAGGGATGAAGGGCTTCACTAAGCTTCCGCACTTAGTAGACAGAAAGTTAGAAGGTGGTCGGTTAGTGATGTCCCACTTTATCTGGGGTGATCTGATGAAGAGGGAGCTCAGCAGACTCAAGCTCAAGCCCAGCTGCCTTTTGTTTACATGTCCGTACAGTATACTCCCAGTAATCCTTTAACAAACACAGAGCCCTTGGTGTGAAACCACTTGTGATGTTTGTGCACACAAACTGACAAATCAACATTTTCAGGTGAGAAACTTGCAGCATCCACCCTGGTGATTCACATTTTACTTACAAATTACAGAAATGTCTTTGGGCCTGCATATAAACAAAACATTAGAAAAATAAGAAATATCTCAAAATCAATGCTGTTTTTTTTATTATTATTAAAAACTGGAAAAACAAGATTTTCACCTGACAGGAGATCCATCCATTACAGACAACTTCGCAGACATACCAAACCGACACTTCATAGAATCTCTATGGAGCTTCATATCTATTGTGGAGTCCACCAATAGACAAAAAGCACCTTTTGTTGGTCTTCAGATGAGCAGAGCAGACAAAGAGGCCAGCCACACTTGTCAGAGAACATGTGCATTTAAATAGTGAAGGAAAAGCCATGTGGCCTTTTTATACAGTATGTCTTCGCATGAGGGTGGGGGGTGAGCAGGGCGACATAAACACCTGCATGCTTCATGTGCTACCACCTGGACCACATTTTTGTACTGTAACCTGTATTCTTGAAATCCTCTCCCATTGATGGCTATTTTTTCTCTTTTTCTGACTGCAACAGTTTGAAAGTTGTCCTTAAGAAAAAGTTTTTATGTTAATTTTGTTTGTTTTATATAAAGAAAATGTGAACAGCATTGGTTTATTACGTAGAGAGACGGTGTTTTGACTCATCCCAACACTTGGCTGTGAAGTGTAGTGTTTTACATAGCCTGGCGGTGGATGGTGTGCACAGGCTGTTTGAAAAGATGGTTAATGACACGGTCTCTGCAAATATGTGGGTGTCTCTGGACTGACTGCACCTTTGTTGTTACCATGGTCACCGGTGTCTATCTTCAGCTCGACACACAATGTGACGATGAGGAGCAGCTAAAGATAAACAGCCCGGTGGAAAACACCTGTATCAGACTCTATCACAGCACCATCAGAGGGGTGGAGGACTTTGACTATACAGTACATTCATGATGTTTGTGAATACTAATGTAAAAATGCAGAAGCACATTCTGTCTTTTATTATACATGGGATTTCCTGATTTCTTGTCATAATACCAGCTGATATTTTACAGTGATTTAAAGAAGTGAGAAGATAAAAAAAAAAGCAAAACAAACAAAAAAACTTTTTTGTAAGATTCTGTATTTTTAAAGATGCTTAGCTGTTTTATACAAACACTTTTTGTTGGAGAGTCGGGGTTGACTTTGGGAATTTTCAGACCCTTTCGTCTCTTGGACATTTGGATAATTTGTTTGTCTGTGTGGTTTGAGCCTCACATTCTGTCTGTATTATTTCCTCTTAAAAGTATTTATTTTAAGGAGCCATTATGTGAGTTTGAACAGATGGCACTAATGTTTTAATATGTTGATTGAGGAGTGCTTGTCAATTTCTTAATTGAAATAAAATACCATATATTATAATTTGTTGACATCTTTTTATAAATATCACTATGAGTTTATTACGACATTTTAAAGTCTTCAGTGAATGGAGTTCCAGACAGTTGTCTATATAAACATTGTTGTGGACATAATGACTCAGGAGTTGTATGTAACAGAAACTTACCCCACAGGCTTTCCATGGATTACATTACACCTCACTACTGAAATGTATATGAAGGGCGTTTTACAATGATACTTCATCATTATTGGAGGACGTGCAAGAAATATTCAGAAAGAATGGTCCAAAGCCAAGCAGTAAAGGCCAACATATACCTTGGCTTTTAGTCCTACAAGCCTCAGAATGCAACTTGATAGTGTTTCTTTAGAACTTCCCAACCAAAACCACCCATGTTTTCCATACCTCCTTATTATGTGAGTACAGGTTATTTCTCCTTGTCCTCCATTTTGTTCTTCATCTTTGTTATACTCAGATTTATCTCCATAAGCACATGAAGTAAAAGATAATTGAGACAAAACTTAAATAGTGACTGGAAAATCTAGTTAAGTCTGCAAATCATCAGATGAAAGGTAAGATTTGATGGCACTGTGATCACATTTAAGGACAGGTTAAATAGACTTCAGCAAAAAAAAGAGGAAACCAAGACTAGCAACATTGTCAATAACAGAAATTTCTGCAGGTTCTCTGTTGAAAGTATTGAATATACTTTGACAGAAGTTGTATGGAACACTTTTAAAGGTTCAGTCTCTGATATTCAACATGTGACAGTGAAGTTAGAGTTTGCAGTCAATGGAATATCCCCCAACCCTCCCCTTCAGTGGCTGCAGTAACACAGAAGTCCAGAATGTACATTAACAGAGGTTGCTACACTATGAAAAAAAAAAAAAAAGAAGAGAAAACCCATTCTTACCCACTGTAGAAAAACTGGTGGACTGTCACCAGCAACCTGCTCCTCTTTTATATAAACCTTTTTTTCTAAGGTATTAAAAACACAGTAACTATTATTCTCACATGACTGTACACTATTGTTAACACAACTCGAACAATTACATCCTAACTTTCTCGAACTCATACACACTGGACCATTAAGACCCTTTGCTGGATTTTATTAGACATGTGGGGAAGGCAGAAGACACTTTTCACTTTCAACCCACATGAATTACTTGAATTAATAACTTTAAATACAACATTCAATTATTCATGAAATATACTGTATTATTGCTATTAATTGTTAATGAAACTAAATGGCTATAAAGTTCATCTCAACACAAGACAAAGTGGATGAAACAGAGCCAAGATGCTATTTGAGATTCGAGCATTTGCTCCCAACTCTGCCTGCACTTATTTATATTTTATAACAGTACATTGTTTGTTTGTTCTCTCTTCAGAACTTCACAATAATAACACATAGTCCCTTTAGTTTTGTCATCGGTCTGTTCAGAAAGGACTAAAAATGAGTCATTTTTATTACAGCAAAATTTGACTGTGCTTTCGTCCAAAGAAATGCCATCTGATCAGCTCGCAGCAGCTAGGTTATTTTACTCCCATGAAAGTTTCTACTGATATGAGTTACCTTGAGTTTTAGTGGTGTTTGTTTTCTTTTTTTTCCCTTTTTGTTTCAGTCCTGCTCAGGATGGAGGCAACTGAAGGAGCAGAGGAAAGGGGGCAGAGGAAGTGAGGCAGACACCAGCCCCACTTTGAAGAGATGCCAGGAGTTTGCATTAGCTTGCAGCTTGCACGATGTTCACTGCAGTAGGCTTTCGGATTTCAGAAGAAGGAAAATGAGCTTTTAATGTCAAAGTAACTGAGAGGTCCCTTAGGAGGACAGTCCCTTTCTCCACTTACTGTACAATGACTGGCCAAAGTCTACTGACCAAAAAAACACATTTTTCCCTTTAAAATGAAAACATCTGCTTTAGAAATACTACGCCTAAGTCAATACAGTCAATATTAAAATACTGTGCATGTTGTGTGAGCTTTTTTCATTCAGGATAGTTGTTTACTTGGCAAAATGTGAGTTTCCCTTGTGAGGGATCACTCATTTCATTTCAGGGAGGGGTCCCCTACTCAGGACAGTCCCCTCTGTCTCTTCAGATGAATGCAGAGAGCTGAAGTCTAAAGCCATACTGACAGCCTCAAACTTTCCTGGCAGAGGGTGTACAACCAACAGCCTTGTGCAGCTTCAGGGCAATGCAGAGTGAAAATAGTAACAGCTAATTACATGTTAGCAAGCTCCATGTTTCCCATGCAGAGCAGAGTCACGTGCAGCTCAGTGTACAGTCCGCACTTTGGCTTTCCTGTCTTTCAAATGACCCTCTGCTCCCTCTGTGAATGATTCACAGGTACAGTCACGTTTTCATGCTGTGTATCAGTGTAGTTTAAGCTCAGCGAGATCGCCCAACCTTTGGCCAACGTGCGCTTATAGTGAGATCGGTTAGAAAAGGAGGAGGAAGAGGAACAGGAGGAGGTGAAGGCAGGCAGAAAAGGACCCAACCCATGAGGTTTTCCTCAGCCATAAAAAACAACACATCAAAGGGGCGCTGTGGTTTGTGAAACGGTGCCATGCTGTCGTCCCCTGTACTGAAGTTAAACAATTCTGCCTCAGCCCAAGAACTGAACTGCTGGTGGTATGTTGGTATACCCACCTCCTACAAAACTCCCAGCAGTGGTAAACATCTGAGTTAGACTGCTCACAGTTTCACACACATCATCTGACAAAAGCTCCAATGTCTGAATGGAGTAAAGAGGAGGAAGAGGAAGTTTGGAGAGGAAGACTCGCCTTCATGCTCTGGCTTCAATTATCCAAAATGAATCTTCTATTTTTCACCAATGAATAATAATACACTTAATAGTACTTACACTTACAAAGTGGTAAATATCATAAAGTGAACAAATATTGTAGAAAATAAAATCCAATAAACAGGATTTTTTTTAAAATAAAGAGATCAAAATAGAATATAAAAAATGAATATTAATTAGACACAATTAAAGACTTCCTAAAATGAGGCACATATGTCATTTAAGGACAGCATGTGTTGGAGCTAACACTGTAAAAGCGTGATTCCTTTTGTATTCCCCCTTACTTATCCCTTCAAAGCCAAAATCAGAGTGTAAATGTATTATGCATTTGTGAATATTGTGACATGACCTCAGCTCATGTATCCAGCACATATCTCATGCATAAATAATTTAAAAATATCTGAAATACTGAGCTGAGACGTTTACCGCATACGAGTCATCTAATACTGCGAGAGGCCTGACTGATACTCATTGTGTGCCATACATGTTATTCACCGGATCTAGGTTCAAGTGTGTGCGACCACAATAGAAACTGAAGAACAAATTTCCATTATTTCCCAGCAGTTTGATCAGTTTGAAATGGAGAAGCTCATGATAAGGCCATCTGATTACGCTGCAGCTGCAGCTGAAGAATGAGAAATGCATCTGAATGATTTATTATTACGCAACAAAAAAGCCTCTCCTATATATTGATTTATTTGTTCCCTCTGATGTGAATCCATCCCGGGAGTGATTGATCATTTTCATCCCTTTTTAAAGCTAGACTAGACCAGAAACACTGACCCGGGGTTAAAGGTCTGATCCTCTGTGGCTACCTGCCAGCATGGAGTTGCTGCTGGGCCCAGATCAATGACTGACCTGGATTGCTGGTATAACAAACTAGCTCGGGGGGAAGGGACTGGAGGCTTTCTCAGGTCATTCACACCCACTCACATCAATAAATCTCTGATCAATCATAATAAATGGGATGAAAAAAAATCTCTCTGTTTGGCTGGGTTTCAGAGGTTCAGAGAGATTTCAGAATGCATCAAGCAGCAGATGATCCCACATCCACATCACATGAATAATAAAACAATAATCTAATTTTAATCACGCACTTGCTGATACTCATCGCTGCAAACAATCACAGCTTCTATTACTTTTGTTATTATTTTACCCAGAATTTCAACAAGTTTTCATCATCTAACTGCTCACTGGTAACAACGTTCACTCAACATGTAAAAAAACAAAACAAAACAAAAAACACTTCTTTTAGTTGGATTTTCTATGATTTCAACGGTTGTTTGCAGTATCAGATCTAGAATATTTTACTAAGGAGGCAAAGGGGCAGCAAGAGGTCTTCACAGGGTAGCATGGGAGGATGGTACATGGGATTACACATATATACATAAATAGATTCAACAAAAGATTCACAAAAATACTGTTAAACTATTTATCATTATATCATGCTCCGTGTTACCTTTCTATCCATGTATCTGAATGCACATCAGTAACAAGAACAGTGTACGGATAAAACTATGTAGTTCTTAGAAAGTGAATTTTTAATAACAAAATAAAAAATATTCCATTACAAATGAGAGTTCTGCTCTATACAAAGTTGCAGATGATGATGAAGTCTATGAAGAAGATGAGAGTTGAAGACTAAAGCACTTTTTAATTCTCTCTTAGTCAGTGTATTGTTTTTGTCAATGCTTTGAGCCAGTCTACATGATGGTGGTTTGTTTTGATGAGTATAATTTTTGTATCACAAAAGGTCTGGAGGCAGCTGGAAGCGCAATCTCCACAATGGGACAGCTGAACCCCTTGCCTTCCTGTCAATCCACCCCTTCTGCCTTGACTGGGTGCTGTGGAATTTGTGACAACCTATATTTTAATGTATGTTTAGACCCATCTATGGTGCATTTGTATAAGAAGAAGGTGGGACTGTTAAGTGGTCCATTCATCCCCATTAAAACATGATGAATAAAACAGGAAAACATGAAAGTGTGATCTGACAGAATATCCTCAAATTTTGCACAAATATTCACTTATATGCAAGGCTTGACTGAAATTTGATGTATTTTGATTCTTCTGTTGGGTGATATTTAGTGAGGACTATGTTTAAAAATTTGTTAGAAAACTAAAGATTACTTATTTATTCTGTAAAAAGTAAGGCTTGAATTAATAAACGAAAAAATAAATCCAAAATGTATTTCGTAAAGTAGATTAAAGTTTTTATACACATATCACACTTATTTAACATCTTAATTAACTTCAGCAGAAGATATTAACTTTAGTGAAAGAAGATTTATTTCTTTAAGATTTTCACAGGTCTTGGGTTTCAATAATTTATATTTTCCATTCTTTCCTACAATTACTGTCTTAGTTTAATGACTTCTTAATTTTTTTCTAAATTAATTCTTGAAAATGATTTTTAAAAAATCAAAAATAGTGAAAACAGAAATATTCAGGGACTTGATGAATTTAAATTAATATTAGCAAAATGCAACAACTTTCATCAACTTTTTTAGTTACATTATAGCCTTTTAGAACTTTGAATCTACTTAATAATATTAGACTTTGTTGTGACCAGTGATCATATTTTTCACCTTGACCTTAATGCCAAGATGTCAGTGTAACAGTGTAAGAATATGTGCTGACATCATATGACGTATGTTTGTTATTTGAAAGAGGTTTATGTTGAAAGGATATAAACAACAGGATAGTGATCTAGTTCAGTATGTCTTTATGTCTGTGTTTTTAAGGACAGAGGTCATCTGCTATAAAGATGTAAAACCCTTTGAGGCAAACATGTGATTTGTGGAGCGCCTTGGGTTGAATGGTTAAAGGAATGAAGCTCAACAACTCTAGTTCGCCTCCTGGTTTGTGGCACCTTTGTTGCTTATCATTCTGCCTTTGTTTCCCGTCATTTCACTGTAAACATTTCACAATAAAAGCCCAAACGTGCAAAAACACATAAAATGGTCTATGCAGAGTGCAGTACCATCAGGTTTTAAGTGACATTCATCCTCTGTGGGGAAAACTTCTCTGTGCGTCGATAAAATCTCAGTCTGAGGACAAATATTTACATGTGAGCCATTGAAACTGAAATCAATCACTGTTGATAGACTGAAAGTGTCTGGAGAGGATTTTAAACCCTCTGATTCTCTCCTCAAACACTCAGGTATGACAAACAAAAAAAAAAAAAAACAATTCCACCCAAATGCTCATCAACCAGAATTAGCTCAGTCATGGATTTAACCATTGCCACACCAGAATCCTCTCACTGCTAAACATAATGTGTTGTTGTACTTGTGGATTGAAATCTCTTTGGCTTGAAGTCCTGCAGATAATCTTAACTCCAGCCTTTATCCCCAAAGTAATGGCTTCTTGTGGTTTTAACCGTGCAACCCATAATCTGGACGTATGCTAAAAGGCCACAAGGCAGGGAAAAGTCTTTAAGAATAAAGTAGAAATTGTATGGTCTTTTGACCTACTTATTACTTGGAGCTCTACATATCTGAACTCAGTACTGGCTGGTTAAGACTCACTGATATATTAAACTATTCTTCAATGGGGCACAGCGCTTCCACACATCCTAAACCTCTTAACCCACAGATGAGAATTAGTCTGATTACATGGACAGTAAAGCCAATATCTTGACGCTCTCTGTGATCTGTTTGTGTCCATGTGAATTGGCTTGTTTCTTTTCATAAGAGTTTCTATGTATTATTTATGTATGGTTACATTACTTCACAGCATAAACAGGGATGTTTGCCAGGAGTGGCAGCTATCAAATGTCATAAATGATTGATTTGAGCAAAGATTTATAGCGTTTTTGATAGCATGGTATGACTTTAGATGAGCCATGCTGGGGAAAAATATTTTTTTATTTCATAAGAACTGCATGTTTCAGTGATTTAGACACTATTCTCCATTTTATCTAAAAACTAATGACTTCAGCGTTTTTTGTCTGCATTTATTTTTTTATTCCACAATTGCTCTTCTTCCAGATTCCTGATGAGACAGAGGCTTGTTCTCGTTGTTTACAGTTAATAATGTAAAAACCATGCATCTATTCCTTTACAAACAGTATCCAATCTGGATACATGGGAAGTATGTGCAGCAGTAAAAACTAACGTTTCAAGGGGAAAAAACATGTACTATAAACCAGAGAGGTGGTATTTAGTGTGGCCTAAGTTTTCATCTAACGTGTCTTTATCACTTTTGTTCAGACAATTTGAGATTTATTGCATTTGTTTTCTTTTCTTGTTTTATAGCAGGTTTCATTCAACACGTCACATGTTTCTAACTGTTTGTGCTGCTTCTTGTCATGGGGTCATGGGTCACATTAAATAGTAACTTTAACCTTTACAACTCATTTAGTTAAGTTTAACTAAGTTTTAGTTAAGCCTTTAAAGGCTGTACACAGATTCCTGTATTTCCTTGTTCTATCTGAACAAAAGGGAATGAGAAATAAATATATATGCTCATTTCAACCCTGCAAAAACAACAAAGCTAAAAGTGGCCTGTGGTTTTTTTCACACTACTATATCTCATATCATTGTATGTCATTGTAGAGCAAAGGTCTTAAATCAATCCAACTTTGCCAAACAACAGTTATTTACATTTAATTTATTGTTTTATTTGACAGTGCTCATTAATAACAGAAAAATAAAAATGAGAACAATAAATCAATAAACAATAAATTCTAGCCATAAATGAGCTAGACTTAGCCAGCAGAGCTAATTTTCATCTTTGATCTCTGCAGCTAAGGAACAAAAACAATCTACAAAAGAAAGAAAATATCATAGGGAAACAAAATAATACTATCAAATACAGTGCAGTGTAAGAGACAGCAATTCATATTATACATAGCGATTCTTCTAGTCAATAAACAAAAGCAAATACACTACAGTAATAAGACAATAGGGGAGTGTAGTGGTTGTTTACGAGCCACAGCCTTTTCTGATGAGTAAAAGAATTGTAGGTTACAGTAATTACAATGAAATTTTTGTCAACTGTGGTTCATATACAGTAGCTGGCACAGCTGTAGTTGATTTTAATCTTGTTCAGAAAACAACTGTGGTCAGGACAAATATGAAGCTTTTTTTTTAGCTAATGCAGCATATATGTAGAAGGTTACAAAAGGCTAGAAACAATACAGTAAATACAGTATTGTACTACTAGTGTGATGCCCTGTTGTAGAAATCTCACACTCTGTCAAGCTCAGTTTAATCCTATTACAACCACTTTCATCATCACCAAGATATATGGATTGAATTTCCCATGTCAACAGATTATACTGGGAGGTGAATGGGATCGCTTGAGCATCCAGATGGGGACATGCAACTGGAACTGATCAGTAATAGTTTAAGTATAGATTATATAGTGCACCACTGGCCCGGGTTGTGACACAAACTGCTCTTTGTCCATCAGATGCCATTTAATTATCCATTTGTTCACAAAGATCAGAGACTGGATCAAATTCAGCTGACATCTCAGTTGCGTTTGAGGACTACAAAAAGTAGTCAAATGTCATCCTGACATGGGAAAAAGGAAATCAAAAATACAGAGAAAAGAGAGGAAAATCTTGACCAGATGGTCCAAGCAAGATTATCCTCTAAACATGGCTTCCCAGTCTTTCTGAGCCTCTGATGGCAACACTGTCCTTTCAAACAAGGAGGGGAATAAACTGTTTTTCTGTGTGTCAAGCAGGTCTCTCCACTGGGGGTGTGTGTACGTTTGTGCCTGTGTACAGATGTGTGTTTGCTAACGTGCGGTCATGGAAGGGTTACTCAAATAAGTGTGGTTTGTCTTTTGACCCAGCTGCATTGAAACACACAGCACCACCCACACTTGTCTTGAGCTGTATTCCCACATCTGTGCTGTGGCTCAAATATCACTGCTTCCCCCACAAGCATCTGCTATAGGCAATGGACGCAGCCCGGCAAAACGCTCCGCTCTCAGATGTCTCATGTCTTACTTAGCTGGAGTCACCGCCCTTATCATCTGGGATAACCTCACCTCCGAATGTGAAATATTAACTCTTAAGCCACATTTTACTGAGAATATCATCCTACTTTATGTAAAACCCACACAAGCACGTCCGGCCCACCTCCTTTGCTGCATTAGGATTTACCTCATCCTGAGGCGGAGCAGCGGTCAGTTTCAGATCACCGGTGGGTGTTATTTTGGCCATCTGATGGAGACAGAGAGGACGGTGTGAGCAGAGGTAGAGTGGAGCGGTTGCCAGGGTGAATGTGCTCTGTTTCTGAAAGCCGGCCTCTGATAGGCCAGAGCCGTGACTGAGGGGAGGAAATTCTGCCAATTGGAAACAATTGATGTTTTGTTGCCGGGCCAAGCTGTCCTGACACAAGGCTGACATTTATTGGCAATGAGAGTGCTCCTCAGGTTTGAAAGGTAACACATTAAAAAAAAAAAAAAAATCACACACAGATTTACACGTATACACCCCGCAATTGTAAATTAAGTATAGCTATGTTTACACAGTCCTCAGTGTATTTTTATATTAGAGTATTTTTTTATTACTTTACATAATTACTTCATTATTATTATTATTATTTTTATTATTATTAGTAGTAGTATCATTATTATCATTATTATTATTCAAAAGAAAAGAAAAGAAAAGATGTCAAACAGCTCTTATAAAAACCAATAAATGTGTGTATTATAAATGATGGCTGTATTCTCACAGAGTTTTTCCTAGCATCTAAGCTCTAAAGATAATATATGATTATATGAATATATGATTATAATATATGATACATAATGTTCTCTGTTCAGCTTTAGAAATATGCTGATCTTGCCCATTCTTTATAAAATGACAGGCGACCATCAAATTTAGCTGAAAAACAAAACTGTACATTGCACATTTCCAACTTGCTCTATGTACAATGCAGGAATTATTTACACTTTATTAAATCTGAGCAGTCCATACAAACACATCCACCCTGTTTTTAATAAACTCTTGTGCCTCTATGAGTTCAAGCTGTGTGAAGCCGTGGGACTTTCTGAACTTTGTGCAAAAGATGAAAAACAATGAGCTCAGTATTCTCTGTGGAGGGTTCTGTCTCTTCCAAGCATTTTTACATTTTGTTACGTCCTTTATAACAGAGGTGTGAGCATGAAAACCTATTAGGCAAACACTTTTATTCCGTTCGTTCAATGTAAAAAGAAGAAAAGTTAATAAAAGCCCTCTGGATATGAACATTAAAGCTTTGTTGCTTCTTTTCTCATTTAGCAGATCATGTTACAGAAGGTGGAAATTACAAAGTGAACTTTAAAACATCAGAGGGAAAGTGAATTTTTGCTCATCATTTAAGGCTGAAAATCTCTTATGACCCAAGCAAAAAAGATCTATATGTGTTATGTATAAATGTAATCCAGTGAACAGGGGCAGATATTTGTGTATAAGGTCAGTCACGCAGTAATGTAAGGTGGCAGGATGTCACTTATTAGTCATGCATCTTAAACAGCCAGACAGTAATTGTCAGCTGCAAATGAGTAATTGAACTGGGCGGGCGTGCTTAAACAATTGAAGCTAATTGCATTACTCTTTTGGACCGTGATGACTATTGTCAGGCTGAAATTTGCCCCCTCAGCACTGCTAATTGCATATGTAAATCAGCAATATCTGGCCCCTAACAAGAGGGGAGAGTTAATGTGATAAAGGAATTCGTCCGCTGTGTTTGATTTACAGCAGGCCTGGCAGCCGTCCACTGGCGGAGCACAAGCTGACTATAGAGATCCAGCCGATTTTGTTTGAATGCTGCTAACGTCATAGCATCAATCAAAGGTAATGATTTCGGCGAGCGCAGACGTCTCAGAGTGATGTTTCACACAGGGCGGTGGAAGGAAGCGTTGAGGACAATGAGGCAGAGGAGGTCAAGTTTCAATTCCCTGCAGCTCCCTCTCAATCCTGCTGCAGAGTTTTCTTCATCCTCCTGCTTGGTGTGTGTTGAGCAGTGCTTCATAGGGAAAGACAGAGCACATCTGGAGCCGCAGCCATGGGGCCAAACACGGCGCCAGCCCCAGCTCTGGGCCAACACCACAAATACACTCGCACAGAAGCACACACTCATCCCCTGCTCGTCCCAAGATGCTGTTGCACGGTGGCACCAAAGTGTAGGTTCTCTCCCATTAAATTACCAAAGCTCTGGATGGTTTTCTCGGTTACCTATATGTACATTCCCGACAGTTTTCAGCTCTGGCTTCAACAAAGCTGAAAAAAGTCACTCTACTTAAAAAAAAAATCCCTCTGACTGAAGTGCCCTTAAAAGCTTCTTAAATTAATCCTGAGAAATTAACATAAGCAGATACCATTCCTTTCTCATCGGGGCAGGGCAGACCCTCATGCATGTTAATTGTTCACAGCTTTTATAATCCAGTCTTCCAACATGTGGGACCCAATCCAGCCTGTCTGTTTTTGATTAAGACTCGGCCACGTGGGATGGGAGAATCTGAGTGAGGGATCTGCGGTACATTTTTTAGGGTTGTGGTATCCAAAACTATTGTCTTGATTGGCTGACTGAAACTTTTTTTGTCATGCTCAGAGTTGTGATTATTGTTAATTTGCCCAACTGAATGAAAATAATACATGCCCAACAGAGCTGGGTAATTACATAGTATGTAGAAAGGATAGAGAAAGAGCAGATCTGGATTGGCTGATTACTCCTTTTTGGGGAATTGAAAAATATTTTGATCTCACACCACCCAAAAAACCTCACGGAGAGTCTTGAGCTTCTGGCACTTTCACGTGAATCGATCAATCAGGAACAATGTTAGACTAGATTTGTGTCACTCTTGCAAGAATGAAAACAGTTCCAAGGGCGAGAATATGTGGAGTGTGATGGTTAACACATGTTTGTTACAGTAATGTTCACATAAAAACAGCATCTTTAACACAGAGAAGAAAAGGGCGGAAAAAATTAAAAGTAATTTTCATCTTATTAGCGAGTCCCTTAAGGGTATGTTTTATTGCTGGATTTGAAACGTTGAAAAGACATAAAAGAAAAGACGTGCAAAACAACAAACTCAACATTTGCTGGTTTACAGCCTATAAATGTGTGTTTTCTAGGTTACTGAAGAGTGCTGGTGTAAAGTGCCGGCTATCTATTTCAGTATTGAGCTCTTCACCTACTGAACTGAACTGAAGTTAGGGCAATGCATCATATTTCATCTTCTTAAGTTATTTTGGGAAATGAGCAGAAAGCAGACCGTTTCTACCCTATAAACACAGTTATTTTACAGTACAACAACATTAATGCATACATTCATCATACTGCACCTAAAAATACCTCGTGTCTGTACAAATCTTTTATCTTCAACCTTAATCTGGTTTATATGAGGACAGGAGCCCCTGTGGCCTCTTACTTTACAGAATTTGTGGGCCCTGATGGGAGCCTAAAGTAGACCAGGGTACAGATTTTGGGGATGGGGTAATGAAGATGAATAATTAGGAGGTCAGACAGCTCTGTGCTGTATTGATGGGTCACCAGGGAGCTTTTCATCACCGGTGAAGCAGTTTGTCCTGTTGTGCCGCCACTCTTGATCAGTGTGTCAGGTTTCAAGCACATGGACTAGATTAGGTATATGTGGCACCAGGGCGACGTCCACCACACCCTGACTAAGCAGTGACTGGTGTGTTAGGGAGGTCCTGCTTTGTTTTCTCTATAAACACAATGTACATTTAAGACTTGTTGTTGCAGAATGGTGCCCATTTACTGCCGCCGAAGCCACCGTTGTAAAGCAGTCTGAGGAATGTTGCTGGAATTTGGCCTCCACTGTAGAGAAGGTAACCACATAAACCACAGTTTATATTAAAGGCTCACTTTTTCTCCCCTAAAATTAATGAGGTTTATGTTTCATTCTGATACGAGGACATAATGATGCTACAGTCATTAATTTGTATACACACAGCTCACATACGCGAGTTTTTTTTTTAAATTTACACCCTATTCTTTAACCAAAAACTGACTCCTTGAGGTAAAAAATCTCTTTACGAGAGAGTCCAGCCAAGACAAGCAACACTACAAATGTTTAGACAGTTGTGAACCATACAATTATACTTACATTAAACAACTCATTATAAAATAAGATGAAGAGACATAAAATAATAAACATAATCAGCAAGTATTCATCGTAATCATCACTAAACTTCAATATCAAGGAATATGTAGGAAAAAGGTATCAACAGCCAGATGTTTCTGCCCCCCAGTCATTTAAAATGATGTTGACTGGGTTTGGTGGGACCAGCTCCTCAAGTTGACAAGGATTTTTACAATTCATTCCAAGCAGAGATAGCACCGGTTCAGTTTTCCTTGTTCATGATAGGGCTTTAGTGCATATAGTTGGAAATCCAGGTATTGAAGACAGAAACGGCTCATATTTTTTGATAGATATGTAAGAGACCAAGGAGGCAGACCAAAAATAGATTTATAAAAAAATAACATGCCAATGTTATTTGTTTATTTATTTAATGTCTGTGAGTGGACAAGGCAGAACATCTGACTTGAACATATAGAAGTGAGGGATTTAGAATTTGTTATAACCCTCAGTGCTCCTTGGTAAACAGTATCCTTTTAACATTATGCTTTTTGTAAATAAGAAATTTCTGGAGAATAAATACTGTATGTATGTGATGTATAAATGACTTGCAAAACATTAAGAATAGATGTTTTTGCTTGATCAGTCATAACATCCATGGTTCAGAAATACTGTGTCTTTTACTCAAAGGTCCTTCTGAAGTCCTATCAGACTTTTTTGAACCTCTGTGTATTTTGCTTATGGACTCCATTATCAGGTTTCGTGCTGCAGTTTGGACCGGACTCAACATTCTCCCTTTTTAATTACTATAATGACTGCAGTGTCCTTAGTGTCACTGTTCAAGCCGCTTGATTCACACATTCCATTTATATTGACGCACATTTGAACAACTGGGAGAGAAGTAAAACATTAAACCATGGTCAACAGTCTCACAGCTCATGGACTTTCTGTTGGCATCACTGGCCACCAATGATACACCAATGGAAGTGTTTATTAGGACTGTGTCAGCGAGCTTCTCCCTTTCAGGGAATGTTTGGCTGTTTTCCCAGAGTCTGACCACAATGGAGCTGAAACTACAAGGTGCTCTCCCACTCTTTATCTCAAAATTCTTAAATCAAATTAGGTAAAACAAGCATTGCGTGAAACTCTCATGAAGAAGGGAGTTGTGATGAAACTACGAATGTGTCAGGACACAACAATGTGTAATGGTTGGTTTCAGATTTCAAGCTGCTCTTAACTAGATTGCCATTAAACACAATGAGCTTTTTCCCTCGCCATGAACATGCAGGCAGGTTCAGTTAAAACAAGTGGGTTGTTGTCAGTTGCACATGAGTAAAGGTTAACAGCAAGGGCAACTTAAATTAATGTCTGAGTGCAGCCAAATTTAGCAAAACAATAACAACAAAAAGAAAGACAGAAAAAAGAAAACAATTTTGTGCCATTTGTGATAATGCAGATAGTTTTGGGTTTTTTGAGTCTTTTATTTCTATGCTCTATGCCACCACCCAAACACTGGATGTATTTCCAATAAAAACAATTCATGGTGAGTCCTGTTGCTAATCGGAGAAAAGGAGACCTTGTTATTATAAAGATTTTGTGCTGTTAAATTTTAAATAGTAATGAAACTGCATCCACCCATGAAATCATATGCCTTTCACATACATATGGCCACATGATTTCAGTAAATCTGCAATGCTTTAAACATACTTTCTGTGACACTGTTAAATTGAACCTTTCTAAAGGTTAATGTCATAAATAAAACATTTTACTATCTATCAAAATTATACTTGATTTTGTACTCATCTTTTTGTTCCATCTGAGGAAAATTTGACTTTAAAATGCACTAAAATACCCAATGAATAATCAAATAAAAGAAACACAGAGAAAACTAGGACTGTGTGTATAATAAAACAAAGCCAGTGGAAAACCAACATATCAAAACCTTTCCATGAGTAAATGAACAGCTTTCAGCCTAGTTTGACTCTAGAATATTGAAAGTAAAATCATTGTCAATGGAAAGAGCATGAAAAGGACATTTTCTGTTCTATTGCAGCCAAATTATGAAAACTGTGTCATTGTCACATCATCTTATCCAACAAAGAATGCTGTCTTTAACCCCTCTCCTCTATGTCTCCACACTGCATACATAATGACAGGCTAGACGCAGTGAAGCCAACTGAAAATAGATAATGATGTGTTATCTCAGTCACTGAGGTTGTTCAGTATGTAACGGTGCCAGTCCCCTGAAGAAAACGTCAGCAAGGATGTCTCATGTATCCATCATGTTCCCTTAGATGCAGCCGTGCTCCTGCTCCATCAATATTAGCGCTGTCAAATCAAGTCACATACGTCTGTAGCAGTGTCACACTGACATTATGTACATGAGAAGGAGGGCAAGACGAACGGCGGCTGGCGTGGGCCTTTGAAACATGAGTGACTCACAGATGGTTATCTTTAGCCCTGAAAGTAAATATAATGATGAGGTCATGTGAATCTCTGGGTATTCTGTCTGCAGTGGTGATTCTGGTGAATCATTAGTTTTAACTTAATCCAAGGTTTGATGGATTTTCAGGAAACCTTAAAGCTGGAGAAACCAAATGCAGGTGAAAAATCAGGAGAATTTGATAATACACTAAGTCTCTCCAGCTCAAAACGCCCCAAATTAGACAATAGCTGTAGACCACTTCAGTTACATTATGCTAAAAAGTGATTATAGAACTTTTACTCGTGTGCCAAACAAACAAATCCAAAGCTTTAAAGCTTCATATTAAACATATATTCATAATATTTTCACTGATAGTCAACTTATGTGATGTCAATCCAAAAGGCAGTTATTGCAAAATCTCAGGAGATAAAATGTTGCGTATTGGACCCAACGCTGAACCCAAAATGTCCCTTGTGTGCACTTCTCCCATAAACTGTACATAACAGATGAGGGGAAATTGTTATGATACTGATTGGTTTCTCAAATGCCATTTTGCAGCAAGTAGTTCACAAATGTTTGTTGGCTTTATTGAGCTGAAAGTGACCATATTTGGATGGCCATGGAGCTACAGGAGCACAAGTGGTCAGAGCCATCTGTGGCAGGGTAATGGGTGAGCTAATGCTAAATGTTAGATTGCTGACACAGTAAACCTCATAAGCACAAAGTGACAAAGTCATGTGGTAGTCTTGTTTGTAGAGCCTAATAACCACAACTACAGCGAAACTATCTGCCTGGAGGGGGGGAGGGGAGGGGGGGTCTTTGTGTGTATATATATATAAAAAAAAAAGTCAGAAAGTGCAAGTCAATCAGAGCCTGACACAAAGGAGCCTGTTCTGAGACCTGAGATGTTGTTAATAGAGTAATAATTTCAGGACCAGGTCCACCATGAGTCTTGTAAGAAAAATTATTGACTGAATATTTTTAAGTTCTACAGCTGACAGAGCTATTTGGAGCCAACCCCAGTGGCCAACAATGGTATTACAACTTTAGGCTTAATTTTGGAGCCAAGATCCCTGCCCCTTGACTTTCCTCATTTAAAAAAACTACCCGATCTATTTTGTGGTGTTTTTCTAGTACTTGAGATAATTTTATACTTAAGAAATGAGCAGTGAACAACTGTATTAGACAATTTTTAAAATTATTTTCTGTATCTCTTTCTTTGTCCTGTATGAACAAATTCTTGCAGGAGATTAAATTCATTTGACAAAGACTGTATAGTGGGAAAATAAAAAAGTCATGACATCAGATGAGTTACTCTGTCAGTTAACACTAATTTAACTGATCAATGAAAAACATTTTTAAAACACTTATTATTAACATGTACTGTTACATTTATCACTGACAAACACAAATAGATACTTTGTTAGAAACTAGATTTCAATGTAAGTATTTTTTTGTCTTTATTATTGTGTCTGTTTTTCTTTCACAGGTATCTGGTATTTTACTTCCTTGTGACAGACAACATAAAGAAAAACCTTCACAATGCATTGTCTGTCTTTTTGCTGTGTTCTTCTTACCAATAGGCTATATTACAAGGCTCACAGCCACAAAGGAAAAGGACATCCTTTCCGATGTAAACAGGGAACTCACTGTAAGTATCTCTAAACTAGGTTAAGGTGGAAGACGGGATAGAGACAGCCATCCTCACATGTTTTGAAACTTGTGGCTCACTCATCAAACCATTAGTGAGACATTCAGGTGATAAGACTGTAGAGGAGGTCTTGGTAGATATACATCTGAGTCTGTTGTGTCTTCTGAGACAGTGGAGAAGATGACTTAGGAGGTCATGAATTGTTTTTATGAGAATTTTGGTGAGGGGTGAAATAAATTTTGGTAATGGAGGTGACTCACTCCTCTGCCCTTGATTCAATATATCTTGTTCTCACAGTCAATCAAACACATATGCTGGAGTAATAAACAACACCAAATCTCCCCACAGGAATCTCATCTCAGCTGCATAGAAGCTGGAATCAGAACCAGAACTGGAGCTGGACTAACCCTCTTCAGTCTCACTCACACTGTAAACACCCAGCCATGTCTGAACAATAGGAGGTGGAGGATGGACAACTGTAATCTAAGATGTTGGTTTCATTTCAGTTTGCAGATGGACATTCCTCTGAGTGGCAGGGAGGGCTGTAACCTCCTGACCCTAGCTGGATCCTCATTCTTTTTGGGGGGAGGT